>JAANDH010000271.1:0-309542 GCA_011799765.1 Nymphaea thermarum | reverse complement strand
TTTGGGTCCGGGTCTGGACCCGATCCAGTATGGTCTTGTTAGGGCATACTTATATTTGTGTAACCCTAATTTCTAGCGTGAATGAAATTATCAAGAGAGAGAGTGTCTGGATGCCGGTGGGCGCCGACTTCTCCTCAATCGTGGTTTTTTCCCTTGTGGTGAGGGTTTTTCCACGTTATATCGTGTTGTTCTCTTTTTTTCCACGTTCGTATTTCTACAATGGCAAACAAACATTCATCGTGGTTGTACGTCTACAAGAAGATGACCCTCAGCCGAGAGTCATTCCCCCAGGGCTAGCTCCTGTCCTGAAGCAGTTCAAGGGAGTGATGCCCCCTGAGTTGCCCAAACGCCTACCTCCTAGGCGTGAAGTTGACCATGAAATTGACTTGGTTCCCGGAGCCAAGCCACCAACTATGGTCCCCTACAGAATGGGACCAGCCGAACTGAATGAGCTGCGAAAGCAGCTTGATGACATGCTTGAGTCAAGAATCATCCATCCCTCTAAGGCACCATTCGGAGCCCCTGTATTGTTCTAGACGAAGCACGATGGCTCCAAGAGACTTTGTGTGGATGACCATGCTTTGAACAAAGTGACGGTGAAGAACAAGTATCAGTTGTCTTTGATTGCGGACTTGTTCAACCAATTGGGCACGGCGATGATCTTTTTGAAGCTAAACCTTCGTTCTGGCTACTGACAAGTCAGAATCGTAGAAGGTGATGAACCGAAGACAACTTGCGTCACCGCTATGGAGGGTATGAGTTCCTAATCATGCCATTCGGGTTGACGAATGCCCCTACGACTTTCTCGACCCTCATGAACAAGATACTCTACCCCTACCTTGACAAATTTATGGTAGTCTACATTGATGACATTGTGGTCTTTAGCAGCAACCTAGAGGAGCACGTTGGTCACTTGAAGACGGTGTTCCAGGTACTCAAAGAAAACGATCTCTATGTGAATGAAACCTTTCACAGCGATCCCTGACAAAATTCTCAACTAATATCAACTAATTAAAAATTGAAATGCTTCATTAGTGGACCGTAGTACTTGATTCGTCAAATATATCATTATTGTATATTGTTTCATACGTATGGCGCAACTCATTTGTGAGTTGTATGTTTGTAACAACCCAACCCATTTCTAGGCTCGGGCCGGGTTCGAAAAATTAAGAGTATCTTAAAGCTGAAAAAAAAAACCTTTAACAAGCCCAAAGAAATTCCAAATAACACAAAACTTTTGACAAAAAACATTTAAAAATAAGTAACCTTTTGAGAACTGAAATCATTTTCGAAATTCGCTAAAGAAGTTCATTTAAAAGTTTGACACAACATTTAAAAATTTTACAAAAAACTAAGACTGTATCGAGCTTCTAAAAATTTCATGACTTAACTTGTTGAAGTTGAAAGTTGTCAAGCTTGTAAAAGTGAAGAGCTTAGTGAATGAAAATAGTTTGAAAGAGTCTGCAAATTTTGCACGATTTGTCAAGTTAGTCAAAAAGTTTAGGTTCCCTGTAGAAAGTGTAACAATTTTGTTACACAAGAAAAATTTCTAATGATGCTTCAAAAACTTTTTCAAAAAATTGAACATCATGATAAATTTTGAAATTTTAAAGACCTTGTGAAAGTTGTCAGTTATATAAAATTCTGAACAATTGCAAAAGTTTTGTAAAACTAGGAAAACTTTTACCAAACACACAGAAACATCTCAAATAATGTAAAACTTTCATAAATTTTTTTTTTTTAAATGTTAAAATCATTGTCAAAATCACTAACAAAGTTCAAAAATTTTAGGAGTTGCATGAAAATTTTTCAAAACTCAAATGTATCAAACATTCAAAATTTCAATGCTTTACTCCTTCAAGTTGGGAGTTGCAAAATCGATGAAAGTTGTGACTATTGTAAACTTATAAAATAATTTATAAAGTGTTAAGAAAATTGAAAGCTCTGTAATATCTTGAAAGCTATGTCACCGCGGTACGGGTACGAGAAAACGGGTACTGGTACGTCGTTTTTAAAATTCATGGTACGGGTACGGTATAAATTTTATGCAATGAAGTTAATTTTTTAATTAAAAAAATTATAAATTTTGAAGAAACAACAAAACACCATCCCATAAAAACAACCATCTCATAAAAACTTTAAAATAACTTCAAAATTTTGACATTTGAGTGAGAAGAGCTCGGTTTATTTTGACATTTGAGTGAGAAGAGTTCAGTTTTTAGTCATGTATTGAAAAACTATGAAACAACAAGGTAGCATATAATAATCTTTCCGCTTCCCAAGTATGTGAGTCGGTGGTGGGAAACCTCGACGGGTGAGAAGAGCTCGGTTTTTTAGACGTTTTTTTCGAATACACTTTGTTTGGATCTGGTTTCGACCCGAAACCAGATCCAAACGTACCACCACGTAAAATTTCCTTAAAAAGTTTACTTGCGAGTTCAACACCACACTTGAAAATTTTTCAAAAATTAAGGAACTTATCAAGCTTTTAAACATTTGAAAACTTGTTAAAGTTTGCAGAGTTAGTCATAAAATTTTTGTTCATTTTAAGAAGTGTAAAAAGTGTTCAGAATTTTATGAAAAGAAAAAACATACTAAATGGCGCGTGCAAAATTTTCAAAAATATTATAACAGTGTTAAGCTTTTGAAAATTTCAAATAGTGCAAAAGCTTTATACAAACATTTAACATTGTGCTACCTCATAAAAGTTAAACCATTGACAAAATCGCACAAAATATTTAAAAAATGCAGCTTTTGAAATTTCAAATAACTTGAAATTTATCAAATTCGTTAAAAAGTTTATAGTCTTCAAAGAACATGTAAAAAAAATCGCAAAACAAAAATATTTGTTATAATGTTTAGCAGTCTTTCAAACACTGCAAGGAATTTTATTAGAAACTTGCAGAAAATGTGAGCTTAGAAAAGCCAGACGGTCAAAGTCTCTCAAAAGTGCAATAATTTATGAGTTTTAAACTACACTTAAAGCAATGATTTATTTGTAAAATGTTCGAATTTACAAAACTTGTGAAAAGTAGTGAAAGTTGTGAAAACTAGAGCTTCTTTTTGTTTTTTACGGCTCAAGAATGCAGAATCTACTCTAAAGTATGCAAGCACTCTGAAACAACCAGAATCTACTCTAAACTATGCAAGCACTCTGAAACAACCAGAATCTACTCTAAACTATGCAAGCACTTAGAAACAACCAAAAACATACAAACAAACTTCAATAAAACAGAAAAATTAAAAAAAAAAATAGCCCTTACATGTCGACTCGCTCCTTCATTTCGTACAATCACCATAATAAATCATGCAAACGAGAAAAGTGAGCCTAGAAACATGATGCACGTCAATCCTACATATACTAACTATGTTCAAAACCTATATGTAACTAACTAATCTAACCTCAGAAAGCAACAAAAAGGTCAATAAAGTTATTCTAGTACTTGGACGTTCAAATGTAACCAGCAATTGTACAGCTTCATATATGATCACGAACGTTTTTTTTTTTTCTTTTAAATCAGATCCAAACTACTTCATACAAGTCAAGCTTCAATGACTTCACAGCAATCATCAACAAATTCAAAACTTATAGACAGTGACCAGACTTTATGTATTATCTGAATATTTCCACAAGGAAACAAATTTAAACACTTCACCTTTCAACAACATCCACAAAGCTTACAACCAGACCCGCAACTGATCTCCTTCTCCATGCCCACAATCAGACACAGATCAGATATCAATTCCACAAGAAACACACAGATCCACATTTGAGTTTCCCATAGCAACTAGCACAACATCAGATATGTACCCATCTAGATGATGTTCACAAGTTTTAGATTTACCTGGGCAATCAAGAGAAATGGGCATTGCTGTTTGTTGCAACTGACCAGATCCCAGATCTCCCAACGTTATCAGTAGATTTTTGGTGACGAACACATCTAGAAAGTAGACCATGACGACTAGGAAAAACACCTACAATCAAGATATATCAGAACATATTTAGAGATGGTGTCAGATGATCCTAGATTCAAGCCACCTCTCATACCATGTTGACAACAAAGGAAGAGAATCAGAAAAGTTGTCTTTGATCAACTCTAATCTTCATAAACAGACTAGTGAAAAATAACATGGAGGACCAACATATTACAAGAAAAAATAAATTGAGTACAATGATTGATATTGTTCATAAGTGTCTTTGTACTCATCTTTTCTCTCTCTTTTTTCATCAACTTCTTTCTTGCTTCGTATTTTCTTTTTAGTTTTCTTAGCAGTGCTAGCCGTGGACTATTTCCAACAGCTAGAGATGTAACTATTGGATTGGAACTAGTCCAACAGCCAATCTTCTTCTTTGATATTCTTTATTCAGTTTTATAGTCTATGAATAAGGGACTGTTCTTCTTGTACAACTTATGGCCTGACTGCAAGTTTGTATGGTCAATTATTCATAAACATATTCATGATTTTATTCCCTGTGGTGGTTTGACTGTGACATTTGGACTTCTTGTGCTACCTTTGTTTTTAATCTAACAAACAGCAATAGTCCCTATCCTATCGGGTTGCAAATTACAAAGCCATGGCCATATTTGGAGGAGAAACGAATGATAATTTGCAGGCAGAGCAGCTATCTATAAGGACCTCCTTTCTTATAAAAATAAGAACAACTTCCCACTTGAATCCACCATAATATCTGAAAATGACCAAACTAGAATCCCCGTCTTGATCACATAGAATATACTCATTCAATGAGCATCAGCACAAAGCAATCCAGTGGTCTGGAAGGCATATAAGCTTATGGCTTTTAACTTTTCAGGAACTTGCAGAAATTAGATGTAATCAAAATCATAAAGCATCCCAAGATAGAAGTAATATGACTGACGTATGTCTGTAATAAACTACACAGATTCTACGTCTAGGTCACAATTTTATTGCTTGAAAAGTTTTTTCCTGTGACACCTTTTTCTGATGTGTAGATTTACCTATGATACATCTAGGATCTAGTCCTGTGATTGCAGAAGGCCACTATCAGGGTGAGATTTGCATTCAGGATGATCTATCTGATGTATGGGTCAAGCTGCTAGTTATGTGTGCATATGTTAGGTAGACAACCACATGCATGGACAATATCTGTCAATAACATAAAAATAACTATTAACCAAGAAGGGGAAAATGGCAGAATTATCATGAACATCAATCTAATGTTGAATCTGCATAAAATGCTTGATATGTTCAAACAAAATAGAATTGGGCTCTTACTGTAGCCAAACGATGCGATTGAGAGTAGAACTTCACAGAGAATAAAGATAACGACAAAGCTATTATTACAGCAATATTAAGTAGGTAATAAGAAATATCAAAAATGTCTCTCAAACACCAAAAGGTGAGATAACGTTCGTAGGGGCTAGAAAATTAATAAAACAATTAATCAAAATCGTTTACCTGAAATCACGACGTCGTCTCCGAACATTAGCCTGCCAGTGGCGGCCATGATGCAGGAAACGATGACGATTGGAGTGATCTTCCCCTCGAACTGAACCCCTTCAGTCCTCGCCGGCGTCGAGAATCCTGCCGCCAGAGTCTTTCCTCTACACTTATAATAATCCCCCACGAAACCATGTATTTCACAAGCTTCAGTTGCCCTCTGTTAAGAAATTAACACGATAGATCAGAAGACAGTGAACGACTCGTGCTGCACGTCTGTTCCATACGGATATATACAACATTCATTATACAAGGATGAACACGGCAAGTTGATAAATATAAGGAGTAATAATAAAACGAAAATAAGCAAACAAACTCAAAAATCTGAGACGAGTGTTATATCAGGCAACAACCATCCTTACCCTAACTTGTTGCAGATGAGAGTTTCGATCGGGAAGACGATCGCTCGAGAGAGAGAGAGGATAATTTGATGAGAATGGCCCAGACCCAGCGCAAATCACAGGAAAGGCGACTCTCGCCCTTTTTGAAACGCACAGGATACGCAGAGAACAAATCTGAAATGCACAGGCCTCTCCCTTTCTCCACCCTCTGAAATCTTCCTCCCGACCACCAAAGAGTTTCGCGCCAAACAAAATCGTGCGGAAATGATGGATACCGGTCGCGGGTTACTAACATAAAATCTTGGGCTGCTTATGCCTGCGGTAATATCCATGGGCGACGAGCGTGGGCATTGCCCAGTTTTCTTGTAGTGAGAGAATCGAGCAAAATGTTGCGTCCGCAAGAGAAATCGTATCCTGAAGAGATCTAGACTGAAATCGATCAAGAAGGAACAAGAAAAAAAAATGTCAAACAACATGAATAAGATGGAAACGTGATAGACAAGAAGAGAATAGTTTCTTAAATGGGCAGTGGTTTGGGTAAGAAGGAAACAACAGGCTCCACGCACGAGAACGATGTTCTTGGAAGCCAATGCCGAGAAACCAGTCAAGTGCAGGGGGCGAACCCTCTTTCTTGATTTACCCGCGAAACATTCATTTCCCCGGTAAATCAAGAAAGAGGGTTTTGCCCTCTGCACTTGACTGGAGCGCTCATCCTCCTTGACTGGAGCGCTCTTCCCCCTTTCTCTTTCTGTTTCTCTCGGCATTGGCTTCAAGAAGATGAACTCGAGAGTTCAAAACAGCCGTTTCAAGTCGGTTATTTACCGACTCGCGAAGCATTCAAGAGTTTCAAATAGGACACTAACACCTACAGCTATACAAAAAACGGAAACTCCCAAAGGAGACCGGATGGGAACTTTTTCCGCATAGCCCGGTCCACAAAGATTAGTTCCTAAAAAAATCAACGAATATCATGTAGTTGGAGTGGCAAGAATCGATAAAGAAGTAAAGTAATACTTAAAAATTCTATTTGATTTTGTGTTCTTTGATATAACATATTTTCTAGTCACCTTGCCCTTTAAATATTATTGTGTCTGTTTGATATGAATCAGATGGAATAGATGGCGATATCGTTGTCAAATACAAATTCTGGAATGAATCAGCTGACTGCCCATTCACCGAATCGGCCTATTCAAAGTCGCTAAATTGGTTGTGAATTAGTAAAAAATATAATCATACCTGCATTTTTAAATATGATTTGGAACATATCATAGTCCAAATGTCACTAATTCGTTGTCTTTTATGTCACTAATTCCAAATGCAGCATTTTGTCTTGACACATACCTTCAAATCTTCCTGGCTCCAAAATGCTGTTCTTCTTCTTAGCATATAACACCAAGTTGTGAATTAAGTTATAATATTAATCCAGCCCAATGTACTCATGAAATTATCATTAGCAGTAACAGAGGCACGTACGTGTAGGCTTGCATGGGCAATGGCCCACACATTCACACAAATTACTTATTTCCACATTGATCTACCTCAACCATTTGACCATATATCTCATGCAGGGTCTTGAATGTTATAACATATGATTATTATATATTACATATTAGTGTCTCATATTCATTATCGAAATAAAACAATTGATCGGCCGTTCAAACATAGCTATTGAAATTACCTCATCTGACCTTCAAAGGCTTGAACAATTTCATTCAAAAGGACCTTCAAGATCAAATTGAAATGAGTGCTTTTGAAAGAAGAGAATGGATGGTCATTGGAATTTCCATTGAATGGTTATTGACACTGAAGGTCAGTGAACTGATTCAGGTCAAACAAATCTTTCAAAGTGCTTACCAAATTTGATGGTCTTCTTATCCTTTACATCTCTTGTGGTATCAGAGCTAGATGGATCTTTCATTTATTACCGCCTTCTCTTTTTTAGGATATGAATGGAATACTTCCAGCACTAGTAATCAGACCTGACATGACGCAAATTAATTAGGAAGAAGACAAATTTTAGACAAGAGAAGTGAATCTAATCGAGCTAGAAAACAGAAAATGATTATAACGATTTAAAAAATTACTGACCCACCATAATGGTGTGCAACTCAAATTGAGAATGACTTAATAAGGGAAAAGTACTAAAGTCGTAGTCCTTGTGGGTGGTGATCGCCATCTAATAATTGGCCAGTTACTACATCCAAAGCTCTTGTAAATTTCGTGAGATGCTTTATTCAATGAAAAGAATGTTGTCATACCCTCGAATGGTAAGCAATCGATATTTTCAAGTATGCATTTACGAGTTTATTGGCTTTACTGACGTTATTAATGGCTTAAATGACGTTTTATCACAAACATCAGTAAAAATAATGTAATGATGTCGCTGATGCTTTTAGTGTCGTTTTGACATAAAAATTAAGGACTCGTCACTAAAGATGCATGAGTTTTACTGACGCAAGGCTTTTGTAGTGAAAATATTTTTACCGGACGCAGAAAAAACGTGCTGCTAAAGGCGGTATACCTATATCTGTGAACATTTCACCGTTGCAGGTTTCTTCATTATTAGGAAAAAAAAACTCGCCTAACGATTATTATGAGCAGAGGAGGTTATGGATCTTCGGCTATTTGGTTAATAGCTTAGGCAAAACAACGGAAGAACAATAAAAGTACTAAATAAAATTAATCATAACAATGAGAAATAAATAAATAAATAAATAAATAAATAAATAAATATATATATATATATATATATATATATATATATATATATATATATATATATATGAAATGGCAATTGCCGTCTTTTTTTTTTTTGCAACATAATCTACAATAAAGATAAGCAACGAAAATAAACATATAAAATACATGGGGAGAGAGAGTGAAGATGAAAATGAGAGGGTGAGGGAGAGAGAGAGGGATAGAGCAACAAACCTTTACGGGGACAAGATTGTAAAAACAAAGAACAGAAAGTATGACAAAGGAGGAGGGCATGCCTACTCTTATAACTTGGATATAGATTTACTTACGGTGATGTTCTCGAGTCACTAAAAGTTTAAGTATGAGCGGGAAAGAAATGTTGTGAGAAATTTAAATATTTAACCGTTATTGGCGGGATTTATTGTAGCGTTACTAATGATTAAATTTTAAAAAGTGTAGGAAATCAAACAAATCAAAATTTTTACTGATGGATATGAAAAACATCAACGAAAGGTCACAATCTTTAAAGAAAAGTAGAGATCCTTATAGACGCGGATCAAAACCCGTCAGTAGAGATCAACACCTTTACTGAGGTTGCAACAGTTTTGTACAGATCTGTACAGTTTTGAAACAAACGATGCTTCCTTTGAAACGTCAGTAATGGTTGATCTATGCGGACCTATACAGGTGAATTGGTGAACTTACATTAGAAAAAGTAATTGAAGAAAGCACCAGATTTTTCAACGGTCACCTTACCTACTCCCTTCATCAATGACATTTAAACTTAAAGCTAACATTAGTTGAGAAGTCGCTCTTAAATTCTAACCAGTCAGAATTATTATGTCCATCGTTCCAATTTCAAACGATCATTGTCTGATACAGGAAAGAGAAGAAAGAGGCAGTCAAAGCACCCCACAATATCAAACGCATGCTTAGATTTTTTTATGTCGTTTTATTGCTTGTTCAAATCAATCTCTTATCGTAAGAACCTTGTCAGCAGGATGGACTTATCTTGGGGGCTTTTGCTTTGCAGCCATATATCTACGCTTCTGTTCAATATTAATTGTTTCCCAGAACACCGTACAATCGCACGCGCTTTTATGGATCAAGTAAGTTATAAATGTCAAATTCGGATGGGAATTAAAAAAAAACTAAAAAATAATTTGCCTTTTGAATAATTTTAGTTGGAAACAGTAAAGAGGAAAAGACTATTTCACAAAAAAAAAGTATACTTTTATATTTAACCATTTGACTAGTATTGTATAATAAAGCCGAATCGGCCTTACAATGGCTTATTGGTCCACATCTTTCTTCACACAAAATTTGGTTGAGAGTGGCCGGCGGGGCCGTACTCAGTGATCTCCTTTCTTGACCTTTATCGGAGAAACACTGTATGGAAACCACGGTGGCCTCGTGCAGCAAGCAGACGTTGGTGTTTGCACTCAACGGGGAGAAGGTGGAGCTCTCCGGCGTCCATCCTTCGACCACCCTCCTGGAGTTTCTTCGCCTTCAAACGCGCTACAAGGGAGCCAAGCTTGGCTGTGGAGAAGGTCTGTCACAACTGTCTTGTTCTCCATTCATTGATCTTCAGAAAGATCAGTTCTGATATGTATAGGGACCTGATTAATATTTTGCATTCTACTAATTCCTCTTGGTAATATGTCAATCGACTGTTATGACATAAAAGAAAAAACGGTATGTATATAACAGGATTCATGGTGGTCAAGAAATGCTTCTGCCACTGATCTCTTTCTCCGTTTCAAGTACGCCAGTACGTAGTAAGGCGCAGAGAATCATTTTATCCCTTTTAAGAACAATCTCAAGTGTGCTACTAAAAATTTCTTTCTACTTGCACTAGAATTAAAGCCTTTTTGCAGTTGTGTGCCGGAATCTGATCTGAACTCGTGCGTAGTAATATGATGAGTAAAATTACTATGATGAGAAAAGAAAAAGGATACTAATTAAGTAAAGGCCCTGCATCTTGCTCCGGTCTGAAAGGCACGGCCATTGTTCGAAAAGACGTTTGCTGCCTGAGGTTGATCACAAAAATTCATCTTCATTTGCTTTCTTGTAGTCAAGGTAGATCCCCGGATGGTGATTTGATCAACCATTTTCCTTTCGTCTTTTTTGTTTCTTGAGCCCTTGTCTAGCTTTGCGGTGACTTATTTTCTAATACGGATTTTACGTTGTTTTAATTTTATAGGTATTACTATAAATCTGCTGCTTTCTTTAATTTTAGATGGTTGGAACGTGATACTTTTATGGATTTCCTTTTTGTCATTCAACTTCACAAGAATTGGAAAAGTTATTCCTTTGCTTTTTATTTGGGTTGCATAAACTTAACTGTAATTTGCTAGGTCATGAGAAGCTTAAATATTAGAAATTGTTTATTTTATTTTATATTGATGCTCGTATGAGTTGATTTTATTTGCTCCATGGACGAGACATGAAATAACATGTAACTATTTTTTATTTGAAATTTTCAAAGCCAATCTGAGTTCAATAATTTTATTTACAACAATCACTATGAGAAAGTTAAATTTTATTTACAACAATCACTATGAGAAAGTTTAGTCCCATATTAAAAATGGTGAGAAATCTTTTAAGACTTGTAAGAACACTAATTAAGTGATTAGTTGTTCTAGTCCATAACTTCTTCCTTTATGTTGGAATTGAAGCTGTTAGAGAGGGGGTTAAGTTGTAGCAAATTAAGAGTTCGAGCTTTGTATGTGAGTGGGTCAAATTGTTACAATTGGTTTGAGGGATATGCTCCAATACTCGAGCCTAAGTTCAATATGAGTAAATGCATATGTCTTTGGGGGTGGATTATAACACACCATCATGAAAGATTTAGTCCTTTATTGAATATTGTGAGAAACCTTCAACACTTATAGATGAACTAAATATGCAATCAGTTATGCTGACCTTTTTTTTTTATATTGGACTTGAAATTGTTAGATGGTGGGATAGGATCCACCAAATGATCAATTTGGAATATATATATATATATATGCCATATGGCTCCTGCTTTTCTACTCTACTGTTGTAATCAGTATTTGCTGGCATAGCTTTACATTGACACAGTATAAAATCAACAGAAAATGTGTTTGCGTTTGTTTGAGGTTTATACCGTACCGATGGAAGTTGAAAGAAAAAAAATATTTTGAATCTTGAAAGCTCGCACATCAGTATGTATTGTTTTATTTCTGAATTTGCAACAACAAATATGTCCTCTTTTCTTCATTCATACGCGAGATGACTTCTTTATGTTGGTTAATTCAAAGATTTATGCTTTACTAAGGTTTCAAATTAAAGGCTGGATCTTCTTTGCAGGCGGTTGTGGAGCTTGTGTCGTTCTTCTCTCAACGTACGAAAACGAGCAAGTACACGACTTTGCAGTTAGTTCATGTTTGACTCTTTTATATAGTGTGGATGGCTGTTCAGTTACCACAACCGAAGGCCTTGGAAGCTGTAAAGATGGATTCCATCCTATTCATAAGAGGTTTGCAGGTTTCCATGCTTCTCAATGTGGCTACTGCACGCCAGGGATGTTCATGTCTCTTTTTGCCTCTCTTCTTAATGCAGAAAAGAGTAGCAGGCCAGACCCACCTCCTGGATTCTCCAAGCTTACAGTATCTGAAGCAGAAAATGCTGTTGCAGGCAACTTGTGCCGCTGCACCGGCTACCGCCCTATCATTGATGTCTGCAAGAGTTTTGCACAGGACGTCGATATGGAAGATTTAGGTCTTAACTCATTTTGGAAGAAAGGGGAGGGTGCAGAAGTGAGCAAATTGCCTACCTACCTCCCTCACAAAATATGTACGTTTCCAGATTTTTTAAGAGATGAAAAGCTGCAGATAAGAAGCTCTTCACTCAGTTCACCGCCAGTCACTGCCAGGACACCTGGAATGGAAAGCTTGAGAAAGGGACAGTATTGGTTTGCTCCCACATCCATGGTTGAACTTCTAAACATAATGGAATCCGAACAAGGAGTACAATTAGTTGCTGGGAATACAAGTTCTGGTATTTACAAGAATGAGAACAACTGTGGCAGCTATGTTGATTTGACTCATATTTCAGAGCTTTCAGAAATTAAAAAAGATGATTACGGTATTGAATTTGGGGCAACTGTAACAATTTCCAAAGTCATTGACACTTTGCTAGGAGAAGAAAAGATTCTTGGAAGTGAAAGGGGGCTAGTGTTCAGGAAAATAGCTGATCATCTAAACAAGGTTGCATCACAATTTGTGCGAAACACCGCAAGTCTGGGTGGAAATTTGATCATGGCACAAAGAAAAGGCTTTGATTCTGATATTGCCACTGTTCTCCTTGGTGCAGGTTCATCTGTGAAGTTACAGATGGGCACCGAACGTTTTACTCTGTTCCTAGAGGAATTCTTGCAGATGCCTCCATCTAACTGGAATACCATACTTCTCAGTGTTCATATCCCAAGTTGCAGCCAGGACAAAGCTATAGTTAATGGTATCTCCAATGTTGGGAAATATGCAAAAGAAACTACGTTGTTGTTTGAGACATATAGAGCAGCTCCACGCCCCCTTGGAAATGCGGTAGCATATCTTAACGCTGCTTTTCTTGCAGAGGTCACAAATGATAAAGTGTCAGGGAATGTCGTCGCCGGACATCTAAGACTGGCCTTTGGTGCGTATGGTACTAAACATGCGGTCCGGGCTACAAAGGTGGAGGAATTTTTGGTTGGTAAGTTTTTCACTCCGTCCATATTACTTGAGGCTATTCAATTGCTTCAAGAAGAAGTGGTACCTGAGCGTGGCACACCATCAGCTGCTTATAGGTCAAGTTTAGCTACTGGTTTTCTTTTTGATTTCCTCCGCCCATTTGTTCAAAGCTTGGATGAACCTGTCAGAAGTGTGGAGAATAATATTGGGGTTGGTGATATAAACGGTGCTATTTTGTGCCCTGAGGTTGACGATTCCATGAATAATTCAAGAAGAAAGTCCACTCTACTCACCAGTAATCTAGCTAATCGTAAAAGTTTCACTGCCATATCAGGAGATGGATGTACTGAGCCAAGCATTATATCTGGAAGGCAAGTAATGGACATCCATGAGGATTACCACCCAATTGGTCAGCCTACTAAGAAGGTCGGGGCCGACCTCCAAGCTTCTGGTATGAATTCAAGTACCCCTTGATGGTCCCTTTTGGTTTTGCACAGAAATTTTGATAGTGAACTCATCTTCAACAGACAAGTTCAGAAAAAAAAAAGAAGGTTCAAAAGAATTCCTGCTACATGTAGGGTGACTAGGTTTAAAAGTTTTTCTCCAAATTAAGTAGGCGATATGGCATTTTATTGTATATTCTTCTACTGCTGCTAAAAATGTGAACACCTAGGACAGGAACTAAAACTAGCATCTTCATTTTATACACGCAGGCGAGGCAGTATACGTGGATGACCTTCCTTCTCCAAAGGACTGTCTACATGGTGCATTCGTTTATAGCACAAAACCTTTGGCACGTATTCAAAAGATTGAGATAAGCCCTAGTTTAGCATCTCAAGAATTCGTTACGCTTGTTTCAGCTAAAGATATTCCCGAAGGAGGGCAAAATGTTGGAATGCTTGCCGACGAACCGTTGTTTGCTGATGTTCTTACTGAATGCGTTGGTCAACCGCTTGGCCTTGTGGTAAATTGCTCGATGAGTCACTATTCTTCGTGAAGGAAACTAGACTGTGAATTTAATGTATCACTGTCTTTCTTTTAGGTTGCAGAAACACGGAAAGGTGCATGCATTGCTGCTGAGAATGTAAATGTAGGCTATGACACCGAAAATCTAGAACCTCCAGTTCTATCCATTGAAGAGGCCGTCTCAAAATCTAACTTTTATCAGAACCCATCCTTTTACCATCCAGAAAAGTTTGGGAACTTCTCTGATGGAATGTCTGTGGCCGATCACAAGATCCACTCAGCTGAGGTGCGCTTAGGTTAACTACCACGCCTCTTTGAACTTGTTCCTCGTTATTGGTTACTAAGCCTGCATTTATCAGTTTCTCAAGATTTGTTCATCTGAAATATGCTATGTGTGACAATAATTCTTCTTTGATTTCTCCTCTATTGTAGATGTTAAGTGGGCATATTCTTTCTGCAATTTTTTATATACTTAATACGGTAAACATTCTTTTGTGTGCTGGAGTAAGCATCTAATTGTGAGAAACACTTGCAGGTCGAGATGGGCTCACAATATTATTTCTACATGGAGACACAGACAGCACTTGCTGTTCCAGATGAAGATAACTGCATGGTTGTATACTGCTCAACGCAGATCCCTGAGACCTGCCAACTTATAATTGCCAAATGTCTTGGACTCCCAGAACATAATGTGCGTGTAATTTCAAGAAGAGTTGGTGGTGGGTTTGGTGGAAAGGCCTTTCGATCCGTTCCTGTGAGTTCCATACGATCAACAAATCAAGTGCAATTTCTTTTATCCCATTGTAGCGTGCAAGTAATTTGCTAAGATTTTTTTTAATTGCTAATTCAGACACTAAAAAATAGGTGATGCTCATCTTTATCATGATGCTACTCACGGTTGTCACAAATACTGTAATGGCTGAATTTTGGTTGGTTTTTTAGTTAATAAAATAATCGTGGCAAATTTAATATTTTTAGTTTGTGAAAGCGAAATGATTAACCTGATACTTGTACTCACAACCATGGTTGTACAACTCCGTTGGCCTATACCTTTCATTTTCAAGTATATTATTTATCTGTCATTTTTTTTATGTTTACCGGTCATGATTTCCCTTGTCAGAGTGAACTGTACCCACTTCTCATAAATAATGTACAAAACCCATGCATTTGCTCTTCAATGTGCATAATCCTGAGAACCTTGTACAATAGGCGGTATTGTGATTTACTCAACGAAGGAAAGTTATCGAGCTCTTCAACTTCATGATGAAAAGTTTGGCTTCTTTTATGATTTGTAGGTTGCCACAGCTTGTGCACTAGCAGCTCATAGACTAGGTCGACCAGTTCGACTATATCTTGACAGAAAGGCGGATATGAAATCAGTGATGGGAAGGCATCCCATCAAAGTAAAGTATACAGTGGGTTTTAAAGATGAAGGGACCGTAACGGCATTGCACGTTGATATATTAATAGATGCAGGGATATCAGAAGATTGCAGTTCGACTATGTTAATCACCATTCCAGAAGCACTAAAGAAGTACAATTGGCGAGTCTTTTCTTATGACATTAAGCTCTGCAAGACCAACCTTCTAACAAAGTCAGCCATGCGCGCCCCAGGTGAAGTACAGGGTTCATTCATTGCAGAGACTGTTATTGAACAAGTAGCATCAGCTCTCTCTATGGAAGCTAATGCTGTGAGGAGGAAAAATTTGCACACCTTTGAAAGCCTTAAGGTGTTCTATGGAAATTGCAGTTGTGCCGCCGAGTACACTTTGCCTTTGGTTTTGGACAAGTTGCTGGCATCGTCGTGCTTTGATAGCAGAGCAGATGCTGTGAAACAGTTCAACAGTTGTAACAGGTGGAGGAAGCGAGGGCTGTCTATTGTGCCGATTGTTTACAAAGTCACAATGTGGCCAAAACCTGGAAAAGTGAGCATTCTCAATGATGGCTCAATCGTGGTTGAAGTTGGTGGCGTTGAGTTAGGGCAAGGACTGTGGACAAAAGTGGCACAAATGACTGCATTTGCTCTTGGGAAGATATTGAATGACACGGGTGAAGATCTTCTGAAGAGAGTACGCGTTGTCCAGACCGATACTCTGAGTCTGGTACAGGGAGGTTATACTGCAGGAAGCACCGCATCTGAATCAAGTTGTGAAGTAGTGCGTTTATCATGCAATGTCTTGGTGGAAAGGCTCATGCCTATTGTGGCAAAATTGCAGGAAAACAAGGAACAAGTTTCATGGGATGCTGTTGTACTCCAGGTGTGGATATCAGGTATTGATATTTAGCATAACGTTTTTTTTTCTATTTTTCAACTTGTACTAGTTGTGTTTATTACATGATTTATTTTGCTTTTGAAGAATAATCATCAAATTATATCACAGAATCACTAGTTTGTTTAATTTTTTATCATTTACTGCTCATCCAATAGTTCTAACAAATATTGTTCTGGGGTTTTTGTCGGCAAGTTATTTTCCTGGTCATTAATTGGAAGGTTGGTTTACTCGGCTATTTAAAAGTATAGACAGAATAGAAAAAAAACCTATCTGGACCGATCAGCTTTCGACGAATTTTCTTACAAGTAAATGAGCATAAGTGTCATACTATGTAAATGGCTTCATATGCAAATTAGATATGGTGTACTTGGTTGTAATTGCTAATGAAAATCAAAGTTCTACAGTGCATTCCGAAAGAAGGCTTATCATTCCTCTTCGTGGTAAAGCTCTTTTGCAATGTAAACATATAGTGAGATTTATGTACGTAAATTTTCTTTTCATCAAGCTGGTTCACGTTTTTGACTGAGTTTTTGCCATGTATGGACCAGCCTTTCTTTACATGCTTAATGTTTTATGTGATGTCCGAATGAAAGATGTAGTGCATAGCTTCTAATTGCCTGTCTTCTTACTCTTAAATTATGACGGATGGTCCCAGCGCATCTTCCTCTTGTGATTAGATTAGTCATTTGAAGGGGAATATATGCTATGCATGCCTTGTCTTGCAGGCACATCGTCGACTAGTGAATCTATCAGCAAGCACATACTGGGTTCCTGCTCCTGGTACATCTCAGTATCTGAATTTTGGTGCTGCAGCAAGTGAGGTAAATGTAATATGCTTTTAGCCTGTCTACCTACCCTTATCTGGTAACTGAATCTCTTCCTATTCTGCACAGGTAGAGGTTGACCTTTTGACAGGAGCAACCACAATTCTGCGTACAGACATAACATATGACTGTGGCTTAAGTCTAAATCCTGCCGTAGATCTAGGACAGGTCAGTCAAAAGGGTGACTGGTGAATTTTCTTTGCACTAGATCCCATAAGTGTCCGCCCAACAGACCAATACGGCACTCCCAGTCTAGGCCCATCCCTCATGAGCTGCCAGCTTTTATAAGTTGATATTTTGATATCTTCTCCTGTTTACAAGTTCAATCTTCTGGTTCGTGCCTTGTAAAAGTGTAGATCGAAGTTCTACCTGTTCCTCCTCGTTTTTCATATTTGGAAGAAGACCAAGCTCTCTGAATTTGTGCCGTATTTTGTGACTACGAATTGGATTTACCATATGCGCGAATCTGATGGTCTGAAAAGACATCTTTTCAATTGAAAGCCAAAAATGCAAATGCCATCCATCTTAAAAACATTTAAGTTTCATGTATGCTCGATTGCTGTTTATCTATGGTACTTACTGTATTTGATTGCTCTGTAGATTCACTTTATTATCTGCTTTCGAAATGTTTTACAGATAGAGGGTGCGTTTGTCCAAGGAATCGGTTTCTTCATGCTAGAAAAGCATGTCATAGACTATGATGGACTGGTAGTATCTGATGGCACTTGGACATACAAGATTCCTACAGTTGACACAATCCCGTGCCAATTCAACGTCGAAATATTGGGCAGTGGCCATCACAAAAATCGTGTTCTTTCCTCCAAAGGTGCCACTTTCTCTTTTCCTTACTTGGCACCTTCATGTTCTCTGTCCCTCTTGGAATGTGCAGGAAAGACGTTCACATAAGTACCGTGTATGTATATCTATCAACATATTGTTGGGCTGAAGTTTGAATTGAGATCTGAGACCCTCTTCTACTTGTTGGGCCAATTCTCAATTAACTTCTCTCATTTGAGTTGCCTCACAAATGGAAAGCCTGCACTAAGGGTGGATGTTCCTACGGGAGTTGGGGTATTACTTCCTCTGTTCTGGAGTTTATCAGATGTATCAACCTGATTGATTTCATTTCCTTTCTAAACAGCTTCCGGGGAACCACCTTTACTTCTCGCAGCTTCAGTGCACTGTGCTGCAAGGGAGGCTATAAAGGCAGCAAGAAGTGATCTACGTGCTTACAGTAATTCAGAGGCACCTTCTCCAGTCTTTAGGATGGATACTCCTGCTACCATGGACTATATCAAAGAACTCTGCGGGCTAGACAATGTTGAGAGGTATTTACAGAGTCTGATCAGCCGCAGCTAAGGCCCAATGGCATTATAGATGCTTCCTTGGATATTCAGCCATATAATCGCAATTCAATGTCATACTTCTGCAATAAGTTCCTGACGGGACTAAACGGGGTCTAATTGCCCTTCTTGGATCAGCATGTGACCCTCATGAAGATCTATAATAATGACAAAGGTGTCCATGAATTTATTGAGAGTGATTCTCTGTGGGTATGTTGTGCATTAATTCATGGGTTGCTCGTCTTCCTGATATCTCTGTTCATCACATTTCATCCATAAATCGGAAGGCTCGTATAGGTAGACAGAATGAAAACAGCAAAATTGTTGAGGATGGAACGGGTCCTTTTAATGAGGAACAAGTATCTAACTAACTGATTCACAAAAGATGGGAGGAATTCCCCCTTCGTGTTGGTATTTATCGGGAACAGTCATCCTGCTGAACCAAATTAGAATGATGTTGAAAATGTTGAGACGAGGATTAGATGATCTCCGTTTTGCCAAAGCAAAAATGAGGCTCTAAAAGAGGCTGACCCATCAGCGTTTGTAGAAATTCATAATTTGACTCGGAAGCTAATTAAATAATGTCCAGTAAATCTGAATCTGGTAATAGCCACGTCAGCTTTGAATGGGTTCATTCACATCTGAAACGCTTGTATCATTCTACAGAAAGGCAGATTGAAGGCCGGAACATCAAACAGAGTCACAGCTAGATCCAATCAATTATACGGATCTAATAATCGATGCCTGGATTCACGTTCACCCACCGACATGTCCAGTGTAACATTGGGAAGCAGCAAACCCTTCTTTTGTCCTTGTACAAGGAGGAACGGTCAAACTTTTCAAATTCTCAACGTTCACGGACATGCAGCGCAATTGTTCTGCCCGCCGACATGACAATGTTATAAGGTTCGAAGGCTTTTTGCGGTTCAGTGGACACCGTTTTGGACCCCGACCTTGGCCTGGTAATGCGTTTTGACTACCGTTCATCCAAATTCATTTAGAGTTATTAGAATTCACATAACAGAATTTGAGCTGGTTGGATTTTTTTTTTCTTTTTTTTTGTGGTAATTGATCCTCATCTAGCTTTTAATTGAATCCGGCTGAGCTAGAACAGATAGGATCCAGTAACACCGGTAGGTTCTTAACTTGGACCCCCTACCCAAGAAAGAGGACTGCAGATGAATTTTGAGGAGGGCTTAGGGCTATCGAAAAACTTGGATTGCCGAAGTATAAATTTTGATTCAGCCATCTAAACGCCCCATAAACTTCCAGACAAATCTTAGTATAATCAGAGCCAGTATAATTGACGCAAGTGGTAGCTTCTTTAGTTGGATTCACGTCCCACAATAGCAAATATGTTTGACATCAATTATTCTTCATTTGAGGGCCTACCATTCAGCCATATTTTTAATATGGACCACATTTATCTGATTTGCCCGATACAGGCCTCACTTTGTTTAGCAGCTGCTGGAAAAGTATTTTCAGTCAAATCATGATACTTTGGAAAACGGGATGACTTGCACTTTCTAAGTATTTTGTAAAAGCATCATTTATTTTTTCAGAAAACGATAAACTTTGTCATTTTTATCGAACTTATCTTATCTTTAAGTTAGAGAGTTGAAGGCAATGGTAAAGCTAGCCCTCATCTGAAAGTTGTCAGTAAAACTTTGGCTCATATCAGGAAAACCAGAAACTAATCAGTGCTACATTTGAGATTTTATTCATAAGATGGTTCACCACATGAGAAACTTTCGACATGATTTCAATGGATTGACTCTAAATTTACCTGTCTGTTGCTTATCTTCAGCAACTAATAAAATCTATCCTTGCGGGCATATCGGATTTCCCTGTTATGTTACAAAAAAGTACAGCTAAATGCACAAATATTTAAAGATAAACACGAACTATGAATAGGAAATAAGATTAGTTTCACGAGGAAGGGACTTTGCCTTTCCGTTGTTATCCTTTTTAAACTGCATTTGTCTTTTCCGTGTTATCTTGTTCCCTTTTTTTACTCTATATCCGTTTTCCTTTTCCCACCGGTAGTCTACCACCTCCTTTATAAATGCTCTTGATTCTGCTTCCTCTCGTCGTGCATTGGTGACCTCAGACTACAGGAGGAAGAAGAAAATGTAAGCCTGTTTTGCTATCTTGACTTTTGCTTGTTTGTTTGTTTCGTTAAAAATCAGCTTAGCGTTCCTGGAGAACGATGGAAAATAACAGCTCATGATTTTATTAGTTCTCTGTTTTTTTCCTTAACGCGAAGAAGATCGACCAGTTGTCATTGAAATACGGTCTAATGTTTGATTTTACGGCAAAAAGCAGCGTTACAAGGCACTTGGTGTTTCTTTTGGATGATAGCACTGTTAGTACTGTTGATTTTTCACCTGCATTGCAGCCTTTTCTGGATTTGAAGATGGTTTATTGGTTGACGGGATCCTAAAGGAAAGCAGTTTAATGTAATTTGGGTTGTCATGTTTCAATCTTCTTTTCTTTTTCTAGCTGCTCTGATTTTCTTCATTTGGTGTGCCGTTCCTGATGGGTCTGAAGCTGAGTCTTGCATTTTCACAAAACACACGAGCTCTCATATAGGCTTTTGATTTCTTGTCTCTGAATACGCATGTCTGTTATTATTAGTTGACGCATCAACAAAAAGAGCGCATAATTGCAAGCTTGCCGCGAAGCATTGTTCGTTCATTCCAAATGCAGAACTGACTCTCAGTTATCTAATTTCAATCTCATCCCAGACCTAGTGGACTGACTTGCTCTGCCAGAGGATGGCGTTCTTGCCGGTGCTTGTTCTCGTCCTTTTGGCGTCGTTCGGATCGACAGGCTTAGCGGGTAGTGACCGGTACAAGGACCCAACAGCGCCATTGAACCATAGGATCAATGACCTGATGAGGCGGATGACTCTGGAAGAGAAGATTGGACAGATGACACAAATCGACCGTGTTGTTGCGACTCCAGAAATTGTTAAGAAGTATTTCATAGGTACAACGGAATTTTTCTGTTTTGTTTGCAACTAGTGCATTTTCAGATCATTTGTAATGTCTACGCTCCCTGCGGGCAATGTTAAGAACCTATCTATATTGCTGAACTCAACGACAGGTAGTTTGCTGAGTGGAGGTGGAAGCGCGCCTCTTCCTCAAGCTACGCCAAAGGATTGGATTGACATGGTTAATAGCTTCCAAAAAGGCGCTATGTCAACTCGTCTTCAAATCCCAATGATCTACGGCGTCGATGCTGTTCATGGACATAACAACGTCTATGATGCTACACTTTTCCCTCACAATGTTGGCCTTGGAGCTACTAGGCAAGTTGCCATCAATTCAAATTTATTGTAATCCATGTGCTTTTTCTTCATTGAAATTTCACATCTTATTCTTTTTCTTTTCTTCTGAATATCGATTAAATTCCTGTATCCATTGGTTGTCCCATTGATTCAAGAAACAGGCGTATATTGGCATCAATTGAACTGTTTAATGAACAACAATAAAACCAATTAAGCTGGTCTTGGGAAATTTTCTCTAGGGCTCCAGTCCAGAAAATTTTGCTTCATATTTATTTTTATGATTGTTTCTTTCACAGGGATCCCGAGCTTGTCAAGCGGATTGGTGAAGCAACTGCTCTAGAAGTCAGGGCCACAGGCATTTCTTATGTTTTTGCGCCCTGTCTTGCAGTAAGAATCTGTCGTTGATGCTTTTAGAACTACCATTAGTTAAGAAATTGTTCTGCTGGGTTCGGTCTTTGTGCTGCCTTATAAACAAGTATTCTATCTTGTTATGCAAACAGGTGTGCAGGGACCCGAGATGGGGCCGCTGCTATGAGAGCTACAGCGAGGACCCTAACACTGTTAGAGCTATGACAGAAATCATTCCTGGCTTACAGGGAGAGTTGCCTCCTTCCTCAAGGAAGGGTGTCCCTTTTGTTGACGGAAAGTACGTTATCAAAATGATCCGATAGAAACTCTTGATAATCCGTAGCTGTTTTCTCTAAGCATTACTTTTCTGGTGCTTCCTTGCAGTCACCATGTAGCGGCCTGTGCGAAGCACTATGTTGGTGATGGTGGTACCCACAATGGAATTAATGAGAACAATACCATCATCAGCCGTCATGGCTTGCTCAAAATCCACATGGCTCCTTATTATCAAGCTGTTAAAAAAGGCGTGGCAACCGTCATGGTTTCTTACTCAAGTTGGAACGGGAAGAAAATGCATGCAAATCGTGAGTTGGTTACCGGTTACCTCAAGAATCATCTTAAATTTAGGGTATGTTAAAAACACTTCAACCAAAAACATGTCCCAGAATCTAGATTATAGAATTCAATGGTCATTTACAAATTATTCTACAGGGCTTTGTTATTTCAGATTGGCAAGGCATTGACAAGATCACCTACCCAATAGATGCAAACTATACATACTCGGTACAAGCTGGAATCCTGGCTGGTATTGACATGGTAAGAGATACACGCCTATGCCGCTCACGATTGGTGGCCCCTAGATTAGCTCGTTATGGCATTAATGACATCGTTTGTCTTCATTATATGTCTGCAGGTTATGGTTCCACTTAACTACACAGAATTCATTGGTGACTTAACCTACCTGGTTAAATCTGGGGTCATCCCAATGAGCAGAATAGATGATGCAGTTCGCAGGATTTTGCGAGTCAAGTTCACCATGGGCCTGTTTGAAAATCCGTTTGCTGATTACAGTCTGGTTAGTGAGCTTGGCAGCCAGGTTCGTCTCTTGTATTTACAACTTCAAGCTTAGGTTTTTGTGGGGATATGACAGAAACTAATGAACCTTTTCCTGTTATCAGGCTCATAGAGAACTGGCTAGGGAAGCAGTGAGGAAATCGCTTGTCCTACTTAAGAATGGGAAACAAGATGAGAAACCCTTGCTGCCTCTGGACAAGGCGGCTCCTAAGATCCTTGTTGCTGGAAGCCATGCTGACAACTTGGGTTACCAATGTGGTGGATGGACAATTGAATGGCAAGGTGTTTCTGGAAATAATGCCACTAAAGGTATACACCTCTATTTGATTATACATAGAGTGATGGAGACGTTTGTTTTTCTTCTTTCAATTGATTTTATCCAGCTAGTTATATACATTAGATGACTGTACAGCTTAACTTTTGTTTTGTATACTAACCAGGTTTTTCTTTCTTTCTTTTTTTTCGAAGGAACGACTGTTCTCAGCGGTGTGAAGTCAACAGTGAACCCCAAGACTGAAGTCTTATTCGAAAACAATCCTGATGCTGATTTTGTCAAAAAGGGTGGCTTCTCTTATGCTGTTGTGGTTGTTGGCGAGCCTCCTTATGCAGAAACAGCTGGTGATAGCAAGAACCTGACCATCCTGGAGCCTGGTCCTTCTGTAATCCAGAATGTGTGTGGGTCTGTTAAATGCGCAGTGGTCATCATCTCAGGCAGGCCTGTAGTCATTGAGCCATACGTATCAAAAATTGATGCACTAGTCGCCGCATGGTTGCCAGGAACAGAAGGCCAAGGCATTGCAGATGTGCTTTTTGGTGACTATGGCTTTACTGGCAGGCTGCCACGGACTTGGTTCAGGAGTGTTGATCAGCTGCCAATGAATGTTGGTGATAAGCACTACGATCCACTGTTTCCGATTGGTTTTGGCCTGACGACGTCCCCAGCGAGGTAGAGGAGGCTTTTGCTTGGTTTCAAGCATTTACCTTTGAAGCCTGGTCTAATTCGAAGTAACTTTACAACATCCCGCTGTAAAAGAAGCACTTCCAACTATAAGAACGTATAGAGGTTTTTATTTTTATTTTTGTTTAGTTGATGATGACAAGGCATTTATTCATGTTCATTCAAGATTTTAATTAAATTGAAGTTCCTTATCTTATTTTAGGTCTTCTTCATCTGGTGTCACTGGTGACAGCAAAATGTATACTGTGGTGCCACTCGTTGCCATCACATTGTTACTGCATGTCTTTGTTTAGGTACACTTCTGTTTCCCTGCCAAAAATTCTTCAAATGTACAAGCCAAGATGGCGATTCCCAGTTTGATTATCTAAATTTGCATTTGAGAACAGTTGTATTTGTAAAGCTGCCTCGTATCATATTGCGTACTTTATCTTTGAGAGACCGAAAGCTCGGAACCACGCTCAACCTAGTTTTTAAGAGAACTATTGCTTCAAAAGAGTCTCACAGTGACTTCGTTAACTGGTTGAAATTGACTAAAGAACCCGTCTGATCCCCTGGAATTTCACTGTAGACAGGGGATCAACTTAGAGCGACTATGAGAGGCAGACAAGATGGTCGTTTGATGCCAACCACCTCTTCCCAGCAAAGGTTTTGTTGGAGTATTACAAGACACCACTCTCTACCATGTTTGAAATGGGGTATGGGCATGCGAGACGAACGGTGTATCTAAGGTCCTTTTCTCCGCCATTCAGGCACTCCCTGTTTTCCAGGATCATGGTGGTAACTATCAATATCTAAGACGAGCTAAAGCTGAGCGGACCCAACAAGAGCACGCTAAGAAACCTTGCACCCCCTACATGCCATTATATTTAGCTATCCATCCATATATAACTTCATTGGAAATGAGAGAAAAGAAGAAATGATCAGAGAATCAAACTTCATTGGCCACATGCACAGCGCCGTGTATGCCATGTCATTAATTTATTGACAACACCACCGCAACTGAACAGGTTCTAGCAGGCTTGGATAACCGCGATGATATTTTGAAAATACTCTGTCAAAGAACCCTTCCAAAAAGTCAGTATATCATGAGCTAAAAATACAGAAATTAATGTAAACCATAAAAAATGAACAATGAATAAGCCAAGATAATAATTGTTGATTTTTTGGGACAACTTATAGTTTAATTCTGGGGTGAGGGATGACATGCATAACATCGCTGACCTGTATGAATATTAATGCATACTCGATGCTTTCCTCAATTTTTTGCTCCAAAGGCGCAACTCGAGTCACGTCTCATTTTTCAATCAAAGTTTCATCTCTCCGATGGAGATAAATTGGTAGATAAGAATCTGTATCAGTCAGACAAATCAATGGGGCATGATACCGAATGAGGCATGATACCGAATAACTGTCATGTTGGCAGATCACACCATTTTTTTTTCTGACACGTCGTATGAATACCCAACCAGCTATTTTAGCAAGCAGGTCCCAATTTAGCAAGAACTATTCTCTAGTTCAGGTTCCCAACTCATTAACAACGCCGTCATATTTTTCCTTGAAACTCCCAGACCTCAGACCAGAAAGCAGAATACATAGAAGAGCAAAAGTACCAGAGATCCTGACAAATCATGAAGCGAAAACAACAAGATTTATTAAGATGCATGTACAACACCTGAAAGCATGACCAAAGTGGTGCCGTTTAGCAAAAGTGGCAACCTTTTGCATCAATATATGTATACAAACTCAGAAAAAACAGTCTCTTCATCAAAACAGTGCAGAATTTTCGATTGCTATGCAGTTGCTTTTTCCACTATCTCGACCTTGATGGGCTCATCAACTGCTTTTGGTTCACTGAGATTCTCATCCTTGGATTCTTTTATATGGGGTTTGCTTTCATTTTTTGAATTTTCAGTCACATTCTTATCCTCTAGCTCCTTAATCATCTTCAATATCTCAGTTTTCTGTGATAGCAAAGATTCGATCTTGATGTCAATCCTTTCAAGTTTCTTTCTCAAGTTAACAACACCATTTGTCTTCTCTTTTCTAATAGACTTCCTCTTCTTCTCAAGTTTCCTTTCTTTTTCTTTTTTCTCGTCTTCACTTGCATGAATCCCTTGCTTTTCCACACTTTGGCCACTTCCAAGTGTCTTTTCTTCTGCCTTGTCTTTTCCACCATCCTCAGCAGCGTCACCAGCCTTTTTTTTCTTGTCTTTCTCTTTTGATCCCTTGTTCTTCATTGTCTTCTCTTTCTCCTTTTTCTTCTGCTTGTCCTCCAGTACTTCCTTCTCAGTTCCCTTTCCCTGACTTTCTTGCACTTCTTCCTCTTTTTCTTTCTTCATATGTTCCTTCCCTTCCTGGTGGCTTTCCTTTGAGCTTCCATGTTTTACCTTCTTCCTCTTAATTTTTTCCTTTCTAGGTTCGTCTTTCTCACCTTTGTTTTCCTTCAATTCAGTACCTCCGTCTGCCTTTTTCTCATTTTCTTCTTCCACCTTTTCTTCACCTGTGTCATTCTTCTGCACTTCCCTTGTGCTTCCTGCATGCATGACTTCCTTGTACTTTGACTCTTTATCCTTCTTTGCTTTCTCCTGTTTCTTCACTTTATGCTCATCCAGGATTTTATTGTCTTTTACTCCATTGTCTTCAACTGTTTTCTTCTTACTTCTCTTTTCCTCCTCCTTTTCGCCTCCTTCAGACTCTCCATTCTTGTACTTTTTTCTCTCTTTCTCCTCTTTCTTTGCCATTGCCTCATCTTGATTTTCATTGCCTTCCGCTCCATCATGTTCCTCTGTTACCTTCTTTTTCTTCTTTTTCTCCTTTTTCTCGTCTCCTTCATGTTCATCATCCTTTTTCTTATCTTTGTGTTTTTTCTCTTTTTTTTCCAGTTCACCTTCTTCCTCCTTCTTAACTTCCTCCTTACACTCCCCACTCTTACTCTTAACTTTTACCTCTTTTTTCTCTCCTTCCAACTGTCCTGCTTTCTTGTCTTTGACATCGTGCTCTTCATCCTTCTTCTTGTGTTTCTTCTCCTTTTTTTCTGACTTTTCTTTGCAATCCCCATCCTTCCGCACAGATTTGTTCTTAATGTCTAGTTCCATCTCTAACTTCTCTTTCTTATCTACATTCTCTTCTTTTGTGTGTGTCTTACCTTTGATGTGCAGCTCTTGCTTATCTACTGTTTCTTCCCCTTCAAGACCAGGACCAGCTTCGTTTGTCATTTGTGAAACACCTGGTGCAAAAAAATATATTTTCCTCAATCCACCGTTGATGGCAGACCTAAGTAAGCAATAAAAGTGGTAATCATAATCTTCATAATTGAAAATTTAACAGATGTACAAGGTAACACTCCCCTCAGCACAATGAACAGTCATGAATACACAGAGATTATCATATACATGCAAAAACCATCCTGCCTCCATGAAGGAAGAGTTCAAATCTGAAGAAGAGATCCTTTTCAGTTAAGCCCATACCACAAAAGAATAGATGCATTTGCACTTAGAAATATGAGATTAGCTTGGTTCTCATAAAAAAAAAACTTCCCACTATAATGGGGCAATCACTGTCAGGGTGGGAAACCCAGTCACACTGGTGTAACCTGTTGCACCTGGACCAGGTCAGCAGGCAAAATGATTACCCTTCAAGAGATATCAGCGAGGTTGGAAGTACTCGAAACCTGTGACCAAGCTGAGAGAATTACAGGAAAATATCATAGCTTTATTTTCCTTTCTTACTCAAGAATTTTCTTTTTGGCTTTACTATCTCCATCACTTGGTAGACTAGGAACAATGACACGCACAATTTTTTGCTTTATGACTGCGGTAACTAGTAATGCAGTATTTAATCATGGGAAAGACAGCAATATCATATTAATCACTCCCGTCACTGCAATGGTGGTTAAACTAACAAATCAAGAAATACCATGCATATGACAGTATCTCCAAACTGTGATTCCAATTATCGTGGTTAACTTTTTATCCTTAAACATGGATGCCCACAAAACATCCAACTTTGGATGGCATTGCCTGTGTTGCTGTTTTAGAGGGTGGGAATACATGTATATGTGTATGTTTGCAAGGGTGTGTTTTCTGGAATAGAACTAACTTTTAGATTTGAAGTCAATCTTGAAGAGATGGCAACCAGTGACTCTGGATGACCAGACAAATGTTTACTAGACTAGGTTGATGCTTTTCAGATCTACAGCAGAACTACAGCCAAATGAAATACATAGTGCTATATAGGTTCATGATTGTTCCAACCAATGAACTGTGCCGCACTAAATTGGAGAATCTCCATCGATGAAATGGACGATTCACATTTGAACTCCTTGACCTCTCGGACTACCATAGATAAACCATAATCTGTATTTCTCTCCAGAAAAGTTAGAGAACTTTTCCTGAGGTTGTCGTGACCACACAACCAGCCGCCCAGATTTTTTTTCACTGTTCTAAAAATGCAAAAATTGTCTCTGCAAAACAGATCATTCAGTCCCATGGTCATAGTTTTCACATAGATTTCTTCTCTTAATAACCAATTCGCTTCTCTATTACCAGATTAATAGTTCCGAGAACAAAGAACGAACTGATAGGCATAGATACGAACTACATATTTGTACATAAAAATGAAACGCTAAAATGAAGTGCTATTTCGGAAACAATTTGAGAGCGTTCAAACTTCAAGGAAAGCAACGATAGCAAAATGAATTCACAGCAAATGCCAAGTATAAGACACAATAAAACAAACCGATGCGGCTTTTAATTGCGCATCTACTTCCAAACTATCGGCCTCGTTCTTTAGTTTTCTTTCTAAATTCACCAAACCATAAAAC
Organism: Nymphaea thermarum; assembly: GCA_011799765.1. Taxonomy (NCBI): domain Eukaryota; kingdom Viridiplantae; phylum Streptophyta; class Magnoliopsida; order Nymphaeales; family Nymphaeaceae; genus Nymphaea; species Nymphaea thermarum. The sequence continues at coordinate 280,429 of JAANDH010000271.1, read as the reverse complement.
GCTTCCCTTTACTCCCAACTTCAACTCATAGATCCAAAATACTTCCCAAGTTCTTCCTGTTGGAATTCACCTCAATGGATCAGAATTCCAACCATGCCTTCCAAAGGCGACATTCTCAAAAACCCAGCTCGGTCCTCGAAACCTTTACGTGGGTAGCCCATCTTTTCACTCAATTCTCCGCCAAATACAGAAAAGATCCCCTTAAAACGCCCCATCCTTTAATTTTAAGGAAAACAAAGCAGAAAAGGTGAAAAGAAATCCAGGCCCGTGGTTCAGCATCTGTCTCTCTCTCTTTCTCCCTCTCAAAGAGCAGGGTTGAAGGGGTTAAGGGACATACCTTTGCCCGATTTCAGAATGTTTGTATCAGTCGGACACCGTCACGCTCTTTCTCTACGTTCCCCCTCACCTTTTCCACTGCGAACTGATAAGCTCTTTTTTCAAAAGAAATGAATTCTTCCCCCAGTTCCCCTTCCCCTCTCCCTTTTGCTTTCTTTCTTCAACAATAAGCAAGAAGAAACGGGAGAGTCATAACCCACCTCCATCCTCTGGTCACATGCCAACAATGACCGTTAGATTAGTTCCCATCTTGCCCTTCAACTTTGACAAACGGCTAACCTACCGCCTCGGATGAAGCGGGTTATGGATACTAACCCGATAATTTCTGGGTTTGGTAAGTGGTGAAAAAGAAAGAGGTCCGTCCAATCACCAGCTCGGGTTAGAGTAAGATCAGGAACCAGTTCAGTTGCATGCAGTTTTATACTTCAGGGCCGAGCTCTGGCTAATATCCATGAGCATTATTTTCGGGTTCAGGTCTGGACCTTTGGTGGAAGTTCAATCTTTTGTACCGTGCTTGGCATTAGCAGCTTGATTTCGAGTTATTGTATTGAATTACAACCCGATCTTGAATTCCTGGTTGGATATTTCGGGTAGTTTGAAGGTCAAAAGTGTTCTTGTTTATCCACCGCTCGTGGATGGTGATGACCAGAAAAGAATGTTTAAAGAGAGAGGAATCTTATGGACTTACCCGGGCCGTTGATCGTGAAACGTGTCATCGTCTGATCATTAACTGGAGTCTCAGTCTGAAACTCCGTGTCAAGTGCTTTGTGTATCCAACCCGCCACGTCGAGTTTACGTCAAAGAGGTTGGTCGCCTCGTGGAAGAAGTTTGAGTCGTTGATGTTGGTAATCTGACGGTGAGAAGTCGTCGAAGATTTTGACATTGTTGCAGGCAGACGCTGCACCAGTTGACAGTTAAACTAGAGGAGAGAAGTGGGTCAAGTGAGGCGTTAAAATATTGAGCGTGCAAGAATGCACGATATACTGAGAAATAATATTTTGGCGTGAAGTGATCAAGCACTATCGCACATACTTAGTTAGGATATGAATATATACAGGGACAGATGTGGACAGAATGGACATGAAGTTAGGATTACGGTACATTTGAAATGGCCATGTAATAGAGTGGATACTTTTGTAATCTGTCGATAAATCATGCAATAAATGTTTTCTTTTATTAAACAGATAGTGGGTGTATATGCTTATTCATCGTGCAAGAAGCACATATTTTTCGGGTTACTTACCAAAAAATACTTTATCACCGAGATACCTAACCAACAAATTCATTGGTGCATGGAAAGCGCCAGTGTCACAAATGTAAAAAAAATTAATGTAATTGGTCAAACTAGTAAAAGCATACTACTCAAAACCGCTAGAGTTTTGATCTACATATGAAGTTAAACGAACAAACTGTACTTTCTTTGAACAATCTCGACGGCAATTGCTCTCTATGTGGTGTACACTGAGCGACGGGACGCGACTAAAGTAGTTTAATACATGAAAGTTCGTAGATCATTCACCATGGCAAGGAAGATGGGTTGTCACAACACTGAAACCTGAAGAATATGCCGTAGCTCATCACAATCAAAATCTTGTTAAATATATCATTCTTACACCTCTCAGTTTACTCCTCAAACAACTCTAGTGACACTTCTTCGTAGCCATAATTCATACATGACCATGTAAAAAGCGTCGTAATCAACAGGTTCCGCATGCCATTGAAAATGCTTTCGAACTCTACATACATTCCTCTGCAACCTCTCGTATTCATCAGGACTTATTTCGTGTAGAACTTCTTTCAACAATGGAATGTCTAATGTCGTGACAATCATAGAGAAGCTTCTCCACTCGAGAATGTCAGCAAATGGAAGATCGTAGTGATTAGAAATGAGCAAAGGCACACACCCATGAAAGATTGCATCCGCAATTCTTGCAGTGTTTACTTCAAACCCCTTGACGTGCAAGCAGAATTTGCTCTGCAGCAATGCATCTGAGTAAGATGAACTGATTCGACCAGAGTGGACTGCTAATTCAGTGTCATTTCCCCATTCCTGAATAAGCTTTTCACGAACTGGAGAATTGATCGCACCAGCAAAGAAAGCCAGCCTTTTTCTGAATATCAATTAAAAGCAGAAAACTTGGTGCTTCTACATGACATGATCAGTCTGAGATATTCACCAAAGGAAAAGCAAAAGCATTTCAAAAGCAATCAATGTGCATGTGAATAAGCACGAGTCTGTGGTCTCCATAGTTGCCCAATCAGGTGCAGTGACGGAGAACATTGAGCCAAGTGAAGGTCAAAGGGTTCACCACACCTAGAGGCTAGAAATAGCACACACAACTGACGTGAAAGTTTATGAAACAAAAAGATCCCACCCTCATTTTACCTTCTTTTAACAGCTTATACTGTATGAGACAAGGTCTCTTCAGTCCTCACAGTACTTGTTTATCGACAACTTTTGTACATTCACAAAGATCTCATCCTTCAATTGCATACCTCAAGGATGCTCGTTTCGACAGATTTCCAAGCAAGTTGCATGATTTCCCCTCGTAGACTTGCATTAAGATACAACAATTACAAGATTGCAGGCTTGGCGGCTATCTTGTTACTAAAAGGAATTATGTATTTCCCGAAGAGAGCTTCACTTAGTCCACTGAGGATGAATTGCAGGTTCAACTTGAAGGGAGAGATAGAGAAGAATTACAAGGTGACATCCATCAATATCTAGAATTTTACCATATGCATATAGACGTTGAAATTTTCCCAAATTAAGGCCTATGAGATGCTGATAACAGAGCCAAAGTACGATTACATCCTAGCAGGTGGAGGTTTCCACGAACTGAATATATAGCTTGATAACAAAATCTTCTGTATAATATATTTATACATTTAGACAAGCATGCAAGCCTCTATTACTACAATGGTTTTATCAAGAAGTTCAAATCCACATGACAATACTCAGCATTGTTCCAGTAATAAGATGAATGATTTAACTTCATGTGCAATTTTGAGAAAAGAAGGAAGGAGAAGCAGAACTACCAACTTAATTCACTTCTTACATACAAACCCCTGCTCAAGCATTGGCAATCATAGAAAAGGTCACAGGACAATTAAAGGCAAAAGAAGTACTGGGAATGAGCATTTGAACTCGAAAGCCAAGATTCACCATGATAAAGCTACAATCGGAACCATAAATACATAAATGATGTAAATAAAACTACTGATAGAAAATAATGAACATGTGTGACAACATAAGCTACCTCAAAGAAGTGGAGGTCCACATACATCGAATCTAAACATCAGTAATACAAAGTCAAAAACTAATTCATCTTGTTTCTGAACAACTGGATGCCAAGAAAAAAAGTCAAAAAAACATTGAAAAAATGGCTGTTCATTTCAGTATTGATTGCCAATATACAATCCACAAAGATCTAACCTTCCATTTGTCTGCACAAGCTTTTTAAAATACACATAAAGAAGTATGGAAGGCAGGAAACAAACATCATTTTCTTTAAAGAAGGAGAAAAGGATCCTCATGCACCTCAGGTAGATATTATAAATACCATTAATCTCACAATCTAAATACTGAATTGAAATTTGAAGGAAATTTTTGTGGACAACAGATATGAAGATACTAAGAACCATATGGAAACAACCAATTCATTCTCGTAAGAGCCAAGTTCATGGCCAAAAGAATCTTCGATGAGATTACTCCCCTTGTTAATGTGTGTTTGCTCCAGTTGGGAGAATCCTTTCAAAGGATGAAGTTACATACTCACTGACCATCTCCTAAAGTCCTCCTTTCTTGCTCAAGGTGGATGTCGTAAGAAATGCTGACCTCGGCTTACCTACTTAATTCATATGAATTTTCATATTGCTTTTAGTTGAAGATGATCTACTTGCGTTGAAGAACGTAACATAAAACTTGATCAAGCACTCTTTCTTCTGCCATAGTAATATGTTTTTCATTGTAATTTAGATAGGTGATAGTGACATATAGACCTTGAAGTGGTACATGGATGAGAATCAATGAAGTCATTGATGCAGAAGTAGACCAAGCCGAGAAAAAGGCAAAACTCAACAATCAAACAAGGATTTTGAGCACGATATTGATAGAAAAGATTAACATGCATCTTTGTTTCTGAAGAAGAATAGCATGCATCTAAAAATTATATAAGAACCTTAGCCGTTACTGATCAAGAATAAATTATTACTCCGAAATCATTCTAAAAGAAAATTAAAATACTGAAAACATGCAAGCACGAACTCGTTTAGCAAGATGCTGAATGAGATCGTTGACCAGTGGGGAAAAAATAATATTGTATTTCGGACTGCTAGATGTACCTTGAAAGCAATTGTAGAATTCTAAACAAAATTAAAACAATCAACCATAAGAAGAAGCTCTCTCTTCCATCATTAAATGCTCCAAAGCAAGTGCATATTTTACCTCTGCAATGAAGTGATCTGAGGAAGATTTCCATGTCTTGGCCAAATTTGTGGCAGGGACACATCTTTGTGGGGTAAATATCCAGTTAGGTAGTAGCTTGAAGAACATACAACCTGAATTACATTGAATTTCACTTCACCTGCTTTCTCCATAGCCGATCTTCCAGTAGAATGACAAGCCACATAAAAGTGGTCAGCACCATCAGTTCTGTTCCAGTAAGGATATGACCGTCTGATGTAGGAGATGTAACTCCTGACAAAATCTGGAATTCCTTGAACATCTACTCTAGGATCATGCCTCAACCTTGCAATCGAAAATGGTAAGAAGAAAAGGTTCGCCTCTGCGGGATCCTTTGTTATAAAATGGCTCCGCGTCAGAAGCTTCTTAAAATAGCTTTCACTGGCATAATTTCCATAAGGTTCGAACTTCACGGGCAAAAGTACATTGGCGAAGGGATCATCCTCCTTATGGGGATAAACGTAAATTCTAAATCTTTCTTTCATTTCCATATAATCTTCCAGAAATAACTTTTTGTTGTGGAAGACATTGTTACCTATGTCATTTCCTGCAATTAATAATACAGTTTTTTAACAACGGGCTCGAAACTAAGATCCCAAAGCATAATAATTACGGAAAGAGAGGGAGAAAAGGCGTCTGTGAAACCTAACACAAAAAGAGATGCATGACAGAGGCTGCCATGTTGTGAATAACGCTAATCTCCTATAATGCTACACTCAATAGGCTCTGTTGTCCAAAGCATTCAGAGCAGATAACGGAACCCAGGCGAGCTCCAAGCGAATAGCGAGAAGCACATAAGCAGCAACTGCGGATAGGTATCCCTGAAGGAAAACTGAGAAACAACCAACCTTTTGCGCTTTTCTGAAGTTGGTGCTTAACAATCCATTCATTCGCGCCCACTGGTTGCTTATTGCTGCCGTCAAAGCCCAGCAATGGCACATAAGGGGCGAGCACTGTCTGCTTCGTCGCATTCAGCGGGCTTCCAAGAGGCAATGGGCTCTCACGGTGGTTAATTCTCAAATACTCAGCTGGTCTTTCGAGAAATCGAGAATTATCGGGAAGATGGCGGTGGTGGAAATCAGATGTGAGTAAGATGTAGCAGAGAATGAAGGCAGAAGAGAGCAGAGCCAAGCTCGCGGGTATCGAATAAAAGCTTCTCAAAGATTCGGGCATCCTTCTAGCTTCCTTCCAAGTGAATCCTAAAGAAGGGAGCGACTGTTTTCTTTATCATCTTCCCTCGCTTAATGGAAGATCTACAGTGAAAGGCTTTTATTCTTTTTCATACTAGACAGGCCATTGGAAGGAGATGGCCGGCACCTGCCACCTACCGTCTTAGCCCATACTTGTAGTCCCCTTCAAGTTTGTTGGCTTCCCCTTTTTATTACCCTCTGAGAAGGGGAGGAAAAGAACTTCTTCCTTTTTGCTTTGATCAATTTATGAAGATTTTGCAGAGAAAAACTTGCATGTTTTTTTTATTTTTCTATCAATTGAGAAGTCGAAACGTGAGAGTTAGGATCGAAATTTTAGGTCACACCTTTCAACAACTTGCTAGACAATTTTCCGAGTGGATGGTTTTCTCCAAATATTATTACCCAGTCCAGTCTCAGTCTGTCAGTAATTTAGAAAATAACTGTCCACCGTTAGAGTTGGTACATTTAGACGCCTGCCTGGTGTGCCTAAACCGTGTACAACCTCATCCTATGTGAAAGCACCCTCATCTTATGTCAAAGTAAGTAAAGAAATTAAATATAACAATCACTTCACTGTCGGTTGCGTTTCATAGTCTCGGATCTTAAATAAAGTGTATTTTAGGAGATCATTAGTTTAAAAAGTAGCATGCTACATATTAAAAACCATACATTTAATGTGAGATGGAAGGAGGTCTGACCTTAAATCCATGAATTTGAGATATTAAGGATCTCAAATCACCGTAAATCTCAGATCAGCAGTAAAACAAACACAACTAAAGGATATGGCTAAAGGATACAGGAAAAAGAACAATTTCATATAGTTCTTGAACAAAGAGTGACAGGATACAAGGAGGCATCCATCCTCAATATAAAGAATGACTGAGGTTTTGGACTCGAAGGCAATGAACCAGTTGTTACGTGATTAGTCCGAAGTGGGGCAGTTATGCTTCAATTTTCACGTGTGTTACCCTTCGAGAAAACCGAAAGAGTCACATTTTGCTCGAAAATATCTTTACCAAGTTTGATTGTTAAAAATACCATCTTACTTCTTTCAGGTTTTATCCTTGCTCAGGGGAAAGTCTTGGTTTAAGTTTATTTTCATTCATACGAAAACTAACTATATGTACCATATGAGCCATTCGATCAAATTGAATGATTGTTCACAAAATATGACGTGTAATGTTATCGATGAATTGTCTTCCGGCTTTGAGAGGGCGACATTACACGAACATAAACCATGAATGTAATTCAAAATGACATTAACAATTTTAAACTGGTGAAAGAGAATTCATTAAATCAAACACTACAAATGCAAAAATATGTGAGGCAAGAGTTTGCCCAGGGGCGGGAACGTTAGAAAACATAGTACATTCATGCTGTTTGAGGTGCCATGCTTCATGATTGAGGCCGTTAGTCTCACCGCCGTGGTCATTAACGTCATGAGGTGTGCATTTCACTTATTAGGTAACATATCAAGCAAGTGATTAATTAGGAACATAATAATACAGGGTCCCCCTATAACCACGTTCGCGCTCCCTCATGAAAACTGCGACGGTGAAAGATATTCGAAGAAACCCTTCTTAAAAGATTAATAATGATCAAAGAGGGAAAAACATCTTGGATCCTCATCAGAGCATTGGCAGCGTTAATGTAACATCACTCATGCTAATCGAGTGCACAAATTCTGGAGCCTTTGTGGACAAAAAGACTGCTATCGCATTTGATACTCGCTACGAGACTAGCTTCCAGCATAGGAAGTAACAACAGAGCAAGTCCGAGCAATGGCTGCAGGGCAACTCAACAAAAAGAGTTCTTCGATGACAGGCTTGCGATGGCTCTATCCCTCTCTTCATTAACCTTCTTCTCGGGATATGTTTGACATTCACTCTTCGAGGTCCAGCGGCGTGAAGTACTTAGCGTCCATCAAGTAAGTGCCTGCAGCTAGTCTGACTGCCCATACGTCTTTAGGTTTCCTTGCAACTATTCTGTTTAACATCAATATACAACCTTCATAAGCATGATATTTTGGTGAGAAGAGACGTTAAACTTGTTCCTTGGACTGTGAACAAAAGAATAAAGAGAATCATCAACATATTCATTTATCCATCCAACACCAACTCCTAAATGGATTTCGGGACACCATCGTATAGGAATCGCAAATACAGGTTAGACAACCGACCGACTCCGACAAAGAACACAAAGTTTCTTGGCGACGTGAGACTGGAAAAGAAGCTTACCTCCCAACGTCGCCAGGCTTAATTTGTCCAGTGTTCATTTTGAGTGAAGGCATCGAATCTGCTGTTTTCAGTGCAGGTGGAGCCTCAATGACGACAATTGGGGATCCAATGCCCAACGAAGCTTTTGAATTTTGCAGAACGGCGCGTTCCTTTGCCGATTCGTCACTCGTCGATCCGGGAATTGTAGAATCGCATCTCAGAATTAGTGAGGAGGTTCGATTTCGAGGTACCCAATGGCTGCTCCGCAGCAAGGAAGAGGAAGAAGGTATGGTTAATGAAGGAAGAGGGGTGGCCATGAAAGGATATGGATATTGAAGACCTGCCAGACTGTGTGGTGCCAACTACTTGGCATTGCGCCTCCTCACTGCTCTATATAGTAGTATTTGGTGTCTTATCCACACTGGTTGAAAGCAATGAAGGGATGGTCAATTTCGCTTGTTGGGACCCTCCTCTTTGCGTCCTAGGAGAATAGGAAAGTGACGCAGATGCAATTATTGTTAGTTTTTTTCACGCTAATCATGGAGAAAGTGAAGAAATAATCACTAGTCTCAGTAATTTCGAAGCCTTGAGCAGGTGATAGAGAGTACTTTCTCGATAGTTGATCCATCAGATAACTTTGAGCAGGTGATAGAGAGTACTTTCTCGATAGTTGATCCATCAGATAACTCTCTTTTGGTTGCACAAAAAAACTTCCCCCACTTCCCTCATGTCCACAGTTGACATCGAATTGGTACTCGGTAACATCGTAGTTACCAGGAGATCTGTTTTCTTCTTTTAAAACAATAGTATATCCGACTAGTTGGAAGCTTTAGCTGGCTGATTGATACTAAAAAGTTCAAACAAAAGTTTTCCCCAAGTGAATAGAACTTTTCATTAATAAGTTTTTTAATGGTAAAAAACAAACTTTTCCATTTCAAAATTCCTGTATGTTTGTTAGCATTAGACAATAATAAGCGTGACCCATAATTTTAGCATAAAGTTTATCAAAAGACAAAGCATTTGCCTTCTATATATAGAAGAGCCCAAAGGATCTACTACACCAATGTGAGAATCAACCTGAGTAGCCAGTTTCCAGGCTGACATCTTTTTTCTTTTACTTACGAGATAATTTGGGATCATTAATGATAATCTGCGATATGCTCCTCTGCGCGTGGGATCATTGCCTAAGGCACCTTCATTGCAGACTAAAAAAAAAATGACGAAGATTATATGACTACTACACCACCATTTTCAAAAATGCCGCCATTTCAGAGCGAAATTAACTGATTTAACGCCATATTTAAGTAACGTAAAAAATATCGATGTCTCACAAATCACAATATCGCCGATATTTACGTTGCCATAGATTTGAATGCGATCGAGTCGAGCTTGCAACTGAACTGTAAAAGAGTCGGTTATATGGACTAAACGAATTCTGAAAGGGGCACTGTCTTCAGCCCTACAACTGCTTCTATGACACGCACTCACGATGCATATCCATGGCTAAAAGAAATTGAAAGGGGACAATTTTGTCATTTGGACCTCGGACGATCCGATCGGTAGCCAAGGATTTATTCGAGAAAGGGCGGGGAGTCTCCGAAGCGGGAAGTGCAAGCAAGCGCCGAAATGAGGCCGAACATCGTCTCCGAGGTAGCCAAGCAAAACCCTTTACGATCAAATCTCCCTGTCGCTGTTCCTATCTTTCTCTATGTTCTGATCTTAGTTTGTTATTCAATCTTGGACCCTTCAGACTGTCTATCTCTCATGCTCTGGCTGAAGTTTAGGGTTAGTTGAAAAAAGTTAGGGATCTGCAGTAGTTAGTTCATGAATTGGATCTATGTCTTCGTGATTTTGTCCTTTTTACGAATCAAAGGGTCCGTCCCTATCCCCCAATCTCCGTGTTCTATGCATTTCCCGGAGTCCTTGGAGTTACTTCACAGTTTTCTCTTTATTTATTTTGTATACTTTCTGCTACGATCGGATGTGACGTGATGCGTCCTAATTGAATATCTCGTTTGACATCTCTCAACTGTTTGGCAAATTTTTGTGTGTGGTAGGCAGGGCTATCGACTCGGTTGAATCAGTGGTGGGGAGGCATTCCGTTCATTACTTCAGGGGTGGTCGTTGTGTGTGGCTTTATATACTTGCTGTGCCTGTTGGCAGGGTATGACTCCTTTGCTGAGATATGCTTCTGGCCCAGTATGGTTATTTCACGATTCCAAGGTACGGATAGGATAATTATAAGGTTTAAGTTTTACTCTGATGTTGTTAACTTGCTCCACCTAAACTCAGAAGAACTTTTGTGCCAAATATAATGTTGCTGTTAAAATCTTGAGCTAGATGTTGTCCACTGTACTCTGGTGCTTTATTTGTAAAATCATCACAATCCGTGTGAATTTTGTATCTAAGATGCAAATTGTATGGCTGTTCACTGGCTTATGTGATTTTCTGGCTGTGTTTTCTCATGGCTCATCTGTGTCATAGGTTATAAGGTGCTGACTGTTGTTTCCACTTATCGAATGGTGCTGAATTTCGTGTTTGGAGCCAATTACTATAGTTTCGTGTTCTCTTGGCTCATTAGCATGCACATTCTGATGTTGTCATTTTCTAGATTTCTATTTGGTTGATACATCTACTTTTCTTTCTTTCTTCATCAGATGGCCAATTCATATTTTGCTAAAGCAATTAATTATTTGGCTAAGAAGCATGATATACCTTTCCTTATGGGACTGAAAATATAATGATTGAGTTGCTGTCTTTTTTTATAGTGTTGATTCTTGTAGTTCTTTAATGAGTTTATGCAATCTGGAGGAGGGATGTGAAACAAACAGAAAGGGCATTGCACTTACTTGCATATTCCCATCTGTTTTCCAAAAGGGAGGGTATATGCGTAAATACTGGCAGTAAAGCTGTGCGGAGCAAAAAAGGTCTATATTTTAAACAGCAAGTAGGATTGTTCGTATAAGAGCAATATATTTGGCATCGACTTATCCAATTTGTTCAACCCAAATTTCTTATGGATTACAAGATTGTTTGCTAATTTTTTATGTCTTTACTGTATCTAAAGTTTGGGTCCTTGTTTGAAAGTATACCAATCTTTTCAACCAGTTGATGATAGATAATTTCTCAACATTATTGCAGTTTACAGGATCTATACATCGATTATTTTTCATGGATCTTTGTTGCATGTCATGTTCAACATGCTGGCTCTGGTACCTCTTGGCAGTGGGTTAGAAAGAATCATGGGATCTGTTCGTGTATTATATGTGATCTTTTTGTTGGCCACAACAAATGCCATTTTCCACCTTCTTATTGCATCAGTGGTAGCCAATAACCCTATACACCCTTACCATTATCTGATGGACGAGTGTGCAATTGGATTCTCAGGTGTCATATTTTCTATGATTGTCATAGAAACAAGTTTAAGCGGAATTCAATCAAGAAGGTATTTGACAATCAAAAACTGTGCTTCTTCCTTGAGATTGCTTACTTTGTAAAGCGTCTTTGATTAGCTGTACTACATATATACTAATTCATGTTGGATGTTATCCTGCAGTGTGTTTGGACTTTTCAACGTGCCGGCAAAATGGTATAAAACTGTTTATCCCTATGTGTAGAAAAGAAGACTTAGGAAGATACAAAAAATAGATACTCAAGCATGTACACACACATTAACACAGTCTTTCAAGTTATTGTTCCCTCTGAATAAATTGCACAATTTTACTCTTAGGTATGCATGGATTTTGCTGGTTGTCTTCCAGCTTCTGATGACAAATGTTTCGCTACTGGGACACTTATGTGGAATTTTATCTGGGTTTGCATGTCAGCTCCTTTAAATTATTCTTCCTCTGTTATTTTCATGGGCCACATTTTCACCCTTGGGAAATATTTATACCAATGTCTGCTTATTCAACAGATACTTATGGGATGCTTAACTTTCTCCTGCCTGGATCATCCTTCTATTCAAGGATTGAGGGTTCCTCTTTGCTTGTAAGTTGTGAATTAAGTCTAAGCATGTACCTACATTCATCACACAGAAGCATCTGAGTTTTCATTCAAGATGTCCTTGTGGAGACAACCAGGATGGCTTGTATGATGCCCTTTACCCTGTGAATGCATTTGTTCATGGAACAAGCTGTGAAAAACAATGGTTTCAGCATCAACGCCATTAATTTTAATATTTGAGTTCTGAACCCCTCTGCAGTCATCTTGTGTTAGAAGGCCTGGATTTATTGTGGGTGGTGGAGGTAGTCCAACTGCTGCACAACTCCCTACATATACAAGCGTGCCTTTGAGGTAACAATAACTTGTGTTTGCAATTTTTCCAATGTGAAATTTATAATTGACTTGTTCCTTGCAGTAATTCTCCTCTTTCTGGAAATATGTGGAGAAATCTCTCCTCGTGGATGCCGCAGAGATTGTCATCAGTTTCTGAGGTATATCTGCTCCCAATTGAACAGCATTTCCCTAAAATCATTACACAATTTAAATCAATAAATTATCATCGATTATTGCTGCATATGAAGTACAGATTCAATTCAGTAGTATTTCAATAAAACATCTATAGATAGTATGCCTAAATGAGTTTAGTTCAACTTATTACTCTTCTATTGAAGGTTGGTTTTTTGACATTGCGCAACATCTTGCATGCATAAGGTACATTTGTCATTTCTGAAATTTTGTGATGGAAAGTGTTGAGATATCTTGGTCTAGAATGTCATCATTTGGTGTAAATTACTTGACCAAAGGAACTAATTTTGGTGAACAGCAAAATTGTAGTAGTAGTCTTCCAAGTAGTGACCTCAAAGTAAGCAATATAACTACAACCATCTTACCATCAATTTGCTTTGTGAGATATTAGCTACATCTAATTGGTAAGATTAAAATTTAATGGGAACCGTAGATTGCTTTATGCACTCTTTTTTAATCTTTTTTCTTCTCCTATTCATTGATTTCATATTTCTGCAGCTAACTGATGTGCAAAATGGCTACTTGTGTAAATTTTTTCACTTGCATTTTGCTCCCTTAGTACAATGATCGAAATAACCAATTGATCATTTGGACAAGAAGGTTACCTTATTCATCCCGTAAAGATGAATGAGATGATTGTCCTTGAAGAGGCATCAAGTCTGCTCTAATACTGATTATTTTTTCTTATCTTCAGTCCAAATCTTCTTTCCAGAATGTTGATCTCTGTTATGATATAAGCAACTCTTGTTTCTTTTTCTGAAACGTAGCCAGCCCAAGAAAGTGACAGGTTTCCAGGTAGAGGGAGGGTTCTTGGATCAGCTCACACTCCTTCCCCTGCTCCCACAGTCTCTTCTGATTCAGGACTTCAAACCAGGCTGCTAGATACTAGTGCATCAGTTCATCAAGATCCACCTCTGAGAACAGGAGCTCGAATATCAGATTCAAGGTATTGATTGTCAAGGCAGTCTCTTGCTTGTGCAGGTGCTTGTACTCATGGGCTTCAGTTCAGTGTACTTTCAATTCTTTAAGGTGGCAAGTACCTGATTTCCTTCTTATATGCTTGTGCTTTAGGAATTCATCTGTTGAAAGTGCAGCAGCTCGCATTGAAAGAATAGGCACAACAAACCAGGTCCCCATTTGTTCAGATCTTTAGCATCAATGCCCAGCCATAATTTGGTTGTCAAGTTTGCACATGCTCTCGAGTTCCAAGTGACATGGTTTTATTTGGAAGAGTTGCTTGGAAGCGCGCAACTTGAGTTGCTTCTCTTTGAACTTAAACAATAAATTTTTTTGTGTCTGACCTATTTCTTGTGCTTCTTTTCAGACTCTTAGTAATTACGGCGATCCACTCCAGCAACTTGTGGCTATGGGTTTTGACAAGGTAAGAAAAGTTCATATCTCATAAGGATGTCTTCCAAAACATGCCATCCATGCACCACAAAGTTATTTACACTTTGAAACTATTTCTTAGTAACTTTTGGTGTCTCTTTATTGAGATGTTGCAAGTCTCCTTCAAATGCATGTTTTTTTGTTCTTATTTATCTGACTAGCTATAGGCACCCGCTAAGCCTTGTTGAGGATCAGGGGATGCAAATGATGGTGACGGCAACTGTGCAGGTGGCCTATAAGCAGGACCTGGCTGCACATGAATGTGTAGCCAAGGCTGGCTCTGCGCTCATGGGTAGCCTGCCCTTTGCCTTCCTAGCAGGTGTTTGTTGCTCCGGCAGACTACTGGAGCTCCAGACTAGATCTTTCGACTTTTAAGCTAAAAGGGTCCTGTTGCATACTTTATCTATTCTGTTCTAAAAGAACCAACTTTTCTTGATTTGTTAGAGCAAAGCAGAGGTGGCCCTTGCAGCGACAGGGGATCCTAGTGCAGCCGTTGAACTTTTGACGAACCAGGCATGATTTCCATTCTTGTCACGATTACCACTTGTTTTTCGATGTTGGAGTTATCTCTAATTGCTTTTGGACGCTGCGCAGGGATAAAACCAGGTTCCCCATATCTATCAACAATCTTTTTATGACGATTCACTTCCTCTTGAAAGCTGGCGACTAATGGATATTGATTGTTCATAACCCCATGGCAGCTTCTCTCTCATGTGCATCCGCCTGCAGCCTACTTCCGATTGACATTATGTAACAAATTTAAGTGTTTTTTCCATGGAGGAGCTGAGATTTTGCCTTCGCCTGTAACATACGTTAATGTTAATTTGAACATTTAAGGCCTGCTGAAATGGGACGAACAACCCATAAAGCAGAAAAGACCGAGGTAAATCATCTCCAGTGAAGAGAATGCCCTCCGTCAGTTCTCCCGTTGACCGGCGTCATGTATTGGAAGTATACCTTAGATCCTCATCCCCTTTTCTATCTGTCCCCAGCCCTACTGATTGAAACCAACGAAGGATCACACAATCTTCACAAGAGAACAAAGTTTACGTACTTCATTACACTATGTAACCCAGGTTTATCAGCTTCATTCCTATTTTTGCGACCACAGACCCAAAAAACATGTTTCGTCATCATCGTACTCGTTGGAAAGCACACAGATTATGGGTTCAGATTTAAAAGTCGCAATCGTCGATGAGCCGCCAACGACAAGGGACTTATTGGGCCCAACAGTGTAATCAAATGATGCTAAGAAACGCTGTTGCAAAATTCTCAGAAAAAATTATTATAATTCATTAATGTTGAGAACAACAAAAGATATTCCTCCCCAGCTTGCCTTGGGCTGGAGTGCGAGCAAGCCACATGGTAACATGCAGCTGCTGCTTATGAATGGTACAGGCGCTTTCTTTCCAGCTAAAATTGCTGTCCTGTTTAGCGCACTTTGCCCTAGCTGATTCTCTGGTAACTCAACTTTCAGCCAGCGATAACCCATGGATCTGTCAGGTGGGAATTGAGTAAGAAATAGGCAGTAAAAACTTGCATGACCATGATCCAGAGTAATGTATATAGCATGTTACTGAACAAAAATTTGAGATGGAAGCCACAAAGCAGTCTTACGTTCCCAGAAAAAGGTTCGTTACGTACAGTTTTCAGAGCTGTAGGGGCAAACGTTCTCATTTATTCAGTGATATTACATTTTATTAGAATTTGCTTAATTATTATAGGACTAGTTGTATCATCCAATGCAACGTGGTACAGTAAATCCAATACGACTTGCACAAACATTCCTCTGAAGTTGATTTGAGACGAAACTTTAGTACAAAAGTTCATCTTCCTTTGTTCAAAAGCCACAATTTCTAAAAATAAATGAGGAAACGTTACGAGACAATTATTTTACTGTCAGAATTTGCAAAACAAATAACTGTCGGATCATATACCAAGCAAACAATTCGAACATAAGGATGCCCAAACTTAGCTTTAAACACCACTCGCGACGGAAACTACAGGACGTTTCCCATTGCCAAGCTACTTTGGCATAAACCCTAGCATGCCTCTCAAAAAGAAAAGGGTAACTTCAATCCTTTCCTGCAAGTAACTGGTGCATTACCTATAGCCAAGGACAAACTTGACCAAAAGGAGTTACTATAGTGGGAGACGGGTCAGAATTCAATCCTACGAGCAATGTTTCCTGCGAAAGCTAAAGCTTTAGTATGGGAGAGGATAGCAGGGTTTTTCCACTACTCCCATGAAGTTCTACGTCTGGGTTTTCCCTAAAAATTTCTTTAGGAAAAAAGAAAGGCAAAACCAATCATACAAGATTATTCATCAGACAGAAAATCAAATACAGAACAGCGACATAAAAAAAACAGGCTCTAGGACACCAAAGCAGTTGGTCATCGATATGGAACTCCAGAAGTTTGAGTTCTTTTATGTAAAACAAGTGCTAATCCAGCTACCAGAAAGCAGAACCCATCAGAAATCCTGGTAGGAGCCCCCATTATCCTGCATTAGCCTTTCTTCAAGCAAGAAGATCCTGATTCCCATATTTTACTTTTGACATTGGGTAGCACTCCTAAAATCGTATTCTCTATTTTTAAAAAAACTTTATTTATGCCAATATGGTATTATAAAGAATCCAACATATCATTTGATTCATTTCGCACACAGTTCGCCTTGTCACTTACCTACCAATTACTTTTGATCCTATGATGCTTCCTATTTTTATCCCCCCATGCAGTAACCACGACAGTAACCATATTTAACCATCAAACATGAAAAGGGCAACAAGTTAAATACCCTAAACCGTCAATCACTTTCAATAGAGAACAAAAGGGAAAATGAATATGTAAGGACAAGCTGAAAAATCATGATATAGCACTAATAAGATACCAAAGCTAATAATGAATTACTTACGAAGTTACAAGGAACCGAGAAGCTCAATGTCAGGGGGATCCTTGTGAACCGGCCACAATGTAACACCTCCTGGAACAACTGCTAGAGCCTCCCTGCAGTATGCTTGCAAAAAACCACTGTTACACCAATATCTACCATAACTTTCATGGCTCTATTTCCAACAGCAAATCTAATCCAAAACATCATTTTGAATTCATCTAAGTTTGATGTGCAAATTTGGCGTATTGACGAGGCCTCCATGAACTAGATGCATCTGACTGAAACCTTTGCCCCCCAAAGCCCGGGGTATAGCTTGAACGCGGATCACTGTACCTAAAATTTGAGCTCCTTGAAGATGGAATGTAACTTGACTGAGATCCATGCCATCGTAGACCAGAATTCCATTGACCCTTCTCAAATGGTGTTTTCGGAGAACCCCATTCATTCAGATTAGCATGTCTTGAAGGTGAATAGCCTCCATTTGTTATCCATCCATTATTTTGCCTAAACTTTTGACTACTAAAACCTGAACCTTCACGATGTCTCGGCCCCCAGGACTCATGTGACCTACGAGAATCATGGGGCACTGATTTAAAACCCAAAAAGTTGCCATTTTCAGCCGGAGCATAGCGAGGTGTCGATGGTTCAGCTAATTTTTTATCAGACTGCAAAAAAAAAAAAATCAGATTAGCTGGCAACTTAGACAAAGAAATATCATAACTCAAACACCAAAATAGATTGAAAATGCATGTCATTGCACGATAATGTCAAACCTGGGAAAGGTTATTGCATCCACGTGCTAAATGCCCCTCTTCTCCACATTTATAACATAATGTCGACCCTTTACCATTTTTGTCCTTTGCACATCCCTACATTAAGAAATTTTCTTGTAAACATTCCATATGAAACATAAGAAACTTTCATAATCATGAAGTAAACTCCACTTACTGAACCAGCATGACCAATCTGACCACAACTGTAACAAGATACTACACTTGGACCAGTATCAACAAAATCAGCACAACACAAGTGCCCATATTGCCGACAGATGTAACATTGTATCTCCTGCCAAAATGAAAGGCACTTAAAACAGATTCTACAAAATTTTCAGACTCAAATCATATCTCATGTTCAGAAACAAAAAAAAAAAAAGGGACAGAATGTTATAATAAAAACCTTCAAATCTTCTTGGTCATAATCATTTGTACATGTCGACATATCATGGCCAAGACTTCCACAATGCAAACAGAAACTCAAAGTTTCAATATTTTGCTTCCCTAAGCAGTTCTTTGCTCGATGGCCGGTCCTTTTGCATATAAAACAAGTGTGCACCTGCAAGAGATCAACAATTAAAAACATAATATATTATACCCATGAAGCCACAAGTTCAAAAAATGCATATAATGCATTGGAAAACCAGATAATAGATGCATAACCACAGATAAATAGAGTAAGCTTGAAAATGTGAAAACTTTGTTATAGAAAGCAATAATCCTTTATTGATAAGATTAGAATTTGATATCCGCAAAAAATCATGACTCATTAAAATTGACGCTGGCATTTATCCATTAGATTAGGGTTTCCTGTTCATGGAAGACTTGACAAGTCAATGATGGCATACATGACATCCTCATATATTGTTTCACCAAATAGAAGCAATGTCTATATGGTGTACCTCTAGTCAAAGAACTTCCGATCTCCCACATGCACATATGGAGATTCTGCTTTAAATAGATATTGACTGCTGGTAGACATTTCATTTCCCATCTGCCAAATGGCTTAACATCTCAAACCGTTCACATATCATTAAATTAATCAAGCTGACTCTATAATAACCTGACCCACTCTTGGGCTCGAGCCCCTGGTTCGACGAATCTCACTCCGCCTCCTAGTAGTTTCGGTTTCAACCAATGTTGTAAAAAGCGTATCGTAAGCCGTATCGGTCTGACTTTAAGATACGCTGTATCGTAAAATATCGTAACGTATCGTAACCGTATCGTTTTTTTTTAATAAATAAAAAAAATAAGAAAAAAATTCAAAAAATTCATAAAAAATCAGTAAAAAACAAGAATAATATGTTCTTCATAAAAAACACATAGATTTATAAGTCATAAGGTCCATAAGTCTATGAGATACTACATAAAAAAATAAGTTTTAGATGTTATGTATTACATCACAAGATGATAATGAAATTGTGAAAATGTTCAAAGTCAATACATATAANACGGCAGCACAATCTCTAGGTTAAAAATAAAGAAGGGCCAAGTTTTTATAAAAAAAACTCGAAAAGGGGGGTTCCAGCCCCCATTTTTTTAAATCAGCCCGTATCGTACGATACGGGGCTTGTATCGTATCGTATTTTGTAAAAGATACGTATCGTATCGTACGTATCGGCCCCGTATCGTACATATCGTACAACACTGGTTTCAACCTCAAAAAAAACTAGGAACCAGGACAATCATCTCATTAATGGCCTCCCTTTATAAACCTTTGAAGATCTCTCACAATCTTCAAATACGGGACTAAATTTCTAGAGTGTTACAATCCACCCCCCCTTAAGGCACACGCGTCTGCGCATGTAGGACCCTAGGTCCGAGTGTTGAAACTGTTCTGATACCACTATAACACAACCTGACCCACTCTTGGACTCGGGCCACTAGTTCGACGGATCCCAACCCACCCCCTAGCAGCTTCTGTTCCGACCCTAAAAAGGCTAGGAACCAGAACAATCATCTCATTAATGACCTCCCTTTATAAACTCTTTAAAATCTCTTACAAAATCTCTCACAATCTTCAAATACGGGACTAAATTTATGGGGTGTTACAGACTCCTAGAAACTCAGTAACAATATTAAAAGCCCAAGTAAACCCAACGCATAAGGAAACCCACTCAATATCAACATAAGCAACGCCACGTCCAATACGTTGATGATTGCGCTCATGGTACTAAACAAGCATCCAAAAGCCATGACAACCCCAAGAATAAACAGAAAAAGAGCAGACCTCAGAACATGACTTGGCAGCATGCCCAAACTTTCCGCAGATGTAGCATGGCTTCTTCGGCTTCTTCACCAAACATTTTGATGCAGCATGTCCCACTTCACCGCAGTTATAACAAGCTCCCCAAGATTCTCCGGGAGGATCAAAATAGCGAGGCCCACGCTGAACAAATACACAGAACAAGCACAAAACTGTCGTAGGTTAAATCTCATATACAGGGAAAAAAAAGAAAGTTACTTACTTTTTTGTCCTTCTCTTAGTAAGTGCAAAAAAGATTCACCGTACCAGGAGTTTCCGCAGGACTGTGTTAGTTGTTATTTCGACCTCTTCCGCCATGGCTTCAGGAGACTTTGAAATTCCGACATTTTGATCTATAATCTACGAAAGTAACGAAAACTGCCATATCATGAGTAAGAACATGCAGCTGCGTCGCCCAGAGCAGCTCGAATCAATAAAAAATAGCAAAAAGAATAAGCATGTATACAAAGTCCAATAGGTGGCTAGTAGCCTAGTATACAAGTAGACATCCTATGCACCTCTGAGAAACAGAAAGCAGAAAAATGGAGATGCAAGATATAAAAGTAGTTTTGACTAGACGCTTCAGTTTGCAAGCCAGAGTTGTTAACGAGGTGCTGGTGACGCTGAATTAACGATCCTATAACAATTTAACTGGCAACCGTCCCTGACCAGGAACTGCAGCTTGTAGTTAATCCATATAACAACATACCGGGTCATCACTTTCAAAACTCTGTTTTAGAGAAGCTTAACTGGAAGATGCACACAAGCATACACGCACACGGCACGCATCACAGAGCGAGAGAGAATACCGATTTTCCATCCGCAACTCCCGCCTTGTCTTCTTCTCCCAACTTTCCATCCGCAACTCCCGCCTTGTCTTCTTCTCCCAACTTTCCATCCGCGGCTCCCACCTTGTCTTCCTCACCCCTCTTCGTCTTCTTATTCTTTCTCCTCTCCTTCGCTCTCCTCCTCTTCAGATTCACATTGATGTCGGCAATAACCACCTCGTCGATCACCTCGACGCCATCCGACGAAGATACTTCAATGATGGACGAGGAGTTCGGCAAGTCGCCGATCCTCACGTCCCGTTCCGGCTCCTCGATCCCCCGCATCCTCTTCTTCGCCTTCTCTAAGATCTCATCCGTCAGATCCTCGTTCGCCTCCCGGTCCTCGTCGCTGCCGTCTAATAAGATCACCGTCTGCTGCTTCTTCTTTGTCTTCTTCGCCTTCCTCCTCGTTCTCTCCTCCTCGGATTCCGACCGACTCCTATGCTCAGAGATGATGATCCCGGCCATCGCAACACCTACGGCAGCGAAAACAGTGCAGCAAAAGAAGGGCCGATGGCCGGAAGAATTGCCAGAAAATCGACTATGAGGAAGTAGTCAGAACAAATGAGGGGAGGCGAGGCCGCGAAAGTGAAACCCTAAACGGCGGCAGCGCTTTTGTTGCAAATGTCAGATGGCGCGGTTCACAGACATCCGCACCACCCGATTTTTTAACGATATTTAGACCATTGCGGTTGTTGGGATAGGTGATACTTTCCCTGAAAATTAGTTTGCTTCGTGGCGCTCACACTCACACGGTAGAAGAGTAGTTGCACTTGCGGTGTAAAAAATATTTGAGACGCGGCCCACGAAATGCTTACGCCTACTTACAAATAATTTATTTTTTCACAAACATAGTCATTAACTTTGTATGAGTATAGATGCTTAAGACGTATCTTTTAAGTAAAAGACACGTTTTAGAACATAGAATTTTATGGTAAATGTGAATATCTTTGTATTAAACAAAAAAGTCATTGCCAATTTGAATTTTTTTTACTTCTGAAGACCACTATCCAAACCGTCATTTTTGTGAAATAAATCAAGTTAAGTTTATTATTAATTCAATATTGTGCTTCAATAAGCTTGTTCATTATAAGATCTGATCAATAAAATCAAATGTTTGCATACAGTCTTCAAGACGTTCACATAGATAAACTAAATCTACTGTCCTTAACTCCAAATGCCAATTAAATCAAGATGATGTCTTAAACATCATATTTTCAACAGAGAAGTAGGTGGATGTGTGCCTTTGTGGTTTTGAAATACACCAACTGAATAAGTCTGTAGGGATCATTCAATCAGCTTGATGATGTATTATGTGGTACTATAGATAAAGAGTTTTCAAAGTCGAACAGAAACGCCTGATATTTATAAACCATCAATTAAGTTGATTGAACTACTCCTTGCGAACCAGCATAATTATCACATTTACTTAGTTCACATATCCAATAGCCTTGTATATTTACAAACGTATTGAAACGATAACTTTACATGATCATTTATAACTTATCAATCAAGTCAATCAGACAATCTATAAGCCAAGTTACATAGTTTTTGTACGTACTCTATATTATGTATCACCTATCCCAACTTGTATACTTACAGTAAACTTTCTCTTGGCTGTTTAGGGCTGATGTGTACAGCTATGGGGTAATATTGTGGGAACTAGTCACAGAGAAGATACCTTGGGATAACCTAAACTCAATGCAGGTATATTACTTATGAGGGTAACTTGCTATATTACTTATGAGGGTAACTTGCTAAGCCAGTTGCTTCTTGATGTCCTGACNTTCGGCTCCTAATCGGGCAGCGCAACCTTCAAAAGGCATCATATGATAAGTCTTCCTTTTTGTTGAAACCAATAATTTTCACCTAATTGCAGTTCAAACACCATTATTATCAAAAGCTTATGTAAATCTGGAAATATATTCCTTGTTATCAAACACAAAATTATATTTCTAGAAATATATTTCTGTATCATCAAACACAAAAACATATTTCTGGAAATATATTTCTCAGTCATCACACACCCACCAAAATGAGAATCGGAAAGATTTTTCTCATTCTTTTATTCCAGGAAATATATTTCCAGAAATATATTTCCAATTCCAAGAATCCTTGCCATCAAACACTACCTAAACTACAAATGTAACCCTTATAAGGAAGTGCATAAGTAAGGTTCGCAGAATATATAGACTTGTTATGGGCAATCTGACTAGAGATAGCTCAGTTAATGAATTACAAAAAGTGCCATGTATAAAGTTATTCTAGAAGCAAAAAAAAGTGACGAGATTCGCGTTGACATCAAAATAAGTATCTTCATATGCATCATATTGTGGTTGTGGATCATCAGTCAGACTGATCAGCTGACTTATAAATATATGAACATATTTATTCATTACTTTTTCTTTCTTAATAAATAGGGAAAAAGAAAAGAAAACAACCGAATGAGGAAGTGATCATCAGTGACAAAATGGAAACTTAAATAGCGGGCAGATGGAAGCAAGCTGTGAATTATAAATGCAAAACCATAAAAGGAGCAGCACTATGGAGCTAAAGAAAATTTCGATGGCCAGTAAAATGCATTCTCAAACCAAATGAAGGGTGCTGAAAACGGTTTATTAATCAGGACTACCTGGTTTGGGATGTGTTTGTGCTTGGAAGACTTGCCAAACTAAGTTTTCTACAGACCCAACTGAGTTTTCATGGAGATGCAGAAAATTCTATCTCACAACAGGCATATTTTATTTTTACCTAGTGAAAATATTAAATATATTATCTACGTAAATAGAGAGAACCATATGAATATACGTAGCACATCAAGAAGTGACATTGTACAGTTGCTTGGAAAACAGGATTTAGTTAAGTATGCTTCATCATAATACTAACCATACGTACTTAATATGTGTGTTTCAGGCCATAAAAGGAACATATATTTTTGTCATAAATAAAGTGTCATAAGCTAAGAAAGCTCAATCGATGATTTTCGACAACAATAAGATAAAATAAAATCTGCGATAGGAGAGTCCGAGATTTTTTTTCTTTTAAACCGTTCCCTCCCTCCCATTTATGTAGAGAAATTCTGTGTTGCAATTTTCTTTTCAATCAAACATCCCGTAGTAGCAATCATAATTTGCATTCGACTTCAACAGAAAGAGATAGTTTAGTTGCGCAATCTTGTTGGTAAATGTCAGCGCTCCAAGTCCAGGCTGCATGTTCTTGAAATGTTTCACACGGAGAAACGGACAACCAATAAAAAGACGAACTGGGGGTGTGACTGCCCGCCTCCGTATTTGCCAGCGGAGCCGTTTCTAGTGCCCTCGGAGTTGGCCGGCGGAGAAAAGTCATATAACTGACCAGCCGTTCGATCTCCGGTGACGAGGGAAACACCATTTGCGGCGAAAATTCTCTACTTGCTCCTTTCTTCCCTTTTCCCGTCTGGCTTTAAAACCAGCGGAGCAGAATCTTCTGAATCTTCCTCCACTTGTGTGTAACAGTCCTTGACTCCTTTCGGTTCGTATCTGCTTCATCTCTCCTCTCTCTCTCTTATTCTCACATATGCCGAGATTAGTTTTCTGAAGCAGGACTACAAAGAGGGTAATGGGGTGGATCGGGGAAACTGTCGACTCCATCAAATCGCTTCAGATTAGGCATGTAGTCACTCAGGCCGTTAGCCTCGGTATCAACATCTTCTTCAATCGTTTTCATATTTTTTTTTCTTTCTTGGCTCCTCTCTTTTTGCCGCTGAAAATTCTGACCTCTTATGCATCAGGGATGATAGTGACGTCTGCCCTAATAATTTGGAAGGGGCTAATGTGTGTCACCGGTAGTGAGTCGCCTGTTGTCGTGGTTCTTTCTGGCAGTATGGAGCCTGGGTTCAAGAGGGTACCTCCTATTGCTGCCTTCTTATTTTCCTATTCGCCTTGGAGATCATGCTTGTCATCAAGTGCAGTGGTGAACGTGTGTTTTGTTATCTGCTTTATGTTGCATCTCCGTTACTAATTACCAAATGAACTTCGGGGTTCAAACAGCAGAATGCTTGATTTTAGATTACAGATCTAACTCTTCTATCTGAAGGACCGTTGCAGCAACCAAAATTTAAAGAAGTTAAGACACATGTGACGAGATACTCGAGATAGTACATTTGATATTCAGTCTACATTGAGCACTGCCTCTTCCTAAAGAAAAAGAACAATTATCTATTTGTATGGTACTGGTTCTTAACTGGTTCAGTAATTGATTCAAGTATGTCGATGATTGGATCCATGTTACCTAGACATAGATGCAACTATGCAGGCGTATCTCCTTATGGCTTTGGACATGCCATTTTAAATGTCGTTCTGTTTGGGGGCAGAATTGTCATACTTCAGGTCGATGTCTGCCATAGACTGGAGGCAAGGGAAGATGGATTACTTCGCACATCGTAAGTGTCCTGAAGGAAACCGAAGCTATGTGAAGCGCTCGACTAGATTGTGACGATAATTGCAGTTCCCTGTAGTTTTGTCATGTTTGTATCCGTAGATCAAGCTTGTACTTGTTGGCAGCTGTCTGATAATAAGTAGGTGCTATCTATGTAGCCAAGAGTTTGGTAGATTGTTTTCTCTCGTTTATTTGCTTGTTGTTTGATGCATTGTCCACAATTTATAGTCCTTGACATAAAATTTTATGTTTATTACATATGAACGTGGCGTCTTTTTTCTCAATTTTGTTTACAGCAGTTATTATTGGCACATATTGTTCAACCCTACGGATTTTAGTTTTTAATTAAGTTATGTGACAATGTCTTGCAGGGAGACATATTGTTCCTGTACATGAGTAAGGATCCTATTCGAGCTGGGGAAATAGTTGTGTTCCATGTTGACGTATGTCTCCTTTTGGCTTCAACGTTTATACGTTCTGCGTGCCTCTCCCCCTCCCTCTCTCACATGTTTGGATTCATGCATGTATTACAGAAAAACCGTTTAGGATTGAGGTAAGAAACATTTCTCTCATGGGAAGGTCTAAAAGACTGGACATGGGCCAAAAATTTTATACAGTGTTGTACCACAAAGGAGTATGCCAGAGATATATTTTTCTTTAATGTCTCAGAAACTAGCCTGGAGAATTAAGGTGCTGCATAGATCTGCACTGGGAAATTTCTCAACTTCTGTGGCACGACCTTAAAATTGCTTAGCTGCGGATATACAGACTTGAACAGATGTTGGTGCAAAGACATTTTGCTATATATAAGTTGTCTAGCCTTCAACGACTGTTTCTCTATAAATATTGATTGCATTAAGTCGCATTTTTCCATATGAAGAGGTGCCACATACACCCTTTTATTATTATTTGTGTCCATACGATGCAAATCTCATATTATTTCCTCGAATGTTCTCATATAGAATCCCTGTTACCTTGTTGCAGGGTCGTGAAATTCCCATTGTCCATCGAGTAATCAAGGTGAATACCCATGCACGCTTCTTTTCTGATTTCCTTCTCTTCAAATTTTGCTTTAGTAGTCAAAGTGATTTATGTCTGTGTTTGAATCTTTGCCTTCCTTTGTGCCTTTTTTTCCACAAAATGCTAGCTAGGTGCTATTGATCTCACAAGCAATAGTCCTTCACAATCTCTGTCTTCTTCTATGGGCATTCTGTTAAATGAGTCGATATGATTTTCTCTTAAAACATGCTTCATAAAGGGGATTTATATTTCTGTGCCCAAGTACTAATCTATCGGAATTGAGGCAGTTTAGGGTTTGGAAATTGTTCCATGTTCCATGGTTGAAAAATATTTGCAAGTACCGAAAGCCACAATCCTCCTGACAAAAGATTCATGCTCCTCCAGGAGATATAATCAACTTATGCATAGGGCGTTAATATGAATTAATCATGTATTCTATAATTGACAAACACTGTTGACCGGACCTTTTGTCCTTTATTTTTGTTCGTAATGAAAATGACTTATTAATTGAAAGGGAAAGGCACTTCACTCATGCATCTGCTGGAAGTACGATTATCAAGGCCACATCTTCTTGTTTGCAGGTTCATGAGCGCAACGAGACTCATGAAGTGGATGTACTAACAAAAGGTTTGCATTTGCAATTTTCGACATTCAAAATAATGGTTTCTCCTTTGTTTACAGAAACTGATATTATGAACTGCTTATTGTATTTATCAGGAGATAACAATTTTGGAGATGATAGGCTTTTGTATGCCCATGGTCAGCTCTGGCTTCAGCAGCATCACATTATGGGTAGAGCTGTTGGGTAAGATGCCATATACTCAAGATTGTATCCTATATCCTGAATAAATGATGTACAATTCTATTCACCTAAACTTATCAAAATAATTGCTAGTCTTTTGTTTCAATGCCTGGGGCACATGGATTAACAGTGTCAATTAAATTCTTGGTTAAATCAGGTTTTTACCATATGTTGGATGGGTGACAATTATCATGACAGAGAAGCCAATTATCAAGGTCTGCTTCAATCTTCTTCTTTACTGAATTTTTGTAATGCTATTATCCTCTTATAATTGACAAAAATGAATACGACGATCGTGTATATGAAATGCTGCAAAGGTCGAGTTTGGGTTGACATTAATGGGCCATGGCCCTTTTCATTCGCCATGACTTTGGGGGTCCTTGCCGTTGCTCATTTTAGTGGGGATGCAACTTGCAAGTGCCTTATGCTTACTATAAAGCAGCATTATTCACGTGACGGGTAAACCCTTGGCCCAAACGGAATTCTTGGCACAAAAAGATGATCCTCTGTTGACTGGGAAGAGCTGCAAACCAAATTGCCGGCCAAACTCTGGCAACTGAAATAGTTTAATAATCTATGCTTTTATAGTCATTCATGCGGGAAGTATTTTTCTTTCCGCTGTTAATATATGGGGGTCAGGAAGGTGCTATGTAAGATATTCTTTTCGGAAGTTGGTATCTTCAATGATATTACAACCGTGATTTTTCTTTTCTTTCTAGATCTTCTTTTATCTTGCAAAATGGAAAATTTTAAGGGCTTATGCATACTACACTGTGGTGCTTGGCCTTACTTAAGTGGCCCTTGTGCCTTGAACGTACTTTAAGAAAGAGAAAAGGGGGGATTTAATTAAAGGTTAATAATTTATTATGCTAGTCTTGAATCTGATTGGGACTTATGAATCTCGTTGTTTATATTTGTCCATTTTTTGCAGTATCTGCTCATTGGAGCCCTAGGATTGCTGGTTATAACATCTAAAGAGTAGAAGCGTTTCAGGTTTGTCTGTAGCATGTTCTTGAATTTGTCTGTCCATAAATAATTGTTCTCCACTGGACTTGAAGTTATGATGTCAAAAGAAACTCAACTTGGTATTTTTGACGAACAAGTGTAGACTAGCGAATTTTGAACCTCACTTTTCAGTTTCCTGATTAATGATTATTTTAATAATGAAACTAATCCGAGTGAGAAATTCCTGCTCCATTGATCACGAACGTTTAGAATATTGGGGGTAGTATCTTTTTTGCATGAATAAATTAATAATTCTGACACTAGTTTCGATTTGAATTGCAGGTAGTTGATGGTCAATTCAAATTTCATTCTTCAAGAGATATGCACTTCTAAAAATGTTCAGCAATTTGTTGAATGGCTTTAGGTCTTCAATTGTGATATTTAGAAACCAAAAGCTCATTTAACCATGCGCTGACGCTAAGATGTCCTTCGATGAATCTATACTTTTCGAGACATATTTTGCTCTTTTTTGGCACATAGCCCAATCTTTTGTAGCGCATTGTAATGTAACTGTATTTTTCTACATAGCTTAGTTGAATTGGCTGCCTCAGTTTAGGAATTGGGTTGAATTTCTTCTGGCTTCTTCAGTTGACCTTCCACGTGGCTAGAATCAATCAGGACGTCACGGGACGATGACCTTTTTGGGGATTTGTGGTTTGTATTAAATGCCTGACCCATTTGCAGTTTGATGCCGAGGCAAGTGCATAGATTGACATACGAACCCAGCCACCGCTGTTAAGATGATGCAAGCCAATTCAGACCTTACCAACCATCTCCGAGAAAGCCCATGGTGATGAGTGAGGACAGACGCAGCGGCAACGAGCTTGTGCGATGAACCTGCGGCATGTAGTAGGATAATTTGGACAGCCAACAGTGAATGCTTTACACGACCGGAAGAGGTGGTGGCAAGTTAAACGGGTGTAGCCGAGCGAAAGCCCATGTCAATGTCCATGTCTTAGATGTGACCAACTTTGTGCCCGTTTGTAGGAAGTCTCCAAGTATGCATACTTTACATTTGAGTTTAGAATCGGATACAAGCCTGGGAGCCTAATCCGGCAGATGCAAAAGAAGAATATGGCTGTAATTCTAGTGCTTGTTGACATCTACGGAGATTTTTGGTGACAGGAAACCAAGTCTCTGTTTGTTATGTATTTTGCAGCAACGGAGGTGCAACACTTTATACAGAATTTTGGTGTCTTAACACGAAGATGAAAAGTTTATTAGTTGGGGGACGTTTTTCAAGCGTGGGCGGCCATCCGTTGTTGCACGAACAGATGACAAACTGCGTATTTTTTATTATCAATATCAGAGAGTATTGACCCTTATTGGAGGCTAGTTGGTGCGATATGGGGGAAAATATACTCTCCCAAAAGGCTGTCTATTCTTTATTGCAGTTTCAAGCTCATGTCGCAGAAACATTTACACACAACGTTTTGCAATTACAAATTACAGCCGCTTAAATTCTTTGGGAGCATATGACACGGATATGCCCCCGTCCCTCTCTCTCTCTCTCTCTCCGGTCTTCAAGCTGTGGCCATGTGCTGGTCGTGCTGATGCTTCCTTTTTGGCGGCTTCACTATGAGGACGGGGCACTTGGCATGATGCGCTACATAGTCGCTTACACTCCCTAGGAAGGCCCTGCATTATATAGCGAAGAGCTTGAGATCACCACCATTTTTTGATAGTTGAAACAAATGAGAAGACGGACAAAGGCATTGAAAGAAAAACACTAGAAGAAAGTCCCTGAAGCTAATGTTCTCTCTATTACCACCATTTTTACTCTTCGTAGTTTTTCCTGAATGAATTTTGTCTTCTTATTAACTATGACTGAGTTGGGTGCTCAGTTGGGAGAAGGAGAAATCCTAGCACCCGCCATTAGGGGCTATCTGGTGCTTGATGATCATGGGGTACTACTATATAAGTTGGAATTTACCTTTTGATGGTGCCGAGACCACGGCTCCCCACGACAACCAGATCTGCATGAAGTTGTTCTGCAACTTCACATATCACCTCCTTGGGTTCTCCCTCCGCAGTCCTCAATTCTGCTCTTACCTGAAACCCATCCACAACATTCATCTTGTCAACTACGAAGAACTATTTTGCACTGCCCGCCCGGTGCAGTACAGATAATCTCTTGGCTTTTGGAACTCAATCCACGCTGCTTCACCTCGCCAAGGGACCTGATCTGTGCCCTTGGGATGTCTCATACAACTGAGTCTCGGCTGGGCTAAATTAACTGCTAGTAAGCCCAGGTGTGTGTGTGTGTGTGTGTGTGTGTGTGTGTGTGTGTTGAGAGAGAGAGAGATCACATGTTTTTGGTTGCATTCAGATGCAGCACGCTCTAGAAGCTTTCCAGCTATGTGTTCCTGATCTTTCCTTACTGATTCCACCACTGTCTGCGTCTCGTCAACGGCTGTCCAAATGGAAGTACATAATCAATCCTCTTTTATGGCTTTACATAAAAAAGCGTTCTTTCGGTTTTTTGCCGTCAAGGCTTTTCGTGTTGATAGCAGAATGATGCAGTAAGAAACGGAAACAAAATCCAATTTCTTCGCGATTTAATCGGCATCATAACAGGAAAAAGCTAATTAAACAATAGAAAAGCAGATTTTTTTAAAAAAATTTAAAATATTCAATTTGCTGTTCGTTTTGGTAAAAATACACACCAATGATCATATGCGATCAGACATGCGCTCGGAGAAGTTCATCCTACACAGGTAAGATTAGCTAGGTGCCAAAATATTAAATATCCGTCTCAAATAGTAAAGTTTGTAAATCATTCCCTTTCCATAGGTACCAGCTATTGAGTTTCATTTCATGCAAAATATGATGCCTTATGTTAAAGTGAAAATACTTGAAACTGGACGAGTTTTAATGAATTAACCTGTCCCAGCAGGATGAGCTTTGTGCTTGAATGGTAGTTGAGCATGCAGAAGAATCAAACTTCCAAAATCTTGGTTTTCATCTGCAAATAGGTGGTCTAGTGCCCAACGAAGTGCAAGAAAGCTGCCTTCACTGTGATCAACCGCAACCAAGACCTTCTTCACCGCAGCCCCAGCTTCTTCTGTTGCAGCTGCTTCTTCACTGAGAGCTTGATCGAGAGTCACGTAATTTCCTTCACTAGATGCCATCTCGCTCTCTCTCTCTCCCGCACCAAGTGATATTTGTGTGTTCTGCAATAAGAGAGGAAGCTCTCTTTATAGAGTTCAACACTGATCAGGCAGGACCCCCTCCCTTTTCCTTTCCTATGATTGCTATGGCAGAACGCTCATGAACAAAGGACTGCTGAGTGGGTAAAACAAGACGATTCATAGAATGCGCATGCATCTTATTGACATTGGAATATTAGTCTTAAGAAAGTGACTTTTCTTTGACATGGCTAGAGTTAGGCGAGGGCACATGATATTGCTGGTATTCTCCGAAATACAGACACATGGGTCGCAATCCTTCCATTTTGATGCACAATATCTTATTTGTTTTTCTTTTTCTCTTTTTCAAGTTTAAAGTTGAAACAAACTCTGCCAAAGCCGTCATGAAATATAACCCATCATCATTGCTGATCCAGCTTATCCAGAACAATGGCAATACCGTTCTTGATGCTATCAGGGAAAGTAAAATTCTTTACTTCTTAAGGCAAAAGCCGTATTCGGTAGTTGGATAGTGGATGCGCACTTCAAAAGCATGGCCGGGATTGGATTGGCGTGGAGGGCACTACCTGTGTAGCATACGTGTTACGCCATACGCCAATCGCTAAAAGCACCGAAAAGGGGCGTGACTGTAAGTTGCAGAAGCATGCTACTCCCACTCTCAAACGGCACTTTCACATCCTCTCAAGAGGACAAAAGCAGCTACAGGTTGCTTTTCTCATGCTGTTGCTGATAACACATCGTTTCTTTCAGTTTGCTGGCCTTGAAGAATTGAGCTCAAGGACAGGAACCGCTGGCTGGTGATGCGCTGTTTTACTAAAGTTTGATCGGAGAATTGGGAGTATATGTAACTGCAGCTAATTTGCAGGATAGAAGCTTCATTTAGCCTGGCTATTAGATGATTGGGGATCGGTGGTTTTAGAATCGATTTGGTACCCATGTTAGATAAGTATGTAACAAGTTTAGCTCTGTTTTCTTCGTCAAGGGCCAACTGTTCAATATATGACGCAGTTGTTCGTACATTACGGTTTCACTCTGTTTGAACTCGTGTCAGTGAAGTACACAGGACTAATATGCAAAACGAAATCAAAAAGCACAAGGCAGCATAAAACCGTGGATGAAGCAGGGAACGATTTCAGATATTTGCTACGCTTATCTTTCCATTCTTTCTTCGCGCGTGAGAAATGAAAGTTAGCATAATGCAGGAATCAACAAGAATAATTACAAGGAATAAAGAGGAGGAGGCGTGCAGGATCGTGACTGAGGTTGTTGTCTTCTTGTTTTTGGTTTGAACCGAGTGTAAGATGCACCCCTTTTTCTTTTATGATGGAGAAATAGCATAGAACCCGATTATTGTGGCTCTCCAGTAAGAAAGTCTCCTCATTGCTTAAGACAAATTTTGTTTAACTCTAATGGAAGTCATTGCTTAAGACAAACTATGGTTTAACTCTAATACTTCTATCAACCTAGAGGGCGCGCACTGAGGCAAGAGTGTATGACACCTGCAGAAAGGGCTTGTAAAGAAACATTATCTGTATACTTTAGAAAGAGGGAAAAGCACTTTGCAGAAAAGCATGATTCGTGAGTGTGGTTGAAGCTGACTAATAATTTTCCTTTATCGTTCTTCTTGTTATTGTTCTTATCTCTTGCCACTCCACGATCAAGCAAGTAGCAGAACGCCACAATTATTTTTAAAAGGCAAAATGGTATCGTCCAGATCGTTTTCTTTTTGGGATACCGGTGCTTTATGATTCATTCTTGAGGCTACGAAGCTTGAATTGCCCACTTTGCTTGCCATTTTTTGCTCATCAGATTTTTAGGGAAAAAGAGGCCTTGCGTTGTATTAACCTTCTGTATCTCGAATTCTGTGAAAGTGCATCTGTGGTAAGTTTCACTATAACTTCTTTGCATGATTGAACTTTGCGGTTCACCGGAAAATTGAAGAAGGTCAAGGTCGTCGAAGGCTCACCGTCGGCGCTAGTTGGTGGAAATAATGGACGCCTTGGCGGATTTCTTTGCCTGCCTACCGATCTAAAATGGCGAAAAAGTTCTGCCCAAAGAAATCATGCCGCTCGCAGTTCCACTAAAATGCACAGGCTTCCGGCCATGAATGGTAGACCACGTTCCCCAGTTCCGGAGTAAAAATGAAACTGACCAAACATAAAAAACTTTGACATCGCGAAGGCCAAGTTTTTAATGTGTGAAGGACGGATATATCATTGTATTCGGTTCAGTCTATAATCTATCACGGATGCATATGTGTAGGCACATCTAACGTTTAATATGATATCCTGAACCTGCCCAAGCGGAATAATCTCCCAACCCAGTCACGTAAGGCCTAAACGTTCACTTATTATTGCAGGAAAAGTAATTTCACAATTAAATAGATTGATATTAAAAATTTATTTTACCATCTTCCAGAATTGATCAGACGGCTCAAAGCGATCCTTATGAGTTCTCACGAACTGTTAGTTCTCGCACCCAAGAAGATCAAGAACCCTTCACCTTGAAGCTAAAATGCATATCGAGAATTTCATAGCCCAACTTTTGAACGGGTAGCTAAAACATGGTGTCTGCAGTTTAAATACGTCACGTTTAACTGCCTAAAGTACCCATAAATAGGGCACCTATCAAAGACAATTTTTACTTAAAACACACATCTGCTTTATACCATCAGAAAGGAAAATAACCCCGGTGGACCAAATGGTACCCATTGCCGTTGGCGGTCATCCGCACTTAAAATAAGTTACACATTCAACTTTACCTCCAATGTTGGCTACTGCGAACAACGGTGAATAATGAAGGCCAAATTTGTAGAATTTTCATTGTATTATGTAGGAAACTTTCCCAAATGTGCTGCTTGCATTAAGCAAAGCAAAGAAAAAGAAACAGTGCTCTCTCTCTCTCTCTAGATCACATACACACACACACAGACATACAACACATGCAAATGCTTATTAGATCTCCGCATATTTGGAAGACGGATGCTTTTCCCGGCCAAGAAAAGATCCTTTTCATTTAGGAGGCTTCACAATCAGAACCGGGCATTTAGCGTGATGCGCCACGTAGTCGCTAACACTACCAAGAACAGCCCTGCACATCAGCAAGTAGAAAATCTGACTGAGTTACAGTTTAGCAAATTAAGGAGTCAGTTTTGTTTCCAATTCATGGATTCTTGAGCTTATATATGGTTTCTGTAATATGGTGCTGGATGCGGAGTGGGGATCCATGACCAATTAGCCAAGTGCGCTCACATTCAAACTCATGAGGCCTGGACTGGTAGGCAAGGCTCGAGTCTGAATGAAAAGTATTCTGTGTGTCCTCACACTCGACTCGACAAGAGCCAGCCATGAAGGCTGGCCACCTGGATCCCAACTTTGGCATGTGAAGAAAACTACCTCTTGATGGTGCCAAGGCCACGGCTTCCTATGACGACGAGATCAGCATGAATCTGCTCTACCACTTGACATATCGCTTCCTTTGGCTCTCCTTCCTTTTTCAATGTTTCTGCTCTCACCTATTGAGAAAGAAATCCATTAGATCAAAGCCTGCTCTCATGTACGACCACGCAATTCAATCAGTCGATATTTCTAGACACGGTCATCTCCATCGGAGTTGAAAAGAACGACTATCTACGTGTGCAATGCGCCGAAACGCCAAATCCAAACTGAAGCTTAATTACAAATTAAAAAGAAGATGAAAAGGGAAGTTTACATGTTTCTCACTGCACATCGTCGAGGCTCGTCTCAAAAGTGCTGCACTGTGCTGCTCCTGGCTCTTTATCACGGAGTCAACGACCATAGGCGTCACGTAAACACCTGTACGCCGTCACAACAACCAAGAACTAAAGCTGATCAGATAAGAACACAAAATACCCACTACACCAGCAACCAGAAAAGGCATTGAACATGCAAAGAAACGAAAGGAGTTGAAAGGAAACCACGGGATCCAGCGGAATTAATGGTTACGAACTTCACCTGGTCCTCCAGGGCAGAAATACTGAGGGAAGGGTTGAATGATATGAAGAATGGTCAGGCTGCGCAGGTCTCGGCTGCCTGCGTTCCCAAACAGGTGGTCAAGAGCCCAATTCAGTGCATGCAAGCTACCCTCGCTCTCATCAAGAGCGATCAAAACCTTCACTTCCGTCCTCTCTATTTCCTCTTCATGCTTCTCTTCTTCCTCAGCTTCTTTCTCCAGTAACTTCGCTTCCTGGCTCGACCCCATGGCCATGGTGGCTCTCCCTCTCTCCTCCAATTAATTAGTACAGTCGTGGTATGGAATGAGAGAAGACATTTTATAGACTGATGAAATGATCAGATACACCAAGTGGAAGGGACGGGGACCCATACAAAGAAAAATGGAAGTCTGGAAGGGAGCCGGCTCGAGCACTCAACACCTCTTCATAAAAAATGGGGAAGGTGGGAAGGACGAGGAAGAGCGTCGTCCCAGTTGGAGGTGGTCCAACTGTTTTCCTAAAATGACTGAAGTCTCCCAATTCTATCGGAATGTTAACGAATCAGAATCAAGTTTCATGTCTTTAAATCAACTGAGGTAGAAAGTCTTTCCTCTCTCGCTTGAAGGTTGCGCTCCTTCAACAGTTAGGCATCATCTCAACCATATCAGAACCTATTTCTATTTTATGGATCTATCATAAGGACTTTTGAAGAATTTGCTGTCTAATTGCCCTTTTCATTTTCTACGTGACGTGCTTTGGCATGTTGATCCGTACCAATTTATTGATTTTCTCGAGATATGAGAGTTGAGAGTTTCGAAAAACGGCCTCCAGTCAGTCAGGAGTTTTTTTCTGGCACGTAATTTTGTACTCCACGGGAGCAAAAATGAGCTTTTCTGTAAGTGGATCTGCGGGGCTTAATCTTCATATGACTACGTTCCTTGGGCGAGCTAATTGGTGAGACTCATCTGCGTGTCTTAAGGGGAGTTGCGTAATCGACATGGCAAGGCCACCAATCCAGTGGAGTGATCTCTAGATGCAGCCACCATGCCACTTGATGAAAAGCAGGAAGCTAAGCCTCCTTCAAGAGTTAGGTGGTGCTTAGGCTCGACGGGTTTTCCATCCATAGATTAAATGCATTGGCTTAAAAGCCCAGAGCATGGGCCCGCCTAGCAGCAAGCTCCTAGTTACGGAAGGCCTTTCTTAACCAGTAAAACAAATTACTTGGAAGATTTTTATGCTGCGACAAAGCCATGAAGAAACTTTCTTAGCCATGTGCATGAATGAGAACTTCATTGGGAAAGGCGCTGTGTGAAAATTTTGAAAAATGAAAGGCCTTTCATGTAATATTCTCACCTGGCGTATGCAGTATGCACCAGGGCGATTTATGGGCCCTGGCAATAAGATGGGAATCTTGGAATAGGACAACCAAGTTCAGTGCATGCGCGCGTGTCCCACTTCCATT
The DNA here is from genome assembly GCA_011799765.1 of Nymphaea thermarum. Lineage (NCBI taxonomy): Eukaryota > Viridiplantae > Streptophyta > Magnoliopsida > Nymphaeales > Nymphaeaceae > Nymphaea > Nymphaea thermarum. The sequence goes on along the minus strand of JAANDH010000271.1, from coordinate 243,820 downwards.
GCTGAAACCCGTGAGTTCAACGAATCAGACTGGATAAGAAGCTAGTACGTGTGACGCGGAATAAATTGCTCATGGATCCATTTTCATTAGAGTAGTTATGTGCCCTGACGGGTCTGTGTACACAAATATGAGACAGGTTCTGTTGCAGATCCAAAAACCAAATTTTATCGCTGTCGCAACATGGTACCCAGTGATTCAGAAGATTCAAGAATAACAAGAATGCACGTGTAAGTTCTCATGTAAAAACCAACTTGATCAAGAATTCAACCTATATAACCTACTTCGCATTATGGAATAGTAGTTTGATTTTATATATGGTACTGAATCTCACAGGGGGCACCTTAAAATAAGTAACCCCGGAGGCATCTTGAGAGAAAATCTTGCAGTCGGCCTGCAAAAAGATGGCTCGGGGTTTTGAAGACTGATTATTACCCAAAAAACGAAAAGTAAGAATTCAAATTACTGGCGGAAAATGGAAAACGATGAAGTAACTCTCTCACAGGCGACGGTTAGGAGTCCTAACTTAGGACAAACTGGAGAACTTCGGCTTTTATTTTGCTGTCCCAAGTCCCAACTAGGCCAAATCCAGTTACCCATGTATTCGGGTTGTAGGAATCTGAACCCTTTATGCTCCTATATGCACGAGAAATTATGCAAAAAGAGCAAGGACAACGAGGAAAAAAAAAAAAAAAGAAAAAGAAAAGTTGTAGGCTAAAATGTCCTTCGATTTGCTTGCTTCGTGGTTCAAGGCCCCTTGTTCGCACAAATCCCAGGACAAGAGTTTCAATGCTTGACATAAAAGTAGCTTCCGCAGACTTAACCAACGGCCTGCATGCACAATAAAAAATTTCTTTTCATAAGATTCTACTCGAAATAGATAATTGTAGAGAGACCAGAGCAAGGGGATCAATTACCGGCAAAGATATTCGTCTTCTCCATCGAATTAATCCAATACGTCAACCTCTCATTTTTCACCTAAAGATCATGTTATAAAGCTTCGTAGCTTAAATCGTTTCTCTCGCGAGAAAGTCAGCAGCCACTCCTCTTTATTGCCTTGATCAAATAGAACCTGCTTAAATTTATTAAAAACCAGAAAAAAGACGGTAAGCCTATTTGTAAAAAAGGTCAACGGAGAATTGAATAATGAGGGAGCGATCAGATGATCAAGTTGCTGTTCTTCACAACCAATACAAATGGCGATATGCAGCAAGCTGAGCATTCTCCCATCTTCAGGGCTTTCAACCGAGTATTGGCATCTGACTACACTCGAAATGACATGGTAGCAGTTAGAATGCTAACCAGCAAAGGCAGAACAATAGATGACATACCAATGAAAGAAAACTACCATAAAGACTAAGGACAGCAACATTTTCAGTCTCAACGAGGATAAACGCTCTTCCTATTGACTAATAACTATACAACTTAGGGCAATACTTCCGGTAGAATAGGAAAGAAGGACAAAAAGAAAGAACAAAAATAGAGGATTATTTATTAAAAAGAAGGACGAAGACAGAAAGAAAAGAGCCTGTCCTCTCATGTTATTTGCTTTCCTTGAAAACAAGAATCAGAATTCAAAGTATCTATTAGTCCCTCTAAGCGTATCATGAATTGAAAGGAGAATGAGTCCAAACCTTTGTCTATGTCAAATGTTTAAAAAGGTGAAAAGAAGACTACTTTGCTTCCTAAGAAAGTAAAATGCTGCATAAGATTAATCAAATATGGTGATTCATCTAATCTGAAATTGTTTTAGCTGCACTGTGATTATCAATGTTGAAGTTTCCCGCAAAAAATAAATTATCAAACGAAAGGCACCTAATTGGAACAAGTATTCAGTGAAAGTATTGAAGAATGCCAGGATAGTAATTCCTTATTATGGACCTCAATCGGGCACCGAAATTGAGGTGGATAACCAAACCTCCAATAGACAGACATCGTGTACGGTCCACCAATACAACGTGGCAATAAAGACAATGTTTGCAAACCTTCTATAAATGGTCAGAGAAATAAGTCTAATAATTGTTACAGATTGACCACTAAAACTTTTACTGATAAAGATATATCAGAAAATGTACTTATCCATCATATTGATGAAATCTGACAATGCCTGTTTTAGCTTCCAAAGAATGGTCAAGCCGAGCCATGAAACAGATAAAACGAAAAGTCTATATAAAGCAGAAGAACAAGAAGTTTAGTGGAACATGATATAACATATAGCAACACTTGGTGCCCACACCATCCTTTGGAAACATGACGAGCATATAAAACACAAACTATCAACCAGGCCACAGCCTGCAATAGTTAGCTGCATGTTCCAGTCATAAGGATGACATAAACTTTCCTAGTAGCACCTAATTATGGATGATGTCTGTTCCAGGTCTGAAAATCCTGTTACTCATCACATAGGCTTTGCCTTCACAAACTCGTTCATGTTGAAAAGCAGAACCAAAGCTAAAGAAATTGAGACTAAAATCAGGTCCTTCAAAATGCATGATCAAACAGAGAAAACAAACAAAAGAAAGACAACTACTTCTATCCACTTGCAAATAAAAGTAGCCACATATGTCAGTTCGAAACATCCAAATACAAGCTGCAAAATGCAGCCAAGTCTATCCCATGGCAAGATTTAAATAGGCATGATCTGGCCAACCTGATGAAAGATGAGGGAAGGCCGACCCTGGCCCAAGATCAACAACAAATATGTTACATGTTGGGCCAGACACTGGCTGCAATCCATGTCACACTCCATTAAGTCAGGCCCGTCCCTGCATAATGACCACCTCTATTTGGTAAGTGTTTGGTTGTCTTCGTTCCTAGCCTTAGGTTGGAACCGAAGCAGCTATGGGCCACGTTGGGATCCGTTGAACTAGGGGTTGAAGCCCGGTGTGGGTCATGTCGTTTCATCTAATTCACACTACAAAAATAAACATCAAAACAACTACTACTTAGCACCTCCGCAATCATACCTTGAATTCTTCAGACACAACCCTTATGGCCTTATCTTGTCGATATATCCATTATTTAGCCCTGCGGAAAAGAAAATTTGACAAGAAAATAAAAAGGAAGTAAATATAAGTAAAAGAACCAAGCTAGAGTACAGAAAGACACACAAACCTCCATTTGTTGGAGCGGACTGAGATTACGCAGACCAAAAGGAAGTCATTTTTGGAACCTTTCTTTCTCCATAATATCAAACAAATTTGAGAGTTAAGGTGTCCTTGATTGCAATGGACTACTTTTCTACACCATCATGATTTTTTTTATATTTGTCAAGATGCCAACCTACCTGCATATGAAAGTTGTCTAAATAATACTTTAGACTAAATAAACCTCGAACACTAGAAAGATAAATTGTTCTATAGAATATCCACTTATATCATGGCTAGAGAACTACAAATTTTAATGTATCTTGCCTGAATCCTTTTTCAATATGCGCTCCACCCCCTCTAAGATCATCAAGGATTGATTTTGAAGATACTTATATGCTTCCTCACTCTCAGAAGCCCTGGTTGCAACCTTAATCAAGGAGTGACTTATAAGGTTGTAGCGTGTTGACATAATTGACTTTACAATACCATTATTTTGAGGTGCAAACTGAGCTATGATCACCCCACATTTGGCATCTTTTGTCCATCTTTTCAAGATGTAGTGTTGTGGGATGTGCTTAATTTTCATATGATCAAGCACTTTCAGAGCATGACAGCATAGAATCCCAATGAAGTCAAACTTCATACAGCTACAAGAAACCATGCAATTAGATGAATCAAAGGCAACAATATATTTCTTAACATTTTGTACAAATGCTACTTCATACTCAGTTATGGACCCATCTTCACTCAAACGATCAACATCACAATCCAAAACCATCATTGCCTCCTTTCTAACAATTTCAAAAACATTAGGTGTATAAACCTTTGCAGCTTCCCGTAACAAATGTGTATATAACATGCTTGGCTCATTTGCCTTACAGTCTTCATCAAGTTCAGCAAATCGTTGATCTTCCACTAGCCTCTCATAATGCTCAAGAAAACGCAGTAGATCTAGTTGTGAATTTAAGTACCGTTTCAACACACTAATAAAGCTTTCACTTCTTTGAGTAGTTATGATGTCAGCACAAAACTTATCTCGTCCATAAGCTAAGGCCCATTTTTCCCTTTCATTGAACAAGTCTGTTAACCACTCATTCTGGACTAGGTCATGTTTGACTAACATGTGCTGCCATGAGGATAGGAAACTATCTTCATCTTCATGATAAAAAATGCAGCTGCTGAAGTCATTCTTAAAATCATTACTGCTATTGAATGCATTTGATGCTTTTTGGAAGATGTGCCACAAACATATTCGATGGTATGTACTAGGCCACACATTAGTAAGTGCATTTGCAATTACTTGATCTTGATCCGTCAATATAACTTTTGGCTGTTTCCCTTGCATAGTTCTTTCAAAGGTTTGAAACAGCCACTCGAAAGTTTCACTGGATTGATCATACAATAGAGTTGCACCAAAGACAACACTTTGTTTGTGATGATTTATACCAATAAATAATCCAAACGGCCTACCAGAACTATTGGCAATCAATGTCGTATCAAAACAGACAACATCCCCAAAGCAATCATAATCCAACTTTGACCTTGCATCTGCCCAGAAGATATTTGTTATGGAATCATCTTGGTCAAGTTGTATTGCACTGAAAAATGATGGATCATTTGTCGCTCTTTCTTCTAGATATTGCATCACAGATCCTATATCACCAGGTTTTGGAGAAATCTCACGCTTTTTGGATAGGTATATCTTATAGTCCACAGGGAAGTAGGTCAAATTGTTTTGAATTTCAGATTGATTTTCCTTTGCAGCTTTCACTTTTTTCTTCACACTGCCTGTTGCGTCTGGTGTTATGTCGGCTTGTGCTCTCCTCCGGTGTGACCTTAGCATGTGCACCTCACTAGGGGCAACAACTTGGTGGTTGTGTATAGGCTCAAATTGAGACACATATAATCTTCCATTAGTTCCTCTCTTTATAACCATGCGGGCAAGGCAACCACATCTTGCATCAGATCTCACCCTAGTTGTACCACCCTTTTTGATGGCATAACCTTCCTTATAACATACAAATGTCTTGCGATTTATCTCCCCCATGCAATTCTTATCCCAAGAATTAATTCGAACACTAAATCCATGTCTATAAGCATATGAATTATAAAACTCAAATGCTTGAACTTCATTGTCAAATTCCATTCCAACCTTTGGGACCAAACTGGTACCCTCTGAAAAAGTGCCTGAGCAGCCATGTTGCTCACCACTGCCATTATCACTCTCTTTAGAATTATCAGCCATCTCCTGCAAGCAAGAAAAGAAAAACACAAAGCCCTCAGCAGCACAACTGGACAGTCTTTAGGAAAAATAAAAAGGAAGGGAAGGAAATGAGGTTGACCAACCCAAAAAAAAAGTGTTTTACTTAAAAAAAATTTAGGCAACTAGATATGTGTACATATGCACATGTCAGAATGCATTGGTATATGTTTTTATGTTTATGCGGTTGCACGCATGTGTAGAAGGTATTTTATTGCTTCCCGCATGCAGTGCATAAATATCTCAAATGCACATTATTGATCATGACTGCAGACCAACCAACGAGTGGTCAGATTCGCAAGTATCGCCATATATCAGCCTATACATCAGTTTTGATGAAACCGGTGAAGGGAAGGACGCCGCCCCCACCCAACTTCAGTGCACCAGCAGGCTAATGGAGCTCGTTAGCTTCATTTGAAAAATGTCAATAATAACCAATCCAGAATAAAATTAAAACCAGTTTCCTTTCTAACAAAGAATACGTTAAGGGCGATAGGCATCGGGCACCAATATGCAGAACCATTTCCAGTGACTATTCGTAAGTTATTCCACCTTCGATACTTCACCAAGAGCATTGCCTGTACTCAAACCCAAACCAGTGTTAGTGAAACCAGATTAAAAAAAAAAAAGGAGCCATGAATCAAGCAATCCACACAATCCCAAGAAGTAGTGATGGACAAGCATGCAAAAAAACGATGCTGCATAACAACAATAAAAAAAAAAAAACAATTAAAAGGTAATCAACAGCTACAGACCATGTTTTCCAAATTCTGAGTCATTTCAGCTGGCTGCACTTGCTCGAACTGCATATCCAGCAGCAGCATGTAGAAGTGACGAAGAATCGTGAAAGGCTGGTGTATCTAACAACAATTATCACAGCCGAAAACGGTAAACTAAAATGACGCTTAGGAACTATGGTGAGTGTGCTTGCCACTATAAAGTACGAAGACCAGAAGCATCCAGAGGATAAGTGGAGAAGAGAGCCAACCAAACAAAAGCATACACAACAAACGAAGTATACATCACAAGTCCCCTAAATCCCCCATTTTGAGCTCTTCAACGGAAGGAACCAAACAGTGATAGAAACTAAAGAAGAGAAGAAAGAAGGTGCAGCAAAGAACGAGTGGCGAACAGAACAGAAACAAAATGGGCCAAGCGTACCAATGCCCGCAGAAAAACCTTCAGCCCCACAGGAACCCTAGATTCGCCGGGCGAGATTTTCGCGGGAGAGTGAGAGAGAGAGGGCTCCTGCGGTAGCTTCTTCCGTTGGGTGTTTTAGAAATGGACTTGAAAGGGGAACACGCAAATCAGATCGAGTTCTCGAGTTTTGAGGCAAGAGCGGGAGGACTTCCGATCATATCGGTTCTCCCATCATAGGGCAATCAAGAGGATACATGTGTCTTTCCAGGTGAAGGAAACAGGAGGGCCCACTAGCAGGCGTTCCACGTGATCGACCTATGACCGCCTCTATGAAATTCGAACGCGATCATGAGAAGCTCTACCTCCATTTTAGGGGCAGATGGCAGCCCTGTCTCTGTCTGGGATTTTCACCAGTTGGTGTTGTTCCCATTCGACGTGGTTTTGGACCCTTCACCGCCCTACTGTTTAGATTAGATAATAAAAATACACCACAAATCAGAATATTTCTCTATTGTCGTTCCTTTTACTGTTATTCAGGTTGTAAATGTTTTCCGTTCCTTCTTCCTGAGAGACCGTTGTTCGACGACTAGCTGTTCCTATGCAAAGTTGGGGTTTCCCCCCAATTTCTTATTAGCAGCTTTCGAGCATTTGCTGATGAGGGCAGCTGCTTGTATACGTATTTTGAAGTTTAATCGCACAGGTTTTGTGTGGTTATTTGTTTACAGACTGCAGACAAGGTTTTGAAAAATAGTTACAGAAAATTTATGGGCGAAGTTAGTTCAATTGCATCGCATCCAACGAAGCAAATTGAATCGGATTTACCATATCTGATGTTCACGTATGTGGTTTCAAATATAAACAAAAGAAAACCTATATCATATGTAGCGTGAGGCGTGAGCGGATCACCAATATAAATCTACAACGGTGAAAAATCGCCCTTGTAGCTTCTGTGGGCGCGATCACCAGTATACATCTATGCCGGTGAAATAATTCGAGGACAGTACCGGCAACCATAAGCACCGGTGAAGGTCAGCTATACTGTTGAGTGATGCCACCACTGAACCGCTATTGTTTTGATTAATTGAAAAAATACAAACAATGTAAAAAGGATCATTTTCTCGACTTTTGATAAAAGTCGAGTTCAAGTTTCTGAAACTCAACTCGTTTTGGATTAACGAGTTGAGCCCAAGTTTCTGAGACTCAACTCGTTTTCAACTCGCAATGCTGTCACTTTAAGGCCAAGAGACTACACTCGGCATGGCCTTTTCGGGTGGGTCTCATATATATATATATATTGGTGGTCAAGATAAAATGCAATTATAATTTAGCGAAAAAACAGAAGGACCATCGTACGAAATTCGATCTAATGGCAGTGATAGTTAATTAACCATGATAGTTAAGTAACCTTCTCACGAACCAAAACTAAGTCCATGGTTCTACAGAGCTTAACCAGACAAGTAGCACGCGGGAAAAAGGATTTAAACATACCACAGCAAATGGCGGCAACAAGTTTAGGCCTTTACAACCATTTTCGAAACTGAGGCAATTTAAGTCCACTCCAACACTTGAGATGTAAGCGGTTGAATTCACCAAGCACACAGATAGAAGAGCTCCTATACCCATATTCCACTTCATCAACAGCTCAACTAAAGTATCTAAGATGAAGTCTTCTGTTTGTGGATGTGTCGAGAAAATTTTGGACCTTTGCCCTGTATTAGAAATATGGCAATTCTACTATTTGATCAAACAACAATTCAAGTTTTTCATGTCAACAAAAGAGGACACCACGCTTTTCATTCAAGATAATCATATAAAATTTAAAACTGAAGATCGCTTGTGAACTGGATAAATTCAAAAGTTTTCATACAAGCACAGCTTCCAATGAGTTCACTCCTCTCAGATACAATAAAGAGAGGCAAAAAGAGAGCCCTTAACGCCAACATAAGAACAAGTAAAACCCAACAACAGCTCCACCTCTCTTATGAGCTTAAGAACTTCAAGATGGAAGTCTAGTCAATTGGGAAGATCACGTAAGAATTTGCCTGATTAACTAAAACGCAATAAGACCTACTGGCGCTTTGGCACCACCCTTATCCTTTCCTATATAGTTGAGACTTTTGAGTCGACTACCCACTTTGCTGTTTTAAAAAAGGTCTACCAACTCAAAGACGATAAACCATCACCACACAAACCCCCCCATACCCTACCACCACAGGTCCTTCAATTGAGCATTTGGATTAGTCATCCTTCTAGCAGGTAAAGTGCCAACGCTTTATTGTTACAACCACTTTCTTATGAAAGTAACCGCATGCTTTATTATTACAACCACTATCTTACGAAAGTAACCGCATGCAATATTCCATCTCAAAAACCTGATATGAAAAAAAAAATGTTTTCCGCTGTTAAGGTTGAATCTTATTAATGTCAGCATCAAGTAAAAAAAAAAACACGTTTCCTGTTTTGATTCTTAGGTTATAATAAGGAGAGTACGTTTACGCAGTTAATTTTGTGGTAGAATTCTTGCATTTGTTCATTTATTAATTTAGTCTTCAAAATAATTTTTTTCCCTATTCAGGCTTAAGTCGTCCGCCCTATTATTTTTCACAAAATTTTAAAAAGAGCCACCATCCTTTCAAAAAAATTACCTCAACATCCAACCACTTCTTAGAATTTTAAGAATACTGTCAATTCGTAACAAAATAACACGCATAACCTACGGCCTATAAAAAAAAAATCAAAACCACGTTTTAGTTTCAGTTTTATCTGTTCTTACACATCAAACACAGAAGTGGACATATAAACAACTCAAATCAATTTAAACAAACACTAATCAGTTCTGGAATCAGATATTGTGTTCCTGATTCCATAAATTCCAAAACCAGCATTATGGAATCAACATCAAACGCTAAATGTGATGGTAGACACATAGGCAACCAGCTTTCTCATTCACTTGCTGGACTCCCATCATATACGCAACACAAGCGAACAAGTTAAATTTCCGGGTTGGGGCATACACGATCCTAAATAATGAACCATGCAGAAGTGTGCTTGATAAGCAAATGCAACGACCAAATCACTACCGACGATCATCAACGCATTAAACGGGTCGAGCGCCAGGGTCTAGCATCGAAGGAAAAAACCAAAACTGAAGGCAACATTGTGGGAAGTGTGCTTTATAAGCAAAACCAGCGACGAGATCACTCCGACGACAATAACGCATCACCAAGTCGAGTGCCAGGGTTTAACATCGAAGGAAAAAGAAAAAGAAATATTGTGCGCAATGGAGGCAGCCAAAGAGGAAAAAGAATATTAGGATGCAAAGAACAGTCAAGATCCTCAGAAATACATACATGTTCCTTTTACATACCTAAAACCCCAAAACCAAGAGGAACCAACCAACACCATTATACAAGCCCCATATTCATCACATAAAGGAAAGAAGTGAGAGGGGGGTGTTGAAAGATGAGGAAAATTGTCCAACTACGCCTGTATACAATTCCCTAGTCCAAAAATCTTCTCTATGTACCAAGTAAATACAGTGAAGTGGATAATCTATTTACCCAACTAAAAGGGGAAAAGAAAGAGAGAAAGGGAAACCAAAGATGAGACTGAACACTAACTCAAAAGGGGCCACGGATGAAAAACACAACACTGAGACGTGTAGGAGCGCAAGCATGAAGCATGCTCGTACAACCCAGAGGTCCTCTCTCCACCCACATTAGAAAGAATACATTTTAGCAACTACTGAAGAAAGACTACAATCAAATCAGGGAACTCATCCACACCTCCAGGGCTGCTGCTTTCTTCATCTCTGTATCCGAGTTGCCACCAGTTGCAATAGCTCATCATCACTTTCAGTGAAGCCAGCATAAATTACGGATTTCTAGTTGTATATCTTTACTGGTTTCTCAAAAGTGTGCCGTGCCTGCATAAGATAATATGTTCCATAACATTCACTGGGCAGACTAACCAAGACCTATGGAACAGATGAACATCAAGAAGCTGCCATTCACTGCCGGAGACAAGGAAGTGGGAAAAGGAAGAGGGGGATAATATTTTGCCATATTCCCAAATGCCACAAGAATCAAGGTAACTGACACCTATCAGCGAAAGTTTAACTGTGACACAACTACTATACAGTGGAAACATTGGCATGATATTCATGCTGCCTCAACCAACCAACATGAACTCAGGACTATTTGTAAAGCAACGAGGAAGAGAGCCCCTTGTAACTGTACCAATTCTACTGCACTCGCTCTCACAAGATGCAGCCCAAGCTGTTCAGACACCACAGAAAACCTACAAGAAACGAAAAGCTGGGGAACTGACCTGATTGATTGTATAGGCCCTCTTGGGGGCAGTATCTGAATGCTCCAGTCCAAGGTACTGTTCCCATGCACCATAAACATCTCTCCTCTGCAAAACTCAAAGCAATTCATCAGAATGTAGTGCACACGACACCAACAAAATCACACATACACAAAGATAATAATTGAGACCTGAAATCGACTAGAGACCACATCGGCATCCTGAAGGTATTCAGGGCGACCCAATGACATGAACGCAAACTTCCACTGAGAAGAAGAGAAAATAGTTAGTATAATAGCAAGCCTGTAATGTCCGATGGTTACTGGATACACACAATAAACAAAAAACGAAAACACAACAAGTACCTTCCTGAACTCCTCATCAGGAACCTGCAATTTTTTCTGAATCCGTAACTTAACCTCTGCCAAAGTCTCACCTTCATGTATAACCAAGAAAAAAGGTTCTCCAAAATTTTGTACCTGCTGTTAAAGTCAACCAGGAAAGAATGATAGTAAAGTTAAATTCAAGAAATCAAAGTTAAAATTCAAGAAGGACAAGCACCAACATGCATATATGACATGACAAGTCCAGCGGGCACCATACCATTTGATTTTGTGATGCATCTTTTGTGAAATGATAAACATGGATCAGCCGGTCATGTTGCCCAAGATTTTTCTCTTCGTCTGGGATCTGAGAAAGGAAAGAAGTTTCAGATTCACCATCATGAATCTATATGTTGAAGGAAACTATTGTGCAACATCACTATTGCACCATTGTTTTTCCCTCTAGGACATGAGCAAGGAAGGAAGCTTCAGATTCAGATATTACGCATGTATATGCAGCTAGGCATTTTATCTGCAGTCTAAATTTCTAAACTGTTAAGGAAATGAACTACTTAAACAGTTCGCTACCTCTTCCGCACGCAATGTCCAGTACTGATCATTGATATTCTCAATCTTCTCGTTCAATGGAAATATCTGAACCATTAGGCATATAATCATTAGGTATGTAATCATCAGGATAGTGAGTTACATAAGGATGCAGCCTATATAGCTAAAAGAAAGCAGTGGGACAAAAGACGGGCCTTGTAAATCTTGTGATAGAAAACCTCAAGCAGTCTCAGCTCAGCATTTGGATTAGACAATTCAACCTGTTCAGGAATAGCATAATAAGTGCAAGTTTTGACAGTCGAGAACAAAGACAATCCCATATAGCTAATATCACAACCAAACCCCAACATGAAAGGAGACATATATTGCAATTGAAAATGTTCCTACTCTGCATTGTAATCCTGAACATGCCTTTCCTACGAATGGAAAAGCTAAATGTCCAATGGCCAACTGCTATTGCAGAAATTACCTTGGACTTCAGGTCATTAATGACATCCCCTACAGTACTTTGTTTCGGCAATCTTATACTATGAATGACCACCTGCATGAACAAAAAAAAAAAGCAAAACCATGGATTATGAAAACCATTTGAGGAAGAATGTTGAAAGGGCACAACCAGCTTACTCACTTCATCCTTTGTTGAGTGATGGAATGCAACTTTCAGAGTTTTCAGACCTTGCAATTCTGGAAGTGGAATGTCCAAGACTTCATAATAGAGTATATCAGATGTCTGATACATCAAAAAGAACAAAAGAATCAGTTAATCAGAAACAACAAGAACTGGAGACTGGTTGAGCGATTGATCCACCACCTGATTGTAGTGAACAAGCATATCAGACAGATGCTCTACACCTCTGTACTTAATGGGCTGTGGCTTAGGCTGCTGGGAATAACAGTTATGGGACGTCAGCCTGATTTTTGAGGGCTCCTGCAATCCTATATGCCTTGCAACTCTTTCAACAACATCATCATATGTATGTAATTTTGATCTGCAGAAAAAATATATATAAGGGAAGTTAATCAGCACAAATTAGAGTCAATTACAATAATAATAAGATAATAGAACTATTCTATGAACTAAACAACTCTCTGTACATATATACTTACAGCTCCAAACAGAAATCATCCTCTTTTGGTTTATCAAGAGAACGGAAATGGACAACCTGAAAAAGTTAATATTTTGACTACACATTAGACTTGTCAATTCAAGCAAAAAATGAGAAAATGAAGATTTAAACATACAACCAGCAAAAAAAATACAAGGGCACAGACAGCATAATGAAAACATAGACCAGCTTGAGCATCTAGCTAACTTCACAGGTAACACAATGGCAACAATTTGAAACCCAGACCAGCATACATTTCTCAAGGACTTATCGCAAGCTCACCAAGTCATGTAAATGCCACTACACCCATTATACCCACCAGATACCATTTTTAATGTGGAGATAAATGGGTCAAAGAGGTTGGAGACATGATAGAAACATGTCTCAGACAACTACTGACAGTGGATCTATAGCCATTTTCTCTGTTCAATTTCAGAAAAATATCAAATTGACCCCCTCCAAAAAATAAGGGAAACCCCCTTGGTAGAGGTTCAGAAATTATTGTTAAATATTGCTAGACAGGGAGTTTCCTCCAAGCCAAACTGGGTAAGGATGTGGGTGTGGGTTGGACACGGGTAAGGAGAAATTTCAAAAATCATGGGTACAAGGACGCAGACGTAAATAAAGAACACTAGAAGAAAATGCCGGATGTTAAGATATGTTATTCTTGTCGTGTTCTTATATCTATTTTATTCAGTAGCACACATCTATTCTTTTTTTGACATGCGGAAAATAGATTTCATAAGAGCATATTGTTTTTTTGTAGATGAGACTGGCATTCTTGTCGAAGTCGCACTAATGCTTAAGTTACATTGGTTTAGGGTTTAGGGCTTCATGTAAGCTGATCTTCCATGCTTCAGCAGGCTTAGCATCGTCCCTCTTTCTATTTTTCTGCAGTGTGGTAAGGAGATCATTTTTGTTTTTCTCAGTCAACAAATACCTTAGCCCTTCTTCTTCCTTTCTGTATGTCGTGAGTCGCCCATCTCCTTCTTCATATCATAGGCTATTCACATACTCGTTAGGATAGAGAACATTTCACATTAAAAACAAGAGATAGAGCCTCTTCACCTTATAGAAAAAACAGGGACACAAAAATGAGAAGCCTGGCCTAACCTAAGCAGGTCAATATCAGGTTAATTAGGCCCAAAAGAGAGAAAAGAAGGCATGCCCCACACTTGTAAACAACACCAAGATTACTCGCATTTCTAGATGAGCTCATGTAAAATGAAAACCTATGGTTCGTTGCCTTCAGGATGCTGCCATCTCCAGCTCACAAGCCCCATTTTATAGGCCATGCATTCTAACTCAGAGAACAAAAAAAAATGATCTCATAAGAAACCAAGCTGGGACCAGATGTCAGTGCCAGTCACTGAATATGATAAGCACTAGGACGCCTCATCACATAACCACTTGCTGATCCATAAACTTCCTAAGAAGAACTGAACCATATTAAGTAGGACATGTGATGTAACAAGCATAAGGGGCAATTAAAGAATATTAGAATGAAAAAACCATAAATTTGTCTAGCAAATATAGATATGGAATGCACAGCTAATGCCCAGAATCAGCAAGCCAGTAAAGACCTATCAAATTAAGATAAGCAGAATACTTTAGGAGCTCTAGAATGCATTAATTATTGGGAAGTCTTGGCATGGAAACATCCTGATAAGTGACGGTGAGAACAAAGAATTAAAACACTTGAAATGCACAGATCAAATTAAATCATCCATATATGCCAAGAGAACCATGGCAATTGGAATTCATGCAAGCTGATGACAAGATAATACTTATGTGACAAGATAAACCCCTGTAATTTGACAGCCATGACATTTCATAAAATCAAAAGAAGTCATATACCTGTCGATTATGAACATATTCCAGAAAAGAGGGGACATCTGGGTATCGGCAATGCTCATCAGTATCAATCAAAGGAGATTTCTGAAAACAGATGATGTCCCCATCCTCAAGCTACAATATCAGAGAATCAAGGATCAACAACATATAGCTCAATTTTATGTGCATAAACAAACTATTTAACTATCTATTTATGCATAAACAAACTACTTAACTATCTATTTATGCTTATATGTGAGTGAGTCCAAAGTATCACTTACCTGGCTGGCCCGAAAAGTGATCCGTTTGTCAATATGTTCGCACATGACAGTGGGCTCAAACTTGATCTCCTGCACATTAAACAGAAAAGAAATGAATAACTGTTAACCAAGAAAACAAATAACCGATAAAAAAAAAAAACACATAAAGAGCAAGTATCAGGCAAGGACCTCTACAATTGCACAAGAAAACTTCATACTGACCTCATACAATTCAATTTCTTCATTTGGTGGGAAACCAGCCATTTCATTCAATCTGGTTAGTATTTCTACTGGCTTACCTCCCGCTTTGACAAAAAGCCTTCCGACATATCTAAGATTAAAAGGACACATACATGGTCACAAGACAAATCAAGGAAACATCAACAGTCAAAGAAATTTCACAAGGGAATACCGTAATTCTTCCTTTTCAGGGTCATAAAGCTTGAAAAACAGAAGAATATCTTCTTTTGTCTTGTCGGGGGGAGGATGAGGATGACCATCCTGGAACCAAAAAGAAGACTAATTAATTTGAAGCAGTTAGCACATCACAGTATCACACCTTATGAAATGTTTACCACCGGAATAAAGCAGACAAAAGATGAATTCAAATATTAGAACAGGTCCAAGAGTAACCAAAATAATTGATAACTTAGAAATTGTTTTAGGAGCAAGATTACCGGTCCAAGTTCAACCTCCAAAAACAACTTCAGCTCAGCATTATGAGCTTTGTTGGAGACCTCTCTCAACTGGCCAACCTACAAAAGCAAATGCAAAAAATGATCAGATAAAAATGTGTCCAGGCTTGCCTTAGGAAACAGAAAGCACGTTGCAACTTGTTTTAACTCCATGAATACAAATCCTTGTCAACACTGAAAGAACAAATTAAAATAAATATCATCTAGAAAACGAAGTCTGGCATGTTCAACAATCAAATGCAGGACGCTCACGCTTGTATGAGATATCAAGTGTCAGTATATTGACTCTAAAAGCTAAAGAAATTTGAAGTTAGACAACTAACAACAACTGGAAGCTTCCCAATACAAATCCTTGTCAACACTGAAAGAACAAATTAAAATAAATATCATCTAGAAAATGAAGCCAGGCATGCTCAACAATCAAATGCAGGACGCTCACGCCTGTATGAGATATCAAGTGTTAGTATATTGACTCTAAAAGCTAAAGCAATTTGAAGTTAGACAACTAACAACAACTGGAAGCTTCCCAGTCACAAAGTTTCCCATTCGAGGAGCAGAAAAAGAGATAAAAGGAATAAAACTAGGCCTGGGCATTGGGCCGAGACGCAGCACGTAACTGCGGCCCAGGGCCGGCCCGACACCCGTAAAGAGCAAGACGAAGTTTTCAGACCCGACTCGGGCCAGATACTGGGTACCCGTTGGGTACCCAACCCGATGCCCAAGCTTAAATAAAGCCAGCCAAGAAAACATTCAAGGAATGTTTTTGAGATGATACTGAAATGATTCTAACCTACAAAACAGATTACTCCAGAATGTATGAGAAAAATATATAAGGAGCAAAAAAGACAATGATTTAAATGTCATAAGAGATATTTGCGGCCATTTACAAACTTCTCCCTCAGATACCAAGAACACAAATGGAACTACTAACTTGGATATGATCTTCCATCCCAGTGATCCTACTTAAACCAGGGATGCCTCACTCCCAAAAGAATATCATATTTGAATAATGCTTGCAAAAAGGGAAAATATACTTGCCAAAGGACAAACGTCAGTAACAAATTCAAAAGAAACAGAATCATAAACAAAAAGAATATCCTGCTTAGTTAAAATAATAATATTGAACTAAAAGAACACAAGGGGAAAAAGACACTTACAGACTGAAGTTCCTCTTGTTGGGTCAAAGGCCTGTTTGGACGATATGTATGATTTTGTCGCTTAGCCCACAGCCAGAAACGCTGATACTGCACTGGCACCCCAAATTCCCTGGCCACCTCTTCCTATAAAACAGATGAAAGCTTGAGGAACAACACATCCTAAAGAATAGGGACCTCAAATTCATACATGCATCATACAATTTCATCAATATAGAACCAAAACAATACAAACAGTAAGACAAAAAGGACAGACAGCCATGAGGTAAACACAATTATGAATAAGGGCAAGGCATTAACTACCCACGAATATAAAAACACAAGAAACTTATAATGCAGTGGACCACTCCCCCCCCCCCCCCCCTCCCCAACAACCACCAACAAACAACAAAAAAAAAAGACAAAAGAAGAGAAATATGGGTGGCATAAGAAGCTTAACACTATAAAGCAGTGTTGTACGATATGTACGATACGGGGCCGATACGTACGATACGATACGTATCTTTTACAAAATACGATACGATACAAGCCCCGTATCATACGATACGGGCTGATTTAAAAAAATGGGGGCTGGAACCCCCCTTTTCGAGTTTTTTTTATAAAAACTTGGCCCTTCTTTATTTTTAACCTAGAGATTGTGCTGCCGTGGAGGGAAATTATCGAATTCCATCGTTAAATCATCAATTTTCAAAATGAAATCATCGATTAAACCATGGATTTGTGCGTGGGTGGCTGATTNTTATATGTATTGACTTTGAACATTTTCACAATTTCATTATCATCTTGTGATGTAATACATAACATCTAAAACTTATTTTTTTATGTAGTATCTCATAGACTTATGGACCTTATGACTTATAAATCTATGTGTTTTTTATGAAGAACATATTATTCTTGTTTTTTACTGATTTTTTATGAATTTTTTGAATTTTTTTCTTTTTTTTTTTATTTATTAAAAAAAAACGATACGGTTACGATACGTTACGATATTTTACGATACAGCGTATCTTAAAGTCAGACCGATACGGCTTACGATACGCTTTTTACAACATTGCTATAAAGTAAACAAGGGAGTACCCAAAACAGCATCAACAGAAGAATACCTTAAAAAGACTAAATGGAAGTTGTTTCTGAATACGAAAACTTCGAACTTTGTCATGGTCTACCAGATCAAAATATATATCCTTGCCAATCTGATCCGCAAGATCCTCACTCCGAGCAACCTTAAATACAATCACCAATTCAGAAGGATAAAAACAAGAACCAGACATAAACAAAAAAAAAAAAAAGAGGAACAACACAAAATTCAACGCCTATAACCTTTATTATAGTATACAAGTGAGCTTCGGCTTTCTCCTTTTTCTTATGTTCCTTTTCCTCTTGCTCTTTCTTCAACCTAATCTGCAGGTTAATTTGAAGTCCCAAGTTACAATGTTAAGTTCCATAATGTTGAACCAGTGTAAACCTGAATCATATATTTGGTGGATCAGTTTTACCCTCAGATGCTCGGCAATGTCCTTCTCATCGACATTACAAATTATCTTCTCTTTGTCACTTTCCCGAATGTAAACAAGCATGTATGCATTTGAGTATTTTGTAAATTTGAATGGTGTATTATTAAATCCAGGGTTTGTCTGTGGTAACTGTAAAGATAGCAAAGAAACAACATTAAATAAAATCAACAAACAATATAAGAAAGGAATACAAGAACATGTTAAAGTGTTAGCCATTATTTCTTAGTAAATTCACCTCCTCTTCACCGCCATACTGCTCCTCTAATGCTCTCTTTGTGTCTTCTTTCGTTACCCTTTCATCATCAAATTTAAACCTAAACAGAATAGATACATTTGAGGAAAATAATTATTCAACAATATTTCATGGGCTGAGTTAGAAATAGCAGATGTAAGACAAGCATGTATATAAAGTTTTCTTAAGAATTAATGGCAGCAGCAGGATACATTATAATTTCAACAGAGATAATCTAAAAAATTGTATACAGCCTGAGAAAAATAAAACAGCAGTAATGGATCACAATTTAACATGGTATAACTTAGCAACAAACAAGCCAAATCTCATAGACGTGGGCTCGGATGCAGCCATGGGTGCAGAGACAGAAGGTATGATATCGTTCCATGGTACTAGGGTACCGCTGGGGAATTTTGTAATATATATCATTCCATATCTGGTATGTCTCATATCACATCCTATGATATGATGTCATATCCTATAATAGGATATGCAATTTGAGGGTATGCATTACAATACACCTTTGTCGCAAGAAGAGTGTAAAATACCCGTATCACATAATATCATCCAAAACTGTGCCATATCATATGATATGATCTGCATCATACAATGCAGGATCTTCAGGAAATTTAGGGGAACCCAAATCCCTTTTCTTACTTTAGGCTTAAAAACTCCTTCATACATGTCTTAACACTCTGGAGAATTGTGTGTGAAGAGAATTTATCCTTCTGAGACCGAAAAAATTCATTTGCGGTCAGCTTTGTGCTTGAGAGGTCAATCTTATGATTCTTATGCTGAAGAAAGAAGATTTCTACTCCTTTTGTGCATGCAAGCTCATTTTCACTGTGAAAAGATAACTGCATTCTTCATTGTGTATTTCTATTGTTTCCGTATGATACAAAGCATATCATATAGGTTGAAAAACCTAGACGATATGGACACGATACACAAAATGCATGTGTACCATGCCCATATCGGCCATATTTACTATACGGCCCCTATATCGCACAAATACGACCGACACATTTTGCATCTTACGATACGGCTCTATTTTTCAAAAAAGAATCTGATGCCCTTTGTTGAGATTTTCTTAAAAAAAATCTCTTTTCATTTTAAGCACTTCTAGAAGTTGTGGGTGAGTTTTCACCATTTTAAAAAGAAATCACAATGAAATCATTGTGTTAAGGGAGAAATCACCAGCTTGAAGGGATAAGGATGAAGATGAAGTAGATAATGATTATTCTATTGATTGATAATAATCATGATATAATTCAATCAATCCCAACATTAAATCAATTATCATATGAGACTGAACGACTAAGGATTATACGTTTTGATGTGATGTAAATAGTTTAAAGTTCAGACTTTTTATTTAATGTGTCATTACTTGTGAATGATAAACCATGGATGTTCATTATGTGTGTAATGAGTTTCTTTTTTTATACATAAGACATTTTTCTTGATTTTTCAAGATTTTTGTATTTGTTGCCTTTTTTATGAATTAAAAATAAATTTACGACATGTGTATGGGTCCGCCCGACTAACATGCACTACGATAAGCTTTTTACAACATTGGTTTTTGGATATACTTTGATTGTTATAATAGATTATTTATTTAAAATAAACTATAAAATAAATATTTTCCTTTCGTTGCACTTAGATTTGAGGCTCTAGAAAAACATCAGTCATACAGATTTCTTCAGTTGGAGAAGCTCAAAAGACCTGCCACATGTTCGTTGGCAAACATCTAAAGAGTAAGATGCATGTGGTCAGCCAACAAGATGGTGGTGAATATTTTGCATTGTCATGCATTTACATAAACAATGCATGCAGCACCGTGAGGCGCATAAACAGATCATAAGGAGTTCATGGTATTCAGTCAAAAAAACACAAGGGTTATATATTTGTGATTAATAACTCAAATCAACAAAAATAAATAATTGCTCAAAAATCCAAAACTCAAGATGACACATAAAGAAAACGATGTTTCACTAGCAGCACTACACAATACCACAAACATACCTAGATGAACTCAGTGGAGGTTTTCTTTATTAGGGATTTGAATTTTAGAATCGTTTATTTCAAGATTTACTCTCAACTTATATATCAGAAATTTAAGTTAATTTAATGGATGCACTTTTTAAAGGGAATGTGAATCTTTATTTACTATAATTTTGTTAAATTGGTGTTTTATGTTCACATTTGTTACTTTTTTATTCCCTATTTTTGTAATTTAGTCATGGTTTTCTTATTCTAAACAAATTGTGAATTTTTACATTATGTTACAGTATCCATCTGACAATCAGCCTCACCAATACACAGTACTTGTGCACTTTACAACAACATGGACAGGTATACATACATCATAAGCATGTATCTTTATGAAACCGTATATATACCCATTAAGTTAAACATATAATTTCATGACTACATATGTATGACTATGAGCACATAACTTCAAATTTTGAAGATTCAAAAAGGATGTTTTGTAAATTTTTTTGTTTTTTTCACTAAAAGCATTCCACTGGTTTTGATCTGATACAGATCTGAATCAAAATGGACCCATCTGCATCCAAGTACTCATGTCCCATACCTGCTCTAAATTTGGACCCAAGGACACATGAGGGTGAGTTCGGGTATTGTTAGCTCCCTGCTGCTAACAATGGCAATTTCCTTGTTAATAATGGGAGCCTCTTCTGACAATGGCAATTTCCCTGTTAATAATGGGAGTTCTACTCTAACACACGCACACAGCTGCTCAGGGAGGCCCAGCTCGTAAATAAAGTATCAGCTCATTTTCCCTTTAGGGTTTAAACCCCCTTCCATCGTAAATATAGTATCAGCTTCCATTCGACCCAGTGATATTTCTCGTCCTAAACTCAAGCCCCTTGGACCCGACTCTGTGACTCAAGCACTATTTCAAGAAACTAAAAGATAATGGACCCACGACTCAGACCCAACTCCTAACAGGTATGGACACCAGCACAGAGCATTTTCAAAAAGCTTCAGTGCCAGAAGACAGTAACACTGCTCTGTGTGTGTGTGTGTGTGTGTGTGTGTGTGTGTGTGTGTTTGTAATGTGTATGTATGTGTGAGTGTGTGTGCATAGCAACAATAAGATTTTAAGCAAACACATACATATATTCATAACATATAAAGTACTATACAAAAAAAAACCCAAAATAATACAAAATATCATTTCACTGTTTAACATGTAAAATGCTAATAAAAGAATTGTTAGCACTGCAATTTATATCGAGTCACGGCATAAACTGGCTAATGATTGTGTCAATTAAAAAAAAAAGAAAAACTGACATGAAATACCACCAAACAGCATATCTTCTTTCAATAATGATCATCAGAGATAGACAAAAAACACAATCAGTCATTTGCCACACCAGCTAGCAGAGTATGCTGTAATTATTGTAAGAAAAAATTTGTCTAAAATACATGTAGAACATACCACTGATCAGAGAGAGTAGGCCTAATAAAAGCATAGTAATGTCCTCCATGCACTCCACCACTATGAACTAGAACACTGCAAAATACACCGGATATGTAAAGTACAGAGCATATAGCACAGGACATCAAGGATACATAAATGGGCTGATGCACCTAATAGTAGTTGACAAGGGTATTGTACATGTGTTCCCCATTTTTCTTTCCTATGAAAACAAAATTCTCAAAAAAATTATATATTGCCAAGGGAACAGTCAAAGAGAACTATCTCCTCGTGATGCAGTGCAGCCAATAGAAACCAAACAGTTTCTTTACCTATGAACAAATTAAAAATTGAAATGATGACAACTGTCCTTAAGAAGACTATCTCCCACAGTAACACATAATGCTGATTGAGCAGTTTATTAAAAGGGAAGTACAAAAAAAGTTGTACAGGACAATCAACTCTACATAACGTCCACCCAATCTGTAACAAAATAGAACACCATTTAGGTTCCAAGGTCTGCAATGATGCAGAACAGTGTGCATTTTCAACAAGTTCCTATGCTTAGCCACATAGGCAACTGACCAAGCAAGAAAAGTGGATGTAGCATAGACAATAAAGAGAGAAACTAACAGTCGTGCAGATCGACTTGCACAACTTTTCAACCTTTCCATGTAAATGAAATTGCAGCTCGTAAAAGCCATCTAAATAGTCCAGCTAAACAACATCTGTGGTGGGTGTTCCAGGGACACGGTACACCTAACTGCTTACTTTGGGTGAAGAGAGAGAGAAGGTACATTCCAAAAAGAGTGCATACCTTTGAAGCAATAAAACAGAAATAAATTAGTCCTTAACCATATAACATTATATTTAGCGGTACAAAGGGTAAAACAACATCATTTCTATCAATGTACCTATGAAGCGTGTAAAGATTCCGAACACTCCTGTCTGCATCAGGTGAAAGATATTTACCATCCTCCCTATCAAGGTCCAACTGCAGTGGGAACTCATATCGATCATTTATCTGCAAAATCAGATAAGAGGGTGGATCTCTCCGATAAATCTTCCATGACAAGAAACAAGGATTATATGTGCACCAAAAAACAGATGTTACTTTGTTTATTCAAATCCATTCAACAATGTCACTATTGTAGAACAAAATAACCTACAGAAGTCATTAAAGAAGTGCACATTTTTCACCATTTTTCACCAAGCGAGAAAATACAAAAAAGTTCTTTCAGCGAACTTACAAACATAATGTCAATAATATTCAATCCAGAAACTCACCAGTCTGTGACCATACATTTTCTAGTTATGCACTATTCCTGTGCCAATAATGGAAGCAGTGGGAGACCCATTATCAACTATCAAGTGAAGAAGCTGTTAACTCGCCAAAGAAGCCAAAGCATGTTGTGCTCCAAAAGCATTTCCAAATGTTAAAACAAAAACACCTCCGCCAAAATTTCAACACAAAAAGGTTTTAAAAAATAAAGATTAAAAAAAATAGTAACAACCAGACCGAAAGATAAATTGTGTTAATGAAAGTGTTGTTTAGGACCAGGTGCCTGTGAACATGAAAAGTTCCAAAACCAGTTTCCAGTTATCAATCACTGTAGCTGGAGATGTATGCAGCATCTCACTTCAGAGTTCAGACTATCTAAGACATAATTCTTTGTCCTTCAAGGAGATATGCTGCAGAAAAGGACGCCTATACCTTCAGCACTTTGTGTAACTTTAAAGACAGATAGACCAAATGAGGCAAGTTGTCAACAACTACACAAGCATTACATTCCTTAGTAAAGTTCCTATGCAAAACATGCTCCCATTCAACACCACAAATTCTCAATCAGCAAAAATTTTAAACTGAAGCACTATAACAACTCATAGCTACACTAGTTACAATCTTTAACAAGCAAAAGACAACCCAATGCAATTGACAACAGGGTAAAAGCTTCAAGAAAAATGGTGAAAGATTACAAACCTACAGCAATGCAAAAAATCTAGTAGGAATTCAAAAACACGAAAATTCATTTTTTAAAATAAGCAGAATTGTCTGGGCATCACTTGCAAAAATGACTTGAAATATAGAAACACAGCCTACCAGATTACTGGACTCGACTCAGCCTTCAGCAGCCCTCAAGTGCATCAGGGCATCTAGACATAATATCAGTCAGACAAGTTGGTCTTACCACTTTTTGCTAACTTATAAAGTACCAAGTTCTGGCCCAAAACTATACTCGACCGGAACTCATCATTTGTTAGGGATTGCATTGAGCAGTTCTAAGGAACAACTAGAAAACATTGTTAATCAAATGACCCAATTGAATATAGGTGCTACAAGCCTACAATATACAGTTATACACACATCAATATGCAAAAAGCATGGGACGAAATGTGCAGAACAAATGAACAGGGAAAAACAAGATTTATGGCACGCAGCATTTCTGAAAGAAAAAAAAAAAAAACAAGTCAAAGAGTACAGGAAAGAGTGAGCACAAAATCTCCAGGCTAAAATCCTAAACAAGCATCACTGTACATATCTTGCTCATTGAGAAGCAACCAAACATCATGATATATAAACATTTGAATATTAGTGTCACCAAGCACAAACTTTAGACCCTTAACCAAAGAAAGATGTCTTAAAAATGGGTACCACCATCAAGGGCATGAAACTAGCATTTCAAATAAAATCAGACATGGAATGCAATATGTAGAGGATAACGATATCAGCCTACCTTAACCATTGTATCACGCATAAAATCATATTCAAATCGTTTTAGCTGAAGCTGCAACACAGGGGGGAAATCGATAAACAGTACACCCTTCTTTGCATCCTGAAGATAGGTAATAGAATGTTACTTGTTAGCAATAACACAAAGAGGAAAAGACAGTATTGAAGGCTAAATTCAAGCAAATGATAACAAGAAAGATGTGTAACTAAACTAAGACCGCTTAACACCTGTAGTCCATATTGTTCTGCATGATACTTATTATCACCTTCTAGGCGCTCCACTTCCACATACTTGTCAAAGGAAGCATAAACATCTCTACATCCTTTGACATCAAGTTGTAGGTCTGTAAATTAAGCAAAACTAATCAAGCATTTAACAATCTTCAAAATGATGAGCTGAATGGAAAAACGTACAGGCAGAGAGGGAGAGAGACAGACAGACAGAATCCTGATGGTGGACACTAAGAGGTAAGTAGAATACCGTAGAATGATTCCTTCCTTGTAGATTTATAATCAACATTGATGCACTCTATGTAGTTCATGTGGTGTCCTTCGAATAACTGTTGTATGGTGCCCTCAACAACTGTGCCCTAAACCATTGAATATCAAATAAATGCAATGACTGCAAAATAATCCCAGAGCCACCATTCTGAAACTTCTACTGCAACAGCCATCATACCTTCATTTTGTCTTCCAGTTTTTCACAAAGAACTCTGTTTAGCTCTTGAACATCATGCTGCATGAAAGAGTCATACGTATCCCATCCAAACGATTTTGTCAGCTCTTTCGTAGCAACACTATTATCACTGTACTGGAGCTTATAAAATAAGCTCTGCAAGGCCAGAGGGATACTGCCTGATGGCATATCATTCTCGGTTGTCGGCATATGATACACTGCCTAAAAAGTAACAATAGAGACAAAGAAAGAGCTAATATCACATCTTAGCTGCTGAACATAACATCCACAAAGAATCATAGAGGTGTCCAACTTGTGCCAAGTAAAGTAGACAGGAATCGCACAGAAGATTTATCGAACAAGAAAAAGGAGCATCATTCCATGGGTGCATAAAGCATGTGGCTCTGTCTAACCTCAAATGTCAATACAACCACTAAGCAACAATGTTCCTCACAATTCTAACCTTTCGAAAATAAGGTATATGATACAATGTTTGAAGAAGGGAGTTCATGTAACATGTCGCTCCTTGATTCTTAAGACCAACATATCCAGTTTCCTTCTTTGAGTCATACGTCCAATAGTCAACCACTTTACGAACGGCAACCTCAGCCTCCACCACACATGTGTCATTTACAAGAAACCCTTTCCCCGGGTCGTATAGCTCACTGAGAGGCATGAAGGAAGTAAATCCCCAATCACTCTCACGTGCATTGAACTGATGCTGTGTATCTGATCAAACCACAGAACAAGATGGACATAAAGACATAAAGATTATGATATGATCTCTATAAAATGTGTCAATTGATCCATGCATGCTCAGTAGCTAATGCATAACCTGCCTTAGATCAGCTTGGAGAAGTGACACAATATGCTGCAACATGCATGTTGAATCCCATCATCCATCGATTGTGATGCATTGAGCAAAAAAAGATGGCATGATCTAAAGGTGGGCCTAAGGCAACATTAATTAAGTAAAGTAAGGCTTGCATTAGCCATATGATCAAAATCTTAAGGAGCAATGAGGTCGAACAGAATAACATGATGCAGCATGAAAAATATACAGACACAAAACAAAACAGCCGTTCGACAGACCCACTTAATAACAGAAACAACGCAATGCAGGAAATGGTGAATACCTTTCCTTATGCTGTACTTGCTATGGATTTGATTTACCACGGCCAAGCTAAACTGTGCATATCGACTCCATCCGTAAGGTAGAGTTGCCGAATCCGCCACATCCAGGTACATAGACAAATGGTCTACGTTATTTCCTTTCGGAAAGATCAAAATCCTCCTGAAATTCATTGGCATTCCGCACCGATCAGGAGAGTTCGATGGGTTCCCCAGTGGTACGAAGGACTTCCAGTATGATCAAATGATCTAAATCAAACAAGACTACAAAAAAAGCAAAGTTAGATATGCTTACCATTTATAGCCACCAACGACGAACACATCGGAGTAGTATTTCTTGACATTCAACCTCGAGAAGTTCTCGATCGTCCAAGTAAAACGAGTCGACGGAGGCTCCTCGACCTGCTGGTTCTCCGCTGTGCTGATCGTCTCCCCTTGCGCCACAACTAAAGCGTCCCCAGGAAGCAACCAAAACCCCAAATAAACCCCAAGCAATTCACCACCAACGCAATCGAACCGGAGAAAATAAATCAATCAGACAAGCAATAAACTCACGAATCATACGAACGAGGAAAGACAAAAGAAGGGATTCGCAAAAGGCCGCTCTTCAGCATACCTTCCATCGACTGCGGTCCGTCATTGAAATCGGAATGAGGGACGAGCATCTCCTCGTCCTCCTGCTGCAAAAGTCAAAAGCAAAAAAAAAAAAGACACAAGCTCAGATCCGGCCGGCACCAGAATCAAAACCCTAGAAACCGCGGTGTGGATCGAAGCCGCGAAAAGGCGGCAGATAATCGATAAGTGGATGGAACAATTAGACGCGAAAGGGCGAAACTTTGACATGAAGGTGAATGAAGCGCAGAACCGCAGGCGGGCAAACAAATCGCGACGCAGTAGACGGAGGGAAGGAAGAAGAATTTGCTTACATCCAAGGGGGGAGGCGTCATCATTGTCATGGAGACTCTGAGATTCTTACGATCCGAATTCCAGGAGGGAAATCGACAGCAAGAGGACTCACCCTCTCTCTCGCTCCCTCTCTCTCACAGAATGGAGACCACCGGGAGACGGGAGGACCCTCGAAATTTGGCTTAGGGGAAAAAAAAAAAAAGAAGAGAGAGAAACAGAGCGGGGGGAGAGAGAGAGAGAGAGAGGACGGGCTTTTATTATAGTTTCGCAAGATTTTGAGAGGGGGCTGGGGAAGCTCAGGCATGTTTTCTGGAACTTCCGTCACCGTGACACGATTGATGACACGACCATCAATCGGTTTTTTGTAAAAATATCCATTTATGTCATGCAATCCAGTTTGAGTTTGAACTCCAGTTACTCATATTTGGATGAGGAAATCTAAGTCGTTTATCAAATTCCAACTTCATGTTGAATCAAAAATAGATATCATATGATTCGGATTGATGTGTGAACTTGGGGGTGCTGACTATTGATTTCTTTTTCAATATTCGACAAACGATAGTGAGGAGAAGGAATGATCGCCACTGAATTAGAATAGGCGATGGCATGGGAGGAGCGGCGCGAAAATAAGCAAACTTTGATGCTAAAAACGAAAACAAGAAAGAAGGGCGGGTGTGTGGGTAATTACGGGGAAAGGAAAGGAAGGTGAAGGGACCGTCGGGGCCGATCGCTCTCGCGCCGCCGCTTCGTCTCGCCCTGCCTGTTATTATGACATCCGCCGCTCTCCCTCAGCGTTGTTTGCTACTTGGCGCTTTGCATATCCCCCGCCTAAAACTCGTATTCTTTTAACGGTTAAAGAGGCGAATTTATTAAGGTCTCTTCAATGTTTGAATACGCACGTATATGAATCATGATTTTTGTTACGTGTAGACAAAATCAACATAAGAGCTATATGTATTGGTTTACAAGTCCCCTCGCCAACTCAAATCTATAAGGTACTTTCTCAAAGTGTTATATAAGATGTCATCCATCACCTTGAATATATAATTTTACATATGGTGCATTGGACCGAACCATTTTAAATCGATAGGACAATACTCTTACATCCGATTTGTTTATATACTTAATGAACTATATAAGTATATTTTCTTGCCCAACATTCTGTTGGTGTCGTTTGATACTTTAAGTATGTTTCAAATAATTTAACTATATATATATATACGTGTATGTTAAGGCAAAATGTAAGCAAATAAATAAAACGTATACCTTTTTCTCACATTTTTTGACATTTTATATCTATTTACGTGGCTGAATTTTTGAACGATGTTTTAGAAATAGTAAGCACCTAGATAAACCAAAAACCACCGATTTTTAAACCCTCTTATATAGAATGCCATCGAGACATATTTTTCGTTGTTACATTTTTCACTCGTTGTAATATTAGGGGTGAAAAATCTACTCATACTTTGGAATTTATACGGAAAACACATTCAAATTATTGGGAAAGCCGAGCACCATGGGCATCATGTTTCTACACGGTACAATCAAATTTCTCTTACGTATGTGTATGAAAGGGGTGGGCAACTTTGACTCAACTGTATATTGCTGGATCGTGATCGCTTACAAAGTCGCCCCAGAGTCCTGCGTTATCAAGACAAGTTGTCATCATCTTTGTTACTTTCACTACGGTCAACGGCCTGTTGCAAACATGGACTTAACACGACGAGTTTATGATATTTGACAAGTATTTATGATATCATCTTTGTCATCATCTTTGTTACTTTCACTATATATATATATATATATATATATATATATATATATACATATATTGTTGAATCAGAAACTATTGTGATTGACGAACTTAAATCCAAGTAATTTAACTCTTAAGCAGATGAAGGAATTGATGTCTCAACAATTATGATCGGGATGCATCTGTCATTTATTGTTTACAGATGTTGGAATAAAGCGAGTTCAATGTTGTCGTGTGTCGCATGTTACTGGATAGTTAAAATCCAAAAAACTTATAGTTTAAAACAGTCGCTAGATTGGCATTAGTCACTACGTACGATGCAACAATGGTTTGTGGAAGCTTTAATGATGATTTAAAAAACTATTAACGACTAATTTTTAAGTTTCGACCATTCAGCAACTATCGAACATCATATATGATATACCGCTTTCCCTTCATACAATGGGCTCATCGATGGAGTTGGGAACAATTTTAATTGGCTTAGATATATGAGATTTAGTAAGTGGTTCCAATGTGGAATCTAAAGGATAATAATATGGAACAATTCATTCAATTAAGTTCAATCCCATTGGTTTTCATGAAGATCTCTTAACCGAAAAAATCAGTCAAGTCACTTCCGTATGATTATTCCAATTAAACAACGTGAATGAACTGGACACAAGTCACGACCATTTTGCAATGATCTAATTAAAATATTTGACACCAATCAAAACTCACTCAATATTAAGACAAACTAAACACTAATTTGACTATTCTTTTTGATAAAAGATCGTTCTTCCTCTTTCGAAATTTCACATTCAACTTGAAGCACCTAAATTCGACCCCCAACCACGGTAAGAGAGCTCTTGCACCTAACCAGGTTCTGGCTTGTTGGAAAAACAAAACCAGAAGATCCCCGAAACAACTTTTTCTTTTCATGTATCAAAGAATAGGGCGCTTCGCTTGTATCGGCCGATACCATTCTAAAATGTATTTGTAATATGAGTACAAAGAACAAATTCTTTGTCATTCGTATTGGTAGAAATGGGACCTTTTTAGTACAGTGTAGACGCTGGTAGGAGAAATGACATCCAGGTGGACCTTTAGCAGTGTGCTAGTTAATTCGGCCAAGTAGTTGAATTTTCTCTCGCACCAACTACAACATCTAAAAGCGGCAGAGCGCCCAACCATTTACCCGGTAGAACGAAAAGACATTATTATTATATCTCTTGACATGACCTGGTAAGAATCTGTCTAACTTAGCATGTTGAAAGAGGAAAAAGAAAACCACATTGCATTAAAAAAAAAGAAAAAGAAAAAATATGTTTTTGCGGCCATTTTACACATCCAAGCATTTCTCCTCAACACCTGATTCTCACATCATATTCATATATGCCACAACAGATGGTTTCCGTCGAGCAGCTGAAAGACAACGATAAGAAGACATGGTACACATGCACATCCTGTTCTGACAAATCCGGACACATTTCAGATGCTTCAGTGGTTTCTCTTGTGACCCAGAAAACTAAAGCTTTTGGTCAGATGACATCAGAGTGTTGGCACTCCTTACCTTCAAGTTTTGTCGAATTATTGTACCAACCCTTGGTGGCTTCTTTCACAATGGTAATGGAGATCTCATGGTTGCAAATCATTGGATTATCTGAGACCTCATAAAACAAGCCATTGATAAATTTTCAAGGCTTATTTGAATTCAATAGATAAAAAAGGCTTTGGATTTAGGCTAGAGCCTTTGATAGAAAACGGCGTCGGGAAGCAGACATGGTTTTGTCTCTATTCTAATAATCACCACGTTGTTGTTTAACGTGCACAAGAGTATGTCAAGGTGCGGGTTTCAAACAGTTGGAGAGAGCGATTTGATGGAGTGTGGAGCCCGATCTACATTAAATATGTGATTTTTCTGCAAGAGCATTCACGTAATTTTGCCTTTTGTGGGTTTGCTCTAATATACAAGTTCCTTGAAATTTTTGGCTCTTTTGTGACAATGATTAAAACACAGTTAATAAACCACATAAATCCTTGTGCCTTCTTCTCTTTCTCTTTTTTCGTTTTCTTCTCTTGGTGTTGCAAGAGAGAGAGAGAGGACCTCGTTCCTAATAGGATCGCCAACAAGGATGATGGAGGCAAGTTGGATCAGCAAAGAACCACTAGAATCATATCCCATCAGACAGGCTTAATCTGCATCTAAACCATCAGCAGCAATGCTGAATTGTTGAACAAAGGTTTAAGAAATCTTTACACGTAAAACGGTCAAAAAAGCATGGAAGTTACCTAGAAATTGATTACCCTCTATAAGCAACCTTTTGTTCCATGTAAATCCAACCCAAAGTACCAATCAAGCAAATACTAGTTCGAATATATATTTACATCCTGACCAGAGTAGACGCTGATCTAAAGCATATACCTTGCACACGAAAGGCACCAATCAGGGGGTTGGCGTGTCCACGCGAAATCGTCGACTTGATAAGCCATTTCTCATGGGACGCTACAGCTGCATCGGCCTCCAAAACTTAAAAACACAAGTTTTCCTCTACAATGTCGAAAAGACGCATGAAACAGCCATATTAATGAAAGAAAAGTAACAAGTTGGTCCAATAATAACTATAGAGTTTCTTCCTTGTGCACCAATAAACAGTGGCCTGTTTGACCTTTTCCTCTTCGGAATAATAAAAACATGTTTCCTACTTTCAGTCCCAGTCGATACATGAACAGAAGAGACTATTTCCAAAAAACGACATTCAGAATGCACGAGGAGCACTAAACTGCCAGAAAATTCTCAAATTAGTTGGGATAAACCTTGACATCAATTCCACTGTCGATTAGGGACTGGACAACAGCTCGTATCTTACCTTCAAACTTGTCGCGGTCCCTAGGAGTGTATGAAGCGGTATAGACGTCCGCCTCCCTTGCTCTATCAGCCAAGATTCGACCTACTGCCATGCAAGCGGGTATATCACATCGGGACTTGAGAATTGCCTTGATGTCTTTCGAGTTTGTACCAGCAACCGCTACTTGTTTGCTGGACACCCTATGAGTAAGCGATGCAGAAACAAAGCGCTTGGATATGAACACGTCAAGTGTGAAGGGTTCCATATATGCTATCGTACGCTGCTTGAATGAGATATGCTTGTGGGGGTTCTTTGATTTCTTCTCCTTCTTGTAAGTGTAAGGCCGCTCATTATCATCGTCTACAAAATCCTCCACTCCAAAGAAGCTCCTTGGCGAAAGAAGAACCTGCAAACCACAGCGAGACTCGCTATACTTACCATAACAACATTAGAATGTAAAATGTCATTCACTTCACAACTTTACCGTCATTACCATGCCTGCTGAATGACTTTGCTAAGACATACAAGCTGAAGAGAACAGTATCCGCTCTCATGGCTTCATATGTAAACTGTTGAAAACTAGATGCAATAGGCAGATAAGGTTGACAATCTAAAAGCTCTTGGTAACCTTAAATATTCAATTATCTAGCATCCAAACCGGTTATTGTACATCATCTTTGTTCGAAGTCGTCCTCAAGCTGATAATCCACAATGCACAAACAGAACATATCAGACTTCTTTAAGGAAATCTACATGTTTTTGTATGCTCCCTTTGTTGCATACAATTGCTCCGTAATATTTACAGGATTAAACATCGTGTAA
Organism: Nymphaea thermarum; assembly: GCA_011799765.1. NCBI lineage: Eukaryota > Viridiplantae > Streptophyta > Magnoliopsida > Nymphaeales > Nymphaeaceae > Nymphaea > Nymphaea thermarum. The sequence goes on along the minus strand of JAANDH010000271.1, from coordinate 211,056 downwards.
GATTTCAGGTTACCATTTGGCTTCCTCAAATTTGGCTGATGAACCACAAAACATAAAAATTGTTTTACCAAAATATGGGTGACAAACCACAGGTTTATACGCGAAGAGTTTGCTTTACTGCAGCAGAACCTATATGCAGCCTTGGTTACATGGCACACTGAAACTATAAAACCATAACGCATTTCTCTCTCTCTCTCTCTCTATATATATATATATATATATATATATATATATGTTTTGAAGGGCAATCCAGAGAACATGCATATAGCCACTTCTTAACAATAAGATTATGATGACTCAGGTGGAGCCCTAGGGCAGGAATGAGAACCAGAGCAATGACTTGAGATTCAAAACACAAGTTATGTTGATAAGATAGGCAGCAAAAGGTTAGATTAAAATATGTGGGTACATATCAAAGTTTAGGCAACACAATATAGGCGTTTTTCTCAAAAGAGCATGAAAGGAAAGGGAAAACAAAGGAAAATGGGAAATGGGAAAAATTTTACAGCTATTTTGTAAAGAAATGTCAAAATGAAAAAAGTGTGTTGTTATTGTGTTCTTCCCCATGTTTTCAGGAAAAAAATTTATAACTTTAATTTGTCTGAGGTTTCTTTAAACATATCAAGAAAATTAGAAGAAACTCATTTTCTTTTTTAATTACTTTGTACACTTTTTAAGTTTCCTGAACTCCAAAAGTTTACCCCCAAAAAGTTCTGATTAATACCAGAAGCAAAACTTCATTCATATAAAACGATAGCTGTGACGATGTCTTGAATCTGAAAAGGGAGTATTATCGCATGACCAAAACCAGATCAAATTGTGCAAATATATTCAGACAGATGTTTGATCAGAAACCAAATGCCATAACTGAATGAAGAAATATGTATCATAAAACCATATAGCTGTGAAGAACCCGAAGGACTCAAATCTAAGTGCTCAACAAAAAGATGCTGTCTCGTGCTAATACATGTGATTGCCTAAAACAATTTGTATATTGAGTAGCGGATAGGGTTATTAACTGTATTGTAAGATAGACCTGGTTGAACGTGCTGTTAAAAGCAAACCACGAACTGCAAATACAGCCTCCTCAGCAGTCTCATAGAAAAAAGAAAGCAGCAATTGAAACATGAGCCTATAGAAATAGACAGTCTCCAAGATCAATAAATAATTCTATGCCAAAAAAACATTTTCAAACATATTTTAATGCTGTTCCATTGCTTAAGGGGCAGGAAACATTTAGTCTTGAAAAGGTAACTTAACGTCTGATAGGTTCCTTTTCTAATTTTTCTCTCAGGTCCATTTTTATTTTGAGGCACTCTGCAAAAAAAACACTGCACCGGCAGGGACATGCCACAAAACAAACAGAAAAAAAATGACAGTGGAAAATGGTCAGGCACAAAGACAGGCTGAAACATTTACTGTCCCATGTCAATTTTGCGATTAATTTTAAGCAAATATGTTATCCTCCCTTTCCCCCACACTGAAAGTATTCAAACTCAATCTTCACTTTGAAGAAGTTTAGTGCCTTCCCATCTATCCGCAAACAAATGGAGCCCTAGGGCATTTTCTCCAAGTTTATGCATAATACAATAAATAAAACTGTTATTCTAGGACGGAAAGTGTACATGTTTTCATATTAAACCTCCACAACATCAACAGAAATCCTAATGGTCAAAACATTCTTCTCTATAAGCCATAAACAATAAAATATCAATTGGGACAAATATAATTCACAAGCTAAAATGGTTATGACTTTGCTATACCTCTAAGCATTCTGGCAATAGAGGATTCTCTAAGAACCTTTATTAGTTTCTAGTTAGACTTCTTCATAGTTCCCACCCTCAAATTCCGTACCATTTCCAAACTTCATCCTTAATTATGTTTCTGCTGCATTTTTAATCTAGTATTTAGTCTAAGAGATCTCCAGATGCCTTCTTCCATAATCACAATCAGACCTAGCCAAAATTTTCGCATAGAAAAGTTTTTCTTGTTGTTGACCTAATTAGAAGTACACAACTTGAGTGCCTACGCAAAGTAATCCTTCACCAGAGAGGTTTTCAGTTTCCGCATAATAATTTGTTAAAACATTTATAGCCCATTCTAGTTTCTCATCTGGAGTCACATCTATCTGTTATGACAAACACTCACGGTTCAGAGTATTGCAGTTTTTCTTTTTTTTCCAAAACAGAAGTTTGCAAGAATACTGTTTAACAATCAACATAGGGTATGAAGCATTATTTCCATTCGCTTGCAGCCTTGCACTACTTTTTTATTTGATTTATTTGCTCCATAGTTTCATTTGTTTGACAACTTGACGTTTGTACAGTAGCTGATAATAATGTACACCAATCGAACTTATCTTAAGCATGTGTTAGAGAATCCCTTATCCTTTATAACAATGTTGTGCATCAACTTATTTCGAGTTTTTCACAACAAGTAACAACGATTGCTCCTGGATTGCAGTGAGTAGGTCCCACCTGTATCACGTTCCAGAACTCTAGTGGCTAAAATATCATGAGCTAAGAACGTTTTGTTCTCGGAAATCCTAGGACTTTCTCTTTATAACATGATCCAAAAAGGGTGCTTAAGCAGCCAGCCGGCACCCTCAGAACTGTTTCCTAATGGAAAACTATGTAAGAGAGAAAGATTTCATCGATTCAGTGAAATTAAAAGAACTCGCGGGACTCTGTTATTCCGAAGTCTTCTTTTCTCAGTAAATAGTAGATGGGAGAAGAGAGCGGAAAGAACAAATTGGATAGTCCATTTACCAATCAACGATGTGTATTGCACCCAATAAAGGAAATTGAAATTTGGAAATAGAACCGATACCTGCCCTTCATGAAAGCCTCTTCTGACATAAGACAAAGAAGAGATTACTCCTTCTCTGGAGGAAAGATGCCCACCACTCCATATGCTTCTGACAGCACTTCTAATCATTATAGTCTATATGCCTGGGACACCAGACCAATGACAATTACAATATAAGAGAGCAGAAGCCTCTTGTGAAAAGTATGTGAGCTAAAGAGTTCCGCGATACGATAAGACCATATATGCATAAGAAACAACACGCTCGGCAGCCGTCTTTACGACTACCAAATGTAAGATATAATTGCCCTATCAATAGCGCAAATATCACAAAAGGGGATGATTGGAAATTTGGAATCACTAGACTGAAGAACAACGGTAGCAGAACCGATCAATTAGGAGAAGAGATATGACATATCGGACTTACCAACGATGAACTTCTAGGAGATTATTGCTCGTCGAAGTTTCCACCGAAAGTTGATAGTGGGTATAGCAGCACCACTGCAACTGCCCTTGCCGCAGCATAAACCACCTTCTCGAGCATGGGTTCGGAGAAGAATCAGGGGAAGCAGACGTGGGGTTTCCAAGAAGGCGTCGTCAAAGATTATAACGGATTTCCATCGGTCTCTGACAAGAATAAGTGAGGTGAACAGCTCTGTTCACCGCTCAATGAAGTCTTGAAAATCACAGAAGGAAAGAGAGAAGCAGAGTGAGATGCAGGGAAAATGAGAAGTATCGGCGGCAACTGCAACGAGAAGTCCCTCTTCCAATCTGAAGCCCTGTTTGATGGGCAGGAAGAATTTACCGTGGTAAATTTAACCATGTTTGATGCACATGAAGAATTTAACATGGTAAATTTAATCCAGTTTGATGCACAAGAAGAATTTAACATGGTAAATGTTGTTTTTTTGTGTCTTAACCAGAACATGAATTTCCTTGTAACAGTCCAAAGTAAGGTTATGCAAGCTATTATACAATATCTTTCCAAGGATTCCCACTTCATTCCTCCACGATAGTTTCTGTATCAACGTCAAAGAGGTCCACTCAGTCCCATCCCATCAAGATCTTCATCAACGTCAAAGACGTCCACTCTAAGCAGACACACATTGCGATGTTTGTCAAACAGAAGAACAAATAGCAAGAAAGAAGACATACAGAAAAGATGCAGAGCTTCTGCTGTTTGAGAGCATAGGTGAACGACCTTGCAGGATTATGGCTAGAAAATTTCCCAGGTTACAGTCGTGATGGAGTAATAGAGGAGGGGTAAAAAAAACAATAGCAGCAAGAGCTTGGCCCAACAATTGCATCACAAACATCAGCTGTAAAACTGAACATAGTGCATTTAAAATTGCAGATGCGATCTTGAGTTTCAGAAGGGGAAAACAGACGTTTTTAATTGAAAAAATTAACTATTTATTCTAAGCAGAAACTGCAGATGAACGCAGATGCGATCCCTAAGTTTCAGGAGGGGAAAATTTATCCTAGCAGAAACTGCAGATCAATAAAGTAAACACTCAGATTCACATATAACATATGTGAATATAGCATATACAAAGCGAGCAGTTGAAAGAATAGAACAATGACAAACTGCAAAGGCCCATATTTGTGTTAAAATTAATCAACTTGTTAACATCAAGATATTGACTGCCTTTCAAGAATACAATATCATATTTGGATCCTGAAGACCAGGGACATCATCAGAAACGACTGGTCATCAGAAGAATGAAAAAAGAACTTAAAAGGAAATTCAGTGAAGCACAGGATAATTTCCTGAGGCATCATGCTAATGCAGAAAACCAGATAAATTGACAAGCACACGTATAAATAAATTTTGATTATCACCAAATAAAGTTGCATATGAAAACCAATTCCTGCCAAGAATCTGCAAGAGCTTCATTAATTGCATGACTACGATCAAATTTTGAAGGATATATTTGGAAGAAAACAAGCCAGTTAAAGAAATATTTTCACATTTAGAAGCCAAATCTTGATCAAGCACTGCAAAGATGGGAGTATTAAGAATTCACATGAAAAGGGATGACATGTTTTATCAACCAACAATTGTGGATCTTTCAATTACCCCAAATGAAAATAGGACATCTTTCAATTACGGTCAAAAATTGAAGAATTTGGAAGCTGGAACAGAGGTAGAGAGACTCACCGGGCAGTAACAGAGGGAAGGAGCAGCAACTGTGGCAGAGAGGTGACGGCGCAAAGAGGGAACTGTCGCAGACGGTCTCTGTGGCAGAGGGGAAGGAGCGTAGGGCATCAGAGAAACGGAGAATGCAGAAAAAAACGCCCAAATGCAGAAAAAACGCCCAAATGCAGAAGCGAGAGAGATAGAGAGACTCACCGGGCAGAGGGAGGTCGTCTGGCGCGAGGGAGGAGGAGCTGTGGAGGGAGGTCGTCTGGCGCGACAGTGAGAAGGCACGAGGGAGGAGGAGCTGCGGAGGGAGGTCGTCTGGCGTGAGGGAGGAGGAGCTGCGATGGGAGCTCGTCTGGCGCGACAGTGAGAGGCACGAGGCGTCGAGCGGTGAAATTTCACCCGCTCGAAAGTCCGAGCTTCGAGTTCACCCGCTCCCTTTTGGGTTAAACGGGTGGAATTCCACCTCGTTTGACGGCAACTTAATTGGGTTGGTGGAATTTCACCCGTTCGTACAACTTTCGGTTCGTACAACTTTCGGTAGATTTTAATTTTCAACCGCGCTCGAATCTTTCCGAGTTCAAAGTCCGAACTTCGAGTCCACCCGCTCCCTTTTGGGTTAAACAAGTGGAATTCCATCTCGTTTGACGGCAATTTAATTGGGCGGGTGAAATTTCACCCACCCGTACAACTTTTTCCTTTCAACCGCCCACAAACGGGGCAAGAAAAACGGAAAATCGTTTTGGAGCCGGCTTTTTCCCTTTCATTTTAATCGTTTAACTGAATCGTTCATTAATTCTACTTTAAATTTGGTGAAATTAATGAAAATAATCGATTTATATTTATTTTAAGTTTGTTTGGTTTATATACTTTACAAATGTTTTGCACGCTAAATTATCCTTCCTTTTGTTTTACAGCGCAGCGGACTCGGGTTGGAAAATCCAAAAAATGACCTCAGGGAAGTTTTGAATCTGAATGGTAAATAAAAATGGATTCAGTGTTTTGCATAGCCATCTAACCAATAGACACACTGAATATAACCTGTAATGGGCGATGTCTGGTTAAGTTTTGCTTTGAGATTCAAGTTTTAATGGGTCTGTTTGGAATGTTTGAATGACGCTTCAAAAGTCGATTTACTTCAATTCGACGTCCAGATTTGCACCAAAAATCAGTTCGTGCAAAACTGAGTTCCATGGATGGGATTCAGATGCATCAAATCTAGCCTCGAAGTCAGATTTCGGATCGGACTATGTTGGAGTTTTATTAAATGAATTTGGATACAACATGGGTTCTTCACTGGAATTCAGTTCGAAATACTTAACCATCTTATCAACCGGACTTCATGAAGGATACATGTCTGATCTGATCCAATCCGGTGGCTTCCCTGTATCCGATGTGTATACTATTTTTCTTTAGTCAAACTACCTATATAGATCAGAATTCATGTTCAAAATTGAGAAGGATTTTAGCATAAAATTCATGTTTTTTCCAGAAAAATACAAACCCAACTGCGATTATTGTTTTCTAGGTGTTCCACAACATTTTCTTACTGCCAAATCATTGACATCCTCGTCACAAGTTGCCTGCATGAAAATCCACCACCTCCCTTAAAACATACATACAATGTGTACATCAAACACAAACTTATGATTTAAGTGCTCCTCAGGCGCCCCACCCCCCCTCCAAAAAAAAAAAAAATCGTATCTCCCCCTCTAGGATCAAGGATAAGATCACAGGGGGGGTTGATATTTATAATACTACTAAATAGACGGAATTGAAGACCACATTCAACTTGAGTTCTGCATTTTCATTATTTTAACAAAATGCACACTTTATAACCGTATAATTTGGATTAGCATTAGCTCTCAAATTTCCAATCCGTAGCGAAGAAGAGGGAAAAGCGAGAGCTTTTTCACATGTAATAATGAACTAAAAATGCAAGAACGACAAAATCACAATGCAGCTGGCAGAAAATATAAATCTTTAGCGAATATCATGAATTTGAAACACCATGATTTAAGATTCTAAATTGCCATATCGTCCCCGTATGAGATTATATACAAGTAACAAAAATGATTTGAGAGGCTCCCAATATTTATGGAATAACGAAAACGTGTTCATGCTTGTATTTTTTTTAAAATTAACATATTAATGACCCGTATTTTTGTTAATATATTGAATCAGTTATCCCTAACCAAAATTGAACTAAAGCTTTTATTTGTTCCTTTTTTTTTTTTCGGTTACATCAGATGAGGGGTTTTGTCCACCCCACATATATTTCGTCGTTTGAGATAGTTATAAAGCGTGACATTTTCCATCCCGTTTGAAAATGCCGATAACGCGAAATGCGTACCCCGTGGTTGTTAGTCGTGCCATCCGCGGTTTCCCGCCACCAGAAGATCGACTTCCCTGTCATCTCTCCGCTCAAATCGATGACCGTCTTTTGGACTTCCCATGATGCCCATCATTGCCTTCTACCCTACACCCAAAAGCTATCGCTTCCCGACGCTCTGGCTTCAATTCTTTCTTATCCCTTCCGCGTCCACGGTCCGCCGCTGGTTGTCATTCTACCTCGGTGATGACTTAATGATCGGTGAGTTTCTTTAGCTTTTCGTCTGTTGCAGCAGTTGATGTGATATTGCCTGATAGCATGTCCAATTTATTTGCATGCCGTTTTTTCATTCTGTTATGGGTTTTATTCACCACCCCGCCCAGCCCCATCCTCCTCTCACCGATCGGCGATTTGAATACTTCGATGAGCTGACGCACGTCAGCAGTTCTCTCTCTTTTCGTTTTATCTCTTGTTTAGAATTTCATGTGAATCGTTCATCGACTGGTAAGTGTTCAGTTGGTTTTGGGGTTTTCCATTTCAGGATGGTTTATTTTGACATATGCTAATCTATTGGTCATCTGCGCTCAAGAGAATGTAAGTTGTGGCGCTAGCACGGAGGGATTTTAATGCCTGCCTGCTAGGCAGTAGTAAAAATTGATGCTAATATTGAAGCTAGAATTCTGATGTCTGCAATACTCGATAGGGAAGAATTTCAAGTGTGTTTGCATTCGTAAGCGTTTGAAACATTATCTGTATGCATACACAAAGCTTTTGATTCTTAGGCATTTGCACGATGAAACAAATAGTGATTGGATGCAACTCGCTTTTTCGTGAACGTTTAGATTTTTAAAATTTAAAGAATCATTCACTAATAGTCGGGGGGAACAAGGATGTAGTTGGATGATAAAGGCACATTATTGGATGACGGGCAAACTGAAAATCTTATTTATGGGCAAAATTTTAGTTGATAAATGATAGCTAGAATTTTGTTCCATGATCCATCGATGGGTTTATATGCCATAGTTCTTCCCGAGGGACTCGCACTCAGAGAGAAATCAAGAGGAAAGAATCCTGAAGGAGCTCCTATCTTTCAAGTTACGATTTTTTCGTGCGAACTAGACACCCATAGTGTAATTCTTTACAATCTCATATTCCCATCGGTACTTAAATTTTGTTGATCTTATGTGTATTTAATACTGAACGAGTTGGATTGCGTTTAGATGGTCTTGGTCTACATAAGATGAATGCATGTGTGGTTCTATTCATTGGTATTTGCAAGCGCCCCGCAGGAGATTTTCTTACTGAGCATATAGATCAGACAAAGCAGCGTATGTGTCGTGTGTGACGAAACTCCGTCTTTGTTAACATAGATGGATAATTCGACTAAGAATTTGTATACTGAATCCCCAAGTATTGTATGTAAATTTCAATGCCGCGTGGGTATGGTTGGTTAAATATCTTGCAAATTTGCCATACGTCGTTCATTGCTTTGGCATGCTATATATATGTTCATATTCTTCCAAAGGCTTGGGTCATTTTATGTCAATTGAGGTCTCCTAAGTATCATCCATATTTGAATGGCAAATGGTTTCAGTTGCCATCCGTTGAGCTGGTCATTGATTTCTATAAGTGGGTTTAAGTAACTAATTACACATTTACATACCACTCCTTTAAGTTCTGTGGAGATGAAAACCTTTTCCAGTAGAGGAGACGAGAAAAGCCAAGGGATACTCATTACGCCATTGAAAAAGAGAGATAGGTGCAGGGGGCTACAATAATGGCAAATGGCATGGACAATCATAAAACCTCTCAATTCTTCATATATTCCGAGTATTTTTTTTTTCTTATCATTATCAAGGGCTAGTTAATGAAAGTGACTCGTCAACCCGATCTATTTTATGCGTACATCAGTTACAGAATCTAGGTGATTGACAAGTCTCAATTCCCTATACTCATCACTAATCAGGAAAGGGGATTCTATTAATGACATCTCTCATGTGCCCCAGGATGCCAAACAGCAAACCACCCTACCCCGTAGTGTGGTAGTACTTATCCCAGCATTTTATTGTTTTCTTGTCAGCCTTGTCATTGTATGGATAATCCTTCTTGTAAATTCAATTTTTAAGGGGCTTAATCTTCTTTCTACGTGAACCTCAAATATCTTACTGTTATGGATGCGGGCATGACATACAGCCATAAAAATGGTTGAAAATGTATTAATTTTCGATAGAAAATGTGTAGATAAAACAACTCGTATCTGTGTTCGTAGCTTCATGTGTACAGGGAACAGCTTTTGATTTCTTGAACGTTGGTGGCTTCATTTTTGCACTATCAAGTAATTTACCTGTATGAGCATAGGAGTTCCTGATCCCTACCCAAGTGACATAATTTGGCCATACATATTCTCTTTGCTTGGAAAAAAGAATAAAAATCCTTCATTGTCACCTTGAAGTTTACTACCACTGGCCAATTGTTTAGCTTGTTAGTGTCTTTAGATGTTGCAGAAGTATCCTTCTTTTAATCCGGTACTTAATGGTGGTGACCGGAACAGGGCTTCAGCAACTATGATATATCGTTCTTCACGCAAATATGGAACTCTAGAGATTTTGACATTCATTCCCCTCTGATCACTTGGACCGACTATGAAACTCATGCATGAAGACTTTCACAGTCTTTAAGTGGTCTTATTTCTGCTATATATCGAACAACCGTAATTCGTTGGGTGTTAGAGGTATCTTTGTTCCAAAAATTAATTACTCTTGTCTCTATGGTAGGTTGATGTTAAGTACTCATTTTCTCATGTATTGAGTGTTATGAGGTTTGTCTTGGACAGCTTGTGGAAATAATCACTAGCTGAAATGGCAGGCATTTCTTCCATTCGTTTAGCTGGTCTGATAGACACCATTTCAATTTTTCATCACAATATGATTGGCATCTAGGACCTCACGCGCAATGCCATGGCCTAATCCATGTACCTGCTATTTACAATCTCATGTTGTGCCTATCTACTTGCACACCATGCTACCCTGATATGTTTAGGAAAATGCCGACTAAGGATCCATAAATTCGAGGTAGACAATGGTGAGCCAACTAGTGGCGCGGTTGGTCTGTTGAGAAGTCAAAAGCCTGAGGTGAGCTGAGAAAAGGTCACGGCAACTTTGCTCCAGACACTGTGATATGATAGCCCATTTTTTTGACTCCATAGTCAGGCAATCACTTCTCGGGGTATTCTTTCGAAAAGTTGGTTCCTTGATCTGTTAATGCACTTGGCTTTTAGGGCTTTGGCAACATTGTTGAGCCATGCTTTTCTTTGTGTATTGCAGGCCTGTTAATTTTTCTGGTTAGGGCTTGTGCTTTTAGGAACGTTGGCATCCACGTATCTTAACAACTTACATGGGGAATTGCATGAATTAATGATGAAATTTCACTTTCATGCATTTGGCATTCGGTGTTGATAATGAATAATATGATAAGATTTTTTTTTTTACCACTCCTCTTGACTCCTTTCAGAGCCACTTTAAGAAGGTTGTCCCGTTTCACTATTTGCCGTCGAAACAGGTGCAAACGCATTGTTTAGCTCTCCTTTTGCTAGCGGACACGCTTATTTGCCTTTCCGGTTTAACTTTTGAAACGTCACCGTCTTTTGCTATTACTATACCTTGACAATGCTGTGCTGTTTCATGTTTTGGCCTCGAATTAGATCTTAGCGCATTCTGTCGTTCCTTTCTTCATAAAACAAAAATCTCTACTTTAATTGTCTTTCTTCCCCATGGTTCCCAGGTCTTCTCCTATATGCTGAAGTATTTGCGATGATTCTTTTTCGCTAGCTACATCAACGCCTTTGTCCACCTCTTGTGCCTCGGTGTCCATCCAGCCAATGTTTGCCCCATTTGCCTTGCTGCTATTGAAACCCGCTCCCACCTTTTCACTTGCTGCCCTTTATTCTGGCATCTATTTGCAGCTGCGTGGCCCGCTTCTCTCCCCGCATCATTGACCTTATCACACCCCCTCTTGGGTGCTCTTGTTTCAACCTTCCCCCTCCATCCTTAGCCTTTGGTTTTTCTCTAATGCTCGTGCCTCATTAGTTAAGGGCAGATTTAGGTGGAACACAGTAACAAAGTTGTTAAGCAACATGCACCTTGCCTTGCGAATTAGTTTCCGACTGCTTCCTGCCGCTCCACAGCTACCACATTCAAGAAGCTTCCCTTCAGCGGAATAATGAGATTTCCTCTCTTGTGGTCGACCTCATCCGGCCCTGATCTGGACGGGCAAAGATTGCCTTTCACAAATGTAACCAGCTTTTAGTTTCAACCAGATAGAGGTGACTGTTGTCTCCAGTAAACGCCACTTATCGGGGCCGCAATGGATACTCTTTCAATTATGAATGAGGAAAACTCTGTACTATATCCGAATTTGAATTCATTAATTCTAACCCGATCATAATCCAATTTTGATATTCACATCCGAATCCAAAAGTCCAACTTTTAAACTGAATTCAAACCGTATGATGAACATTGAATATAAGATATATACTTAAAACTATATCCGATCTGATTTTGAATCCAATTCTGATTTGATATTTAGTTAAAATTTCAATCCGATCAGACATTAGATGTCGTTTCTGAAGTCCGGATTCAATCCGTTTTTTTAAGCAATATAGTGGACATCAGATTTAACTCGGATTTATTGACCTCCCAACTTAGCAGCGGGACACTTCTTATCACATGTAGTACGAATTTACATTAGAACGTGAAAGTTCCATCAAATTTTGTAGGACGGATTTCCGGAGATCAAGTCGCTTGGTCGGACTCGGATTCCCACTTTCTCAGAGCATCTGTAATAAGGTCTTTAGATATAGCGGAACAAATGCGACATCTTTTTTATATTACGAGGGGAGAAAAAGCTTGATCACTGTGGTTGGTGAACTGAAGGGTCACAGTCTCCAGGAATAAAAAACAAATGCCCCTCCAAATTATTGATCTCTGACACGTTTACTTAAAGTATGAGAGTATTGCAAATACATGTTCGAAATCTACTGTTCTACAAGTCAAGGTGTATTATGGTACGACGACAGTTCTATCGTCAATCTAGAGAAGGTATATGTGCAGAAAAATCGAAATGAATTGAAGAATTAAGCATGGTGATGGTGATGGTGATGGTGGAGGGCGAGAAAGGAAAGGGTGTGCAATCTCAAGTTTGAAATGATCACGGCATACACCAAGAGAAAGATAGAAGGTGCTTCCAAGGCTAAAACGGGACATAATGGAGAATGGGTGGAAAGAAGCGGGAAAAGGATGGGTTTATGTGCCTTTGTTGTATAGTTATCCATCACCAAACAGTGGTTAAATTTTCAGTGGTCGGGACAAAACTGCTAGTTTCAGAAGAAAGCAGAACTTCAGGCGTTCATCGTCACTGACATTTCACAGATTGGGTGGGTGCTTGCAAATACCGACCGGCAAGATGAGCGCGTGCTCATGTAAATGTTCCAAATTAGGTGCGGGCAAAAGCTTAGAATCTTTAATGCCTTGTCAATTATACGAATAGGGAAAGCAAATGGAGGCCAAGATTGAGAAGAATATCGGTGGACATGCATATGCCCCACTTGAGGAACAAGTTCCTTCTCGAAATGCTTAAGAATATGGTTGTTTCTCATGTCCCTATCATTCATGAAATAATAATCTCTGTATTAGCACACTCGGTAACCACCCGTGACTTCTAGTGTCCTTTTGAGAGAGAAAGAGGAGAAAGATTTTTTGGAATGCAGCCTCTTGTTCCAATCCTAAGCATAACATAGTTGTTGGGTTTTTCTGTCAAGTTGAACACACACACATACATAGGAGAATTCTATACTGCCATATGCAGAATGTTGCTAGATGGTTAAAAATTAAAAATGTGTTGCTAAAAGCATTATGAATAATTATAAAGACACCTTGAACTGTTGTTAGAAACATAAATCATCACTAATACTCATGTGCCAGGTTTTTTAGTGATATATTTCTTATTTTTAATCATCCGGCAGCATCCCTTCTTCAGATCCATCGAGTTTGAAAAGCTCGAGCTTTTTCTGTTGATTTTTAGCACAATTTCAACCTTCGGTCTCCACATCTTAACTCTACTGAATATAAACAAAATAGTACACAACAACACACTCAGCCAACACCTCTCTCTCTCTCTCTCTCCCCTCTGTCACTTTTACATATAAAAGAGAGAATATACAAAAATAGTACAGTTGCTGGTTTAATGGCCAAAGAGGACGCATGAGTGAGGTTGAAGACGCACTCATGGTTCGCCAATTGCCACACTCGGCAGGACATGGAAAAGCCGGACGGTAGCCCATGCCTGCCCAGGCTTTGTCGATTGATTGGCTTGCTTTCCCACTAGTAGCAGGGGGAAGCATCTACATGTGCACCATTCTTATATTTGTACGGGTCCCATTTCATGCTTCCTTTTTCATTTTACTTGTGAAAATGCTCGCGGACCCGACTGGCCTGCCCCTTGCAAAAAAATAAAACCAAAGGCAGAGAGCACCAATGCATATGCAATGCCTCGTTTGGTATTGGCACTCAGCGCACCGTCCAGACCGTATATGAATTGATTCGTCTTTGGCACTAAGAGCAGTGGGAAATATTAAAAATGCGGTATCATGCTCTGCACTTGTTGTCTTTGCTGAGTCATGGCTACCAAGTTGCCCTCGTCTTTATTGCCACAACCTAGAGGGCATTGTGGGGGTGAGGTCAGCAGCTTTATGTTTCCTGCTCTTCAACTCACACATATAGTAAAACGTGGAAACAACACTTTCATGTTACTGGAACCAACTATGTCATTCCTTGCGCCATCTTATGTGACCAAACAGTTCCACATCTCGCTGTTCCAACTAAAAGAAAGGAGATTGGGACCTCATTTTTGCAGGCCAAGTTAGAAGCGAATCCAAGTTAAAGTTATCTCTTGCCCGGAGGCAGCGGGGCCACGTTCTTCTGGGATTGAATTATTTGTGGGGCTCTCTCACGCTAGGCAGGCAAGTGCTTTTCTTTTCTTATTTTTAAGTATTCCTTAATTTAGCGGGGTGGGATCAGAAGAAGAGAAGTCCCCCAAGTCAGGCGGTTTGAGTTTGGGGATCTGATACGGGCCTTGGTATAGCAACTCAGGTCCGTCTGGCCTGCTGACTTAATGGATTTGTTGGGGCCGCTCACAAGCTTTCAAGTTGATTTAGAGATTTTAAAAAAGTAAACTACTAAGGAACTCAACTCCTTGCTGTAGTGTATCGTTTCCTTTCTTCTTCATTTTTATTCTTCTCTGCTTTGAATATCATTATCTCATTTCGACGAACATTAGTTTTAGGGTTGGTGATGCATTAGACTTGTAGACGCACAAGGACTCGGGTGTCGCTCGGTTCGTTTGTTTTATGTGCTTGGAGGGCAGGTTCTATTCAGGCCTTTACAGTTACAGGTTGGTAAGGGGCGCATCCCAGTGGCTTAATGCACCTTGGAAATGATTAGGCAAGTTCTAATAAAATGGCATCACCGCGCTACACGTTAAAAATGACTTGGCACAAGTCTTATTATCACCACCACTGCAAGCCCTGTTCACTTTGGATAAAATGGTTGATTATTTGAAGAACTTTTGTAGGATAACACAAAAGTTTATCATGTGAATGAGAAACTTTGTAGCATGACTACTTTATCAAAAGGAATGGAAAATCTTTCTTTATGTGACGTGCTGAATTGTTGAAGATAAATATACTGGAAAAGGGAAACTTATTTTTGTTCTAAAAGAATCTCTGTCGCGTCCTGCATCCCAGCTCCTTTTATTGCTCTACGGTGGTCGCTCTGCCAGCACACCAGCTGGCTGTTTGCCTCTTCTCAAAGTTTCAAATGACATGAGGATTATATATAATATTTATTTATTTTTGAGACCAACTTCTTCGTTTTTCAGGTGTTTCTTTCCTTTCAAAATCATATGCCCCCATGCACCACCACGCGTCACTTACGAGTGCTTATTCTTGTGACGTTTTCCCTTGGTTTGTAATTTTTATGTAGGAAAAGAAGGATATTTTGGATTTTCTCAAATTCGGTGCACCAAGCGGCGAACACCCATATTTCTTCGACGGCAGGTGGGTGGCTCGAGAGATCTCTCAAAAGCTTCCTTGTTTCGTCGTGCTTGGCAACCTGTCCCTTCATCCAAAAAAACTCGTTCGTTCGTGATTGAAACACGGATTCCTCCCCTTCTGAACCAGCTGAAACCAAACTCTCTTACGCTTCTCCAAGTTCTCTGCATGCCGACGCCTGTTCTCTCCTCTTGGAGTTGGAGACCTCCTGCATCCATTCCCCAAACTTGCCGGGGGATTCTTGTTGATTTCTCAATAGACTCACAATCTCGAGTCGAGTATCCCTCCTTCAGCACGTTGGTGTGTATCCGGTGCTCATCTGACACGTAGAACATAGTGCTTTTTCATAAAATTAAAATAGCCTGAGTTGTTCCAGCAATGCGGATTCCCAACTAAAATGCCCTAATTGGACGATTGATGCCTCGTCCGTAGGGTTAAGGGAATCAACTAGTGAGAGAGACCCACCGCACTTTTTTCTCTTTTTTCTGCCAAGCTTCCAATGTTCACACAGGGCCGCAAACCAAACCAGGGGCAGGGGCTTCCTTCCAACCCTGCGGGGAAAGACCTCCTAACCTAGATAAATATTTTACATCAAAAAATGAGAATCGGCTACCAATAGAAAGCAAGAGGACAAACCTAAGCCAGCCACTCTTTGTTGTTAACAATGTACATGTATTGGCGGTGCCAAAAGTTGTGAGAATCAACACCTTGTTTTCCACCATATACACAACTTCATCGCTCCACCTAATTGCTTGGACGAGAGATGAACCTGCGTTGTCGTTATTTTCTTTTTTTTGGTGAAAGCAGCCCCCTCCCCTCCTGCTGCTAGTTAAGCTCGATGCGACCGGTACACATGTCTGATTTTCTAAGATACGGGGCCATCTAATCTACTCGGGGCAATGCCTGTGACAATCCTCACCTTCAAGTCCTTAAGGTCATCAGTTGAATTTCTAAAGGCTGCTACTAGCCCGTCAATGCAAACCTTTCATATAGCTTGAGCATCAGATTCAGGATGGAAAATTTCTCCTCTCCTCTGTGGATTCTATCGTCCACACATTGTGATGTCGTTTGGCTGTCATGTCTAATTTCTGCGAGTGTTGTATAGATCTATAAACACTCTGTTAATGGACGACAGAGTGCTCGCAGATTCATGGAACGCTGCGGCCAAACTACCCTTAAATGAATTTCTTCAACCAACCTAATGGCCTTCTTCCCCATTTTTTCGATAAAAACGTGAGAAAGGCTGTTCTCATCCCCTGATGCAGCCGATGCCTCGACGATGGAGAGGGAGGAAATGTGGCTTCAGGCGGCGAACTCTGTCTCCTGGTTGTTCCTTCTCGCGAGGTGAATCCGATCGGATCGTAAACATTTCGCGACAATTCTGGAAAGTTACTTGTCCAAGAAACCAAATTCTGCTTTTCGATCTTAGCCGAATAATTGGACAGGCAATGTACGGACATCCTTATCTCGGCCATGGCAGCTCGACAGAGGCAAGAGCGTAGAAGACGAACTGACAGGCAAACCAAAAAAGAAAAAAGAAATCCACAATAACTATTTGGCTCATCTTTTATGTATGTATAAACTTTTCAGCAGTTGATGACCATTTCACATTTTTTAAAATAACAAGGGTGGGTTTGCCATGTTTGATGAGAAGAATGAAAGAAGAGCGGGGAGGGGACCCACCCCCAGGCATTTGTGGGGGATAATGTCTGCTCCGCAAAGATAAACATGACCATGCATATCTATGTCGACAACTTTCTACTTTTAGCACTCACACTCACTGTTCCTTGTAGCCTCTTTGTTGGAAACTAATGGACCTACGCTTCCATCAAATCATTCATGCATTCACATGCTAAGCCACGTCGTTCTTGTTTGTGCTCATCTAGTCCTTAACTAGCTTTTTTTTTTCTTTTCTACTTTCCCACGAAAAAAAAACTCCATTTTAGCAGCTGAATGTAATAACAATCAATGAATTGTTCAGTGAATAAGGAATTAAGAGACCTAAATCTAAATTGTTTATAATGCTTTTATATATACATAAACAAGAAACGATTACCCTTTTTTCCGTCTTTGGCTAGGTGTCCCATCTAAGAACATGACGGGTGATCTTTTTTTCGGCCGGTCAATATGCTTTTCAGTGCTTATTAAGTAAGAAGTATGATTTGAATCGATTTGTTTAGCCACTTGATGATGGTATAATAAAAGGTCCAAGGTTCGAGTAGAGGTGGACAGAACCAAGAAGAAGGTCCACTACCACTAGTTTAACGGCGAAGTCTTAGTTTTTATTGCAATCCGTGTACTTCATTCTTCACATCTTATGCAATGTCTAGCTGTAAAAAATTGATTAATCCAATATGTATTTTCTTCTAATAATTAATTAGTGATAAAGATATTTTTTGGGACTAATGGTGCATCACTACCCATGCGTATTTTTGGGTCTACTCAACAGGGCTATTAATATATTATATATATTCATTCTGATTTTTGATCTCATTGTACGGAGATGAAAAGTCAAATGGTTTTTTTTTTGTCAAATAAACTGTATCTTCATAAATAAAATATACTTTCGTCCAGGTCATTGCGATATTTTTCGGAGGGATCGCCTTTGCTTATTTTTCACGAGATCTTCACTCGCATATTTTGTGAATGATTCTCTTGTCGTGAGGAGTCGTTTTGTTCGTTTTTCACAATGAATTGATGACGTGTCAGCAAGTAACTGCTGCACTGTCCTTGGGTCAATCAATTCGCCGTTGCTGGGCTTCACCAGAATCATTTTGGCGCCTAGGTCAGGGAAGAGCAGCCGGCGCGGTTGGTTGGTTAAATTGAATCGGTCAGGTTGCTGATTCAGTGAATCCGTTGACGTTATAAATTCGTTGAATTGATTATGAATGGGGCTAAAATATTGTTATACATATTTAAAACCGTTAAATAAAAATGTACAATATTTATTTAAAACGGTAATAACTTTAGGAATGTTCAAAAGTGAAACTAAGTAGTATATGGCATCTGATCTGCCACCTTTGTATAGACCAAAAAGGGGTTTGATTTGCTGCCTTAATATCTAGTAAAGAATTCGAATTCGATTGCGAAGTGGGTGCAAATGGAATTCGACACGGATATCCAACTAATAACGAACAAAATCTGGCGCATCATAAAACTATTCCAGTTTGGTTTCCAAAAATAGCTTGATATTGGAGGCCGGACTCAGATCTATTGGACTACCTGGTGGAAGTCGGAGCAGAACCGAACCGTTTACAAACCGATAGGCTCGTGGCCACTGGCCAGCCGCCGGTAACTAATCAGGTTGCCATGTATCCTGCAATGATTGGCTGATGTGACAACACCGTGTCGTTTTGCAGATCTATCCCGTACCCAAGTTCCTTACCCAACCTTTTTTTTTTTTTTCTTTTTCTTTTTCTTTTTTTGAGAAAAAGCAAGATTCTCTGTCCGTGACTGGGTGAGGATGAATCAAACCAGCGGAATTCAGCCTGCCGAGTATCGTTTTTCTTTTTTTTTTCTTTCTGAAATGAAATCGAAGTAAACAGTGGGACTATGGTAGCCATCTATTCAGTTGTGTTGATCTAGGGTTAGGTCGATCGTTTTCGGGCCTCAGATCTACACTTTCTTTACAGGTACCGTACCGTGGATTTGAGATATTTCCTCGTAGACCAGATTTTAAATCAATTTCAAATCTGAAATTCCGGACTACCTGACTATTTTATTTGATAAGCATCTCTGCTCTCTACGCAAATGACAAGCTGAGCATATGATCCATAGGGATAAGATATCCAGTAAGCATACATGTCGAGAAAAATAATTACTTTGTCGTAGAAATCCTTTCCATTGGCTAAACTGACAAAAGAAGGCTGCAGGTTAGCCTACTTTTGAAGAATAGGGTAAAGCTTTTGCAGTTCACGCCGTTATCTATTTGATGGTGAAAGTTATCGATTCGCTCAAGTAGTGTTTGCTTGGCAAGACCAGTGGAATGGGGATTTGCATAACAGTCATTAGTATAGTCCAGTAAATATATTGTTCACCATTGATTTAACAGATCGAGTATAAGGTTAAAAAAGAAAAACAGACAGACAACCACACAAGTATGAACACAAAATGGACAATCTTCTGGCAATGTTCTTCAATCTTCTTCTCCTCCTTCATGTTCATGCAGTCCTTCGAATGTGTCTACTACTTCAAAAGTAGTAAAAGACCTACAGACTGAACCCTTGTAACGGTAAGCTTGCGGTTGACATTGTCAAGCCCCCCGTGCTTTCATGCCGGTTCGTGCTTACTCCGTTGTACCAACATGTCCATTTGTGCTTCTTTCCTAATCATATTCTCTCACCTTGATGTTGACTTATCTCCTTCCATTTGTTAGGCATATGGAGAATATGCTGCTTGATATAAAAGCACAGTTAGTTACAACCAAGAGCAAATAAACCATACAAGCAAGTGAGCATAAATTAGTTACCTTTTTTATTAGGCAAATCGAGTTGAAAGAGCTCAAAAGTCCCACCATTATGCTACCTAATCAGTCTTGATTCCATAAATAAAAGTTACGACTCATCGACACACACGGATCTGCTTATGTCAGCTTTAGTATGCTGAGGTGATCAAACACCCTAGATCATGCCAGCTTCAGTATGCTGAGGTAATAGAAACAAAGAGAGAGAGGTTGGCAGCCCCTTAGGAAGGCTGCCGTCACCAATTTAATAGAAAAATGACCGTTTTTCAGCATTTATGTTGAAAGTGAAAGTGCTGAGCAGAAAACACATATTGGAAATATAATACACAAAAGGAACAACAACGAACGAATGGAAAAACAATTGGTATATGATTATATTGCCTTAGCTTAGTTAATATACCACTAGTTCGTCGTGTTCTTGCTTAGACCCAAGTCCCCAACTCACTTCTCCTTGCATTTTTCCTAAGAAAAGCAGGAGAAGATGCTCGCATTTTCGATCTAGCCAAACAGCTTCGATTGAACGGTTTTTAAGCAGGAGCCTAAAAACCAAGGTTGAAACGACTGATGGCTGCAACTAGGAGGCTGTGCAATGAAAACTGTGAGGAGGGAGGTTGGATGGTGCAGGAAAACGGCGGCGAGGGAGGAAGCGCTGTGCAGCGGCCGGGTGAAGCAGCAAAGGAGAAGAGATGCACTAACTGCCATGGTTGGACTTGGATCGTAATCTCGGTTGAAATTCGGGGATTAGATTACCATCCCTTGTTGGGTGCATCGTGTAATAGTTTTAAAAATCTCCCACTGGAATCCTCGCTTACAGAAAGTCGATGGTATCATTTTATTCCATGTGAGTGAGCTTTGAAGGGATAATCATATGGGCAGACTGCTTTTTGGCGGCTGCAAGCAAAAAGATGTGTCGGGTATCAGGAGATGCTGGAGCCGTTTCGAAATTTAGTCTAGAATGTCCGCCCGTGAACGAACTGAAATGTTTGGAGCACCAAATATGGGGTTACATGGGCGATTAAAGAAGGGAATTGGCTAAAAATCTGCATGACAATTATTTTTTTGTTTGGTCATAAAAATCAGTAGGCGCTAACATCTGACGTCAGCGTTTGATAGATCGTTTCATAAATTGGATTTAGAAAACTATTTTCTCTGAGAAAAGCACAAACTTAAATTGAAAAACAATCATTCTTCAAATATTAAAAATTAATAACACGCGACACTTTTTCAATTAGCCGCCGAATTAATCAAATTGGCCGATTCAGCGGATTCTATTCTAGTAACACCGTTTGGTCAATATTTCTTGGATCCGGCAGTGGTTCAATTCAATGGGCTGGTGGACATGCATGACCCGCCATGATTTGATGGCCTAATTTATCTCTAATAATGAATGCTCTTGGAAACTTGCACCTGTAAAACCCTAAACTAATCATAAACGCCTGAATTTTAAATGAGTCGTGGGCTTCCTTGTTTGTTCATTGGAAGGACACCCATCATGGCCCTCAGGCAGCTTGCCCTGGATGTGAGAGAGAAAGTAACTTTCTTCGAGAACCGGTATTTCTTAAGAAAGAAATCTTGCGACTTTATTGGGTGACCTGGAAGCACAACAACATTTTCAAATAATCATTTATTTCCTATATATCTATTTAGTGTTTAATCATGATTATCTTTCAGTTAATATTCTTATATGCTTCATATCTGTTTGCGATTGACAAGTTGACAAAGTTTTTCAAAGGTCATGATGGGAAAAAGCCAAACAGGTTCTCCCTCACCCGGATAGATTTTCTGGGGAATGTGGCTCTTGACAGCTTTCCCTCGTGAAAATATAAAGTTATGTCGGACAAGTTCTCGCACCTTCAAGCTGTTCGAGGTCTCAAGATTAAGTCGTCGTTTGAAATTTACATGAGAAAGTGCTAGACCACTACACCTGAAAAACTATGCCAATATAAAACGGAGGGGTGAAACAGAAACGAAATGGGGTTCGATCTTCTTTCCTTCTCGAAAATGAGCAGAACACAATAGAAATTTTTATGCCGTATAACGTTCTTGGCAGTAAAGAGCCAGCAGGCAGTATCATGATTTCCTGCATTCACTCGACGGAACTGAACGCTAATTGCCAAATTTTTCTCTTTCTTGACAGGCTTTTAAGCAAGAAATTTTTGGTTTTCCATGAAGTTTACCAGAAAGCCTTTCTGAGTTGCCTTCCCCGTGGCTTTTCTTACTTGAAAACAATAAGATGGGCGCTTGATCTTTTTGTTGATTCTTTACAGCTTTGGTCTTGTCCCCCTTTTGGAAGAAAAATATAATAACATTGGAAAAGTTGGAAGCCCGTTCTTTCTTATTTTTCACAATTACGTTTCTCTCCTCCTCCTCTCTCTCTCTCTCTCAAACCTGCGCTATTTTCCCTATACATTTTATCAGTTACAACTTGAGAACCGTGTTCTCTGCTCCCTGTGTTTCCTTCTCTCTCCCTCTCCCTCTCCCTCTCCCTCTTCAGCTTTCAGAGGCAGCTTGTCGCGGATTTAACGTCATTGTCTGACCCTCTCTTTCGCTCCTTCCCGTAATCTCCTCTACCTCTTCGTTTTGGCACATTCGCACTCTCTCTCTCTTTCAGCCTTGTCTACTCGGATTGTACTTCACACCCTCTCTCACTCTCCCTTTCTCTGTCGTTCTTCATCTCTATCTGCGCATTCTTTTGCTAGAATCAACTGCAGGAGCCTCATCTTCGCCATTTAGATAAGAAATGGCTCTGAGCGTCCAACTACCTTCACATAAATCGACAACCAAGATCAGTCCTCCTGCGTTCTCTCTAACCTTAGTGCTGATCCTCTTCCTTTCTCTCCTTGGCTACTACACCCTTCACAAGACACAGACAACAATGGCTGCTCACCACTTCCACACGACCTTCATCGAGGCCTCGAACAACGACACCATCTCTTCTTACCTACGCTCTCTCACCCTACACCCACACGTCGCGGGCACCCCAAACGCCCTCAGAACTCGACAGTACGTCCTAGAGCAACTCACTCAGCTAGGTTTCGACACCCGTGTGGTGAAGTATCAACCTTTGCTATCTTACCCTTCTTATAGATCTCTCAGCGTCCACTTCCCCGATGGGACCTGCCAATCTCTCCCTCTAGATGAACTTCGATCAGGAGAGGTGATAGAACCATACCATGCTTACTCTCCTTCCGGGAATGCAGCGGGGAAAGTGGTCTATGTCAATTACGGGAGGAGGGAGGACTACTCGAAGTTGAGGGAAATGGGCGTGAACGTTAGCGGCTGCGTGGTTATTGCTAGAAATGGGGGCCTCTTCAGAGGGAAAGTGGTGGAGATAGCAGCGGCGGAGGGTGCTGCAGGGGTGCTTCTGTACACGGGGAGGGAACGGTATGGCATGAAAAACAAGAGCATGGAGGACGATGGGAGTGTTGGAAAGTTCTTTCCCATGGATGGTATTGAGAGGGGAACAGTGATGAGAGGGTTGGGGGACCCCCTGACGCCTGGTTGGGGTGGGGTTGAGGGCGGTGAGAGGCTGGGGTTGAGGGACAAAGAGGTGATGGAGAGGTTTCCCAAGATACCCTCCTTGCCTATCTCCTTTGACAACGCCAGGACCATCCTGAAGGCTCTAGAGGGGCTAGAGGTGCCGTTCGAGTGGAGGGATGGCGCCCTGGAAATGGGTGTTCTCAAGGTTGGGAGTGGGCCAGTTGCTGTGAATCTAACTTACGCGGTGAGTTTTCCTCTCTCTCTCTCTCTCTCTCTCTCTCTCTCTCTCTCTCTCTCTCTGTGGGGGTGTGTGTGTTCATCAACAAATTCACGGTTTTCAGTAATTCTTGCTCTTAGTCTTTCTTCCTTCTGGTGCCACATGTCAGATATCGAAGGAAATAGCGACAAAAGACTCAAAAATATCTTGCTCTAGACTGAAGATTTATTCTTCGTCTCTATGCGTAGTTCGGCGTTTCCCTGTCGTTTGGGTGATCATTTGGGGGATTCGATGGTAGGAAAATGACCATTAAAGCTGAATTTGTGCCCCTCAAAACTTTAGGTACTGTGAGAGTGTCTGTAACTGCCCTCAACCTGCCACTGATGCTAGGTGAGAATTTGTATATATAGCCTTTATTGGTACTTTGCCGTCGAGCCAGTTCTGATCGACAAAGGAGGTCATTTTTTTTTTCTAGTCAAGCCCACATGATCGGTTGGATTGTAGCGTGATACAGCCGCTTCCACTTTGCTGGTCTTTCCCAGGGGACCACCATCTGGACGTGAAATGGGTTAATCTTTCTCACTTTTGTCAATTTTAATCTCATCTATGCAGGCGCCGGCCTAGTGGGTTGTACTGTTTAGGCTCTCTTGCTCTCCGAACTGTTGTGGAAGTCAAGCAGCTGGTCGGATACTTTGCGGGCAGAGCATAGTTTGTTCTCTTGTATGGGTAGCAAATATGTTTTTTGTAAGATATGGTAAATGTTTTTTTAGGCTGCTTGCCCCTGTTCTTTTGACTTCTTTCGGTGTCGTCTCGTCTGGCCTTTTTCTCGAAGGTTGCGTAGAAAAAAAGTATGTTAAAATAGAAGATATGACATTTTCTGGTATGTTTTCCTTTTTCATTTAAAAGATATAAATGGTTTTTCTTTGCGTTTCCTCCTTCCTCTTCGCCCTTCTTATTACGTTCTTATTTCAAGAATGTTTGACTCTGTGTGGGGTTCTACTAGGGTAACAGTGTTAAGTCGCATCAACTTGAAGAGACTGTGTGCGTGCGCGTGTGTGTATATATATGTATACGTGGAGACAGAGAGAGAGGAGACTGCATTATTCTGCCTCTGTTATAATACAATCACGAACTTTTGCTGTTTAAAGGAATTTCTGCTTCGTCTTTTTGAATTGTAGACGTTTTAAATTTTACAGCCTAGTAATTTGAGAACCTCGAGGTTTGTTCCTTTTTTAATCTTTGTCTGTACTTTTGCATAATTCCTTTTTTATTTATCCATTTTTTTTCTTTTTTACAAGCCACAATGATGTTGATGTCTTCGTTGTAGTGGAGAAATTTTAGTCAGAATCCATAGTATGCAACAGCCACAAGTTGCCGGCGGTCCCAAATATGAGTATTGACTATTGAGTATTGACACTACGATCATATGTGAAGTGCCCTCCGTCTTACTGTATCATATTCTGGAACTTGATCTCGACATTTACTGGCGGAATGTCTTAAAAAGATATCAGTTCTCTGGAAGTGAAAAATTGTCTGAAAATCTGTACGTGGATGTGATTAAATGGTCAGTGGCTACTATATCCCCGTGTTACTGTTCTCTTGGCCAAAAGTACTTTTGTTGTTTAGCTTACTTTGATCATGGCTGCTCGATGGGGTATTCTGGCTCCTCAAGTTAACCAACAGGAAACTTCTCTCATTATGTTTGTGCTGATAAGCTATTATTACTTGTGGCATCGAAGGTTGCTTCTATTATTGTGCATGTTTCTCTTTTGTGTTCTCTCATTTTTGTGGTGTTGGTAGGTCCTATTACAGTTTTGCCTCTAGTCATTTGAATTTAGTAGCAAGTTAAATCATATTTAACGTGTCTTGGATTGGTAACTTGGATATGTTATCTTAGTAGTTAAAATCCTGACTAGTTGGCTATCAACTGACTTGTGTTGTGAAACCAGCGACTAGCTAGTCCATTAGACTAGTCAACTAGAGAGTCTGGATAGCCAACTAGTTCCTGAACCATTTTTGTATAAATGTGTAGATATTCGTGTTCTTATTTCTGTATAAATACCTCAGGCACAAATACAGTAATCGGATTTCTGCTGGCAAGGTTCTCCTAGGGTGTATTTGGGCGAGGTTGTTTCTTTCTCAGGAAAACACTAAGAATTAAAAGAATCTAAAATATAGATAAAAATAAAATAAATGGAAAGCTAAAATAAATACTCATAACAGACTAAATGAGTCAAAACTTGCTAATTAAGCTACGTGTTTGTGTTCAAATAAAAACCAACTAACCATAAGCACTGTAAGTTAGCCACACAACTCATAGGTTGTAGTGTCATAACAAGTTGCACTTTGCAGTAAACCACTTCAGGAAAAATGTAAAAATGCATTGATATGATTCAAAGTTGAAAGTTTCACCTTCCAAACCTACAAGAGTTTCAATCTTTTAGTGCTTTAAGCCTTTAACAACATAAATTCATGAAGTCATCACTTCTCCCTTCAGGAAAAGAAAAACAGATCAATCTTCATCCAATAAGTAAAATCAGATTCTTTCATCTGTTCCATGGGTATGTCTGACCATTTTTTTTTTGCTTATCTATCATTATTGGTTTCTTCATCATATTTGGAAGTTGGATTTTTCACTACCTTAATATCAGAATTTTCTTTAGTGGAAAATGGTTCCTCATGGTCTATTCATTTGGGATTTGCATCTGGAGCCATTTGTCTTCAAATAAATCTTCATCCTAGTAAACACCGAATTGTTTGATCTTGTTGGAAGTTGGAAAAATAATATTTCTCTTATTTCTGTTAGCAGCTTCATATGCACTTCAATTCCTTTAGCAAGCTGAAATATGGTTGGCCTAAAATTTTGATTGCCACCTTTTAAAGTATGGGAAAAGAAGTGCCACACATCTCCCAGCATACACCTATTTAATGAATAAAAGAACAAATAAGAGAATGACAATTTATAAGTAATATTTATAATTAAAAAACACAAATACAATGATTTAATGCGTGGATGACCCTAGTGGATCAGATTCATGGCCAGGGGCGGAGCTAGAATTTTTTTCAGGAGCAGGCCAAACGGTCCAATGAACTTATCTGGGTAGGGCCAAACTATACCCGAATCTAAAAAATACATTATGAAACTAAAACTTTTTATTTTTTTTTAATGTATTTCTTTTTCAATTAGCTAGGGTGGGGCCACGGCTTAGGCAACACCCCCCCCCCCCCCCCATGGCTAACCCATCACTAAATATTGAAGAATCTCTAGCATGATGTTTGAAGAGCTCCTTGGCCATTGGCTTTTCATCGTCATAAATTAGAAGCTTTTGTTTTCACCATGCCATGTCCAAGCATTCATGAACTTCTTCATCCATTTTCACCATATTATATAAGGAAGGATATAGGGTCCGAAAACATTTGTTTGCCATTAAAGCAGCTGCAACATGTATTGGACTATGCTGGTTACAGTATGGCATATCTTTGCCAGGGCAACTCATGTAGCTTCTTTGGCGTTATCCAATGCTTCATACAAATAGCTTATATTTATTCCTCCATCTGCCTCTCTTGATAGTTAATACCTCACTAATATTCCAGTGAGCATGATTATCTCTCTTTCTATCCTTCAAAAAATCATAATTTTAAAAAAGACTTGTCATCTGTTCATCATCTTCTACAAGTATCCTTCTATTTGAAGCAAATATAAACCTAATACCTTCTTGTTTTAAAAATGGAGTCCATGCAAATGAAATGTGGACCAAACCTTTGTCATGCATGGTCTCCTTAACTTGTTTTCCTTTGTGTAAGTCCTTGTGATATTCCAAGCTTATTGCTTATTATGGATGAATTTCATCATCCACCTTATTTATTTTGGGTTTTCTAAACCCTATTTGTTTTTTCTAAATGCGCAAGATGCCAAGTTTATTTTTTGCATGGATTTCCAATTTTTAAAAAATTAAAAAGCACATGCTTTAACAAAAGCCTTTTTTTTTTTCTCTAAGAGATGACACATGTTAAATTTGTTTTGGCGACAAATTGAAAACTTTGTGATTTTCCTGATCACAATGTCTTTTTGCATTTTGGTGGTATGATAAATATATATAGGTATTCATTTTTAGTCAAGCAACTTGAACCAACTAAAACTGACTAGTCCTTTTATGGTCACTAGGACAAACTATGCTATAACTTGTTACCTTACAAATTTGATGGAGATTACAAAACGGTATTGTCATGGGTCACATAGTTAATTCAACTTCATATCCAAATAAGATGAACTTTCGAGGTTTTTGATGTCTATTCATATTATATCTGAAAAGAATCAAAATCTTGTTTGATATTTGAGCACAATTCGTTGTTTTGTTTTTTTGCGGTTGGGGGAATGGTATTTTTCTTCGCAGCTTGTGCTGTATAGAGAGATTGTTCAAGCTTATGAAGCACACATTAGAAGCTGGCCAAGAAGAACAAGGGTATATATATATATATACACACACACACACACACACACATACACCCACACCCACACATATGTATGTAATATAATTGCATCTTCTCATTACAACATTGAAAAAATGTACTTTAATAACAACTCAGTTTGACGGATCCCAACTCTCTCCCTGGTAGCTTCAGTTCTAACCTTAAAACCGATGGGAATCAGGGCAACCAATCTCTTACGTGACCCTCTTATTAAGTCCCCTAAGATTTCTCATAATCTTAGATGCAAGTCTAAACTTTAATAAGGTATTTTAATCTACCTCCCTTAAGGCACACGCGTCCACGTGTGGGGGATCCCTAGGTTTCAAATGTTGAATTGGCTCTAGTAACATTGTAACGACTCATTTTGGTGGATCCCAATTCCCAACCCACTTCCTAGTAACTTCAGTTCCAGCCCTGAAAAAGATTGGAACCAAAACAACCAATCGCTTAAGTATCCCCCATATAAAGTAACCCTCTTACAAGTCCCCTAAGATTTCTCATAATCTTAGATACAATAGTAAACTTTAGTAAGCTGTTTTAAACTACCTCCCTTAACTTAAGGCACACGTGTCCACGTGTGGGGATCCTATGTTTCAAGTGTTGAGCTGGATCTGGTAGCATTATAACGACTCATTTGGTGGATCCCAACCCACTTCCTAGCAGCTTCAATTCCATCCTCAAATAGCAGCTTCAATTCCATCCTCAAAAAAGATAGGAGCCAAAACAACCAATCGCTTAAGTATCCCCCATAGAAGCCCCCTAAGGTTCCTCATAATCTTAGATGTAGGACTAACTTTAATGAGGTGTTACATTTTGCCGATGTCCAAGTTTATGGTTGAGCAGTAGGTTACAGTCTAAATAAACGAATAACAATATGCATTCTATATTGCGAAAAAAGCAAATATATTTGTATGTAGATGAGCTATCTTCTGGTTCACTTTTATCTTGGACTCCATGCGAACCAGGTTGATCTTAAGACATGATTTTGGATGAGCCGAAGTTGGATATCCTCTGTTTGAGTTGCCCATCTGAATTCTATTGTTCCTTAGTAGTGCTTAGGAAATTCATTTTACGTAGATATGCCAGCTTGAGGTGCATGTATTTACCTTGTGAACTCGGGGTGTTGCCTGATTTGCCTTGTGAACAAGCTGAACTTGTATGCCCCCTACTTGCTTGATCATACTTATGTTTGGCTGAGTTTTGATTGGGAGAGCAATCCTTTGGTTCTTTGTCAAGTAATTTTAGCAGGTTTCTTGCTGACTATTTTAGGCAGCGAATAGCATTTGATGGAATTTGTACTTTCAAACAGAACCCTGCACCTGGTATCAATAGGATTGCACGTGAGCCGAGTGGAGCTCGAGCTCGACTCGACTTAGAAAGCTCGAGGTTGGCTTGGTTCAAACTCGAGTAGAGTTCCATAGAATAGGCTTGAGCTCGACTGGATGATATAGCATCAAGCTTGAGCTAGACTCGTTTAACTCGTTTATGTTAAGCCTGTCGTGTTTCTTTTAACTCATTAACTCATTTAATTCGTTTAGTTGCTACGTTTAACAGTTTAACTATTCTCTCATTATATTTCAGCATTTATTATATGGTCGAACTCAACTCATTTAACATTTCGAGCATACATTTGAACTCGAGCTTGACTCATTATAAACGAGTCGAGCTTTGACAAGCGAGTTTGAGTCGAGCTTGAGCTGGCTCTGCCCTAGTGTCAGGCCGCTGGAATAAAAAACAGCTTATACATTAACTTGTATATGTCATTTGCTGGCATAATTGAAAACAGTATATAGATCTATTGAATTATTAGTTTATGTTTTAGATATAAGATAATAAAAAATTCGTAGTATTCCATTATTACTTGATTTGCCACCTGAAACTCTTTGTATTGTTGCCTATAGAGCAACCAAAAACCATGAAAATTGGTTTGCATTTCATTTTAAGGTGTTTTTTTTTTTGTGAAAAGATTTGATTCAGTATGCCTTTTTAAGCCCATATAATCCAAAGTGGCCTTTTTGGCTTAATTTCTGCGGTAATCATCACTTGTTTGTTGATAATAGAGCTTCATCTTTCAGGAGAATCGGACAATTGCAGAGATTGGAAATGTTTTTGCAGTCATACAGGGGTCTATGGAACCGGATCGCTATGTCCTTCTTGGCAATCATAGGGATGCATGGACATATGGTGCTGTTGATCCTAATAGTGGAACTGCAGCCCTCCTGGACATTGCCCGTAGGTTCAAAATTCTCCTGAACCGTGGCTGGAAACCTAGAAGGACAATTATCCTCTGTAGCTGGGATGCGGAAGAATTTGGAATGGTGACTGCTAATTTTTTATGTTCTAAATAAATTCTCATGCTGCAGATTTTACAGTATCAGAATGGTCAGCAGTTCAATCTGGGATGTACTTGATGCTGCTATATCTATTTCTGTTTCCATGCTGATTTTGTAAAACAATCTGACAAGTACTTTGATTCTCACACTGCATTTTTTATGTTTGCTTCCATTGTGCATTTCAGATTGGCTCAACAGAGTGGGTGGAAGAAAACCTTCATATCCTTGAGTCAAAGGCTGTGGCATATCTTAATGTAGACTGTGCTGTTCAAGGACCTTATTTCTTTGCTGGTGCAACTCCCCAGTTGGACAATCTCATTGTTGAAATCACAAAACAGGTGGACTAAAGGATCAGAAATGTCATACTTATTTGTCCCAAGGAGCTGATCATGCGAATAGCCAATATTTTTCTCATTTCTTCTTTTCTAATTATTATATAGACTTAAGTGTAAATTGCCTTTAAAACTATAAACGTGTTCCCATTATCACTGGAGCCAGACTGGTCAGTCATTGGCATCTAGGCATGTTCATGGGCTAAAGTGCTAATTATCAAGGATGGCATTTGGCAAACTTTCAACTTCTAATTGGCGTTATCATGCATTGACTTAATTCTTAGATTTTATTCAAAGAATGCCAATATACCTAATTCTGAGACCTGG
Organism: Nymphaea thermarum; assembly: GCA_011799765.1. Classification (NCBI taxonomy): domain Eukaryota; kingdom Viridiplantae; phylum Streptophyta; class Magnoliopsida; order Nymphaeales; family Nymphaeaceae; genus Nymphaea; species Nymphaea thermarum. The sequence continues at coordinate 180,051 of JAANDH010000271.1, read as the reverse complement.
ATATACAAATTAAGGAGGTTTGCTGATATTAACTAAGAGAACCATTAGAAGATATGGTAGCATTATTACATTTATTTATTACTGGCAAGTTAAAATGCTTTGCGATAGAAACTTTTTTTTTTTTTTTAACTTTTGACTGTCAGATTTGGTCTACATGTTAGGATGAATTTGACTGAACAGTTCAAAATTCAAATTTATAATCAATTGGATGTGGTTGTCAGGTTAGTGACCCAGATTCAGACTATGAGACTGTTTATCAATCGTGGAATGCATCAGATGGTGGTTTCAAGGTAAAATCGTGATAGAAATTGTCATTTTCAAACTAAATATTCACTACTATTATTTATGAAAACCTTAAATTTGTGTATAGTTATTTGCTGTTTCTACAATTTTAGTGCATAAGTTTTCATGTATACTAGACAATAATGCTTATGACTGCTAATTTCTTGCAGATTGGACGGCTAAGTGGAGTTGCTTCAGATTTTGCTGCATTTCTGCAGCATGGTGGCATTCCTTCTGTAGATCTATATTACGGGAAAGGTTGCACCTCTTCTATCACCTCTTGTATTGAAGTATCTAAGGCTGAAATTACATACATTAGTGCAGCTGGTAGATGTTCTCTTAAGATTTTTACTCTTGTTTGTGCAGATTATCCTGTATATCATACTGCATATGATTCATATGAATGGATCAAAAAGTTTGGTGACCCAGTATTTCTTCGGCATGTAGCAGGTAACCTTCGCATTACTTTTTGTCGGTTTCATATCTTCTAATACAATCACCAATCAGTTTAAGGATGGAAAGGGGAAAAGTTAAAGCATGCCTTATGATCTGCCCTCTCTGGGAGCTGGAATTTTGAGATGCAAACACTAGATGCAATTATGCTTATTGTCGTTTAAAATTTTGCATGTAGAAATCCATCCAAGGCCTTGGCATGTAGAACAATTGTCATTGCTGTCCCTTCCATTATTGGGAAAAAACATTGCATATGATCACCTGACCTTGTCAAGAATTAGACATTTCGGCTGTTCTATAAATGATGCAGGGGTCAAATGCTAATCTGTAGCTTTTTTTTGCCTCGTTTGTTGTTCCTGTTGCCCAGTGTCTGGAATTTGGGGGCTTTTAGCCCTTCGTCTTGCAGATGATCCTGTCCTTCCTTTCGATTATCTCTCCTATGCATCTCAGCTTGAGGTACTGCAGGCTTACTTTTTTAGTTGGTGCTTTTGGTCTTTCTATCTTTATTTTATTTAGAGAAACATTGTGGAGGACTTCATCTACAGCATGTTGATGCGAGAGAGAGTTTTCTGTGTCCATATATTCACCTGAGGGATGATTTATATTTTTCTGTAGAAACACACGAAGGCATTGGAGGAAATTGTGGCTAGGAATGTCTCTCTTGATCCGATAACAGGTGCAGTCAAGGAACTTACTGCGGCTGCAAGCATAGCTTCAGTGGAAGCCAAAGTGTGTGATGAATCTGAATAAAGAAGTCTATAAGCCATGCAGTTTTTGTGTTTTTTTTTTATCATCTTACAACTAAATAAGTTCTTAACTTCCTTTTGTAGGAACTACTCATGTTGCCTGTTAATGTTGCATGCGACCTGCAGAGGCGCTCGATCAATGATCGCCTCATGCTTACAGAGAGAGGTTTCTTGGATGACGAAGGACTCAGAGGAAGGAAATGGTTCAAACATCTGGTAGCAGTCGACTCTTTGTTTCTTTTTTTTTTTCCTTTTCTGCATGTAAGTGTGTGTGTGTGTTGCTGTCTTGCTGATCGTATCTGTTGGATGCAACAGATATACGGTCCTTCAAGGGATGGCGAAAGCAAGCTCGATTTCTTTCCGGGAATAGTGGATGCAGTTGCTGAATCTCGAATGATGTCGAAGGAAGGAGGACATAAATTGGTGCAACATGAAGTGTGGAGGGTAAGTAGAGCTATTCTGAGAGCTGCTCATGTCCTAAGAGGAGATCTCACATAGGATCAATTAGATCTCACCTTAATACATGCATGCACGTGAGCTTGTGCATGCTCTTGCCTGGATTGGCAGTTTTTGTGAACGAGCGTTATGTAAATATGCTAGCTCTTTCTGTAAAGGTTATGTTATACTACATATTGAGAGAAAAAAATAGAATGTGTCCGCGTACAATGTGACTAGGTTTTGGTTCTGCATATTTTTGAGGATGTATCTTTATGTGTTGGAGTTATCATAAATGGTACTGCTGATTCCATGCCTGCTTTAATCTCTCTTGTTTTCAATGAGAAAGTGGAGTGGGGCGTTTGCAATACTTCACATTTATTTCTTCTTACAAGCTTAGAGATAAGTATGAACAGGTTTTCATGAGTGTACATAATAGAATTGCTTTCTGTTGACGTGGTTCTTGCTGCTTTATTTACTTTTACTGCTGGCAGTTTATTTTGTGTTTTATGCACGACGGGACGTGTATCGAAGCTAATTTACATGCCTCGTTCCTGGATTCGATGTTGCAATGAAATAAAGTTCTTAGGATCTGAAACGCCTTTTGGATCACGCCAATGATGTGAATTCCGACTCTTCGAAGACTGAATATCCTGCCCTCAGGTATCGCTTGCATTGTGGGGCTTTTGTTATTGGGAGGCGAGAGGGGCACCAACACATTCAACAACGTAGGTTTTCTGTTACCCTATGAAGGGAAAGCTCAACAATAGAGGTGCATTCTGCTTCCCCGCAGATGGGAACGTGAAAGGTTTCAACTTGAGGATCCTCGATCATGTTGTGCCTTCCAAGCTGTCGCCTAAACCTTCCAGCTTCCCCATTAAAGGTGTTTTCATCCTAAGGCTTAGCGGTCGAAGCTCACGCATCATCATCTTCAACGTTAGTGTTGAAAAAAGAAGTAAAAAAATGCTTGTTGAAACAGCCAAATCCGAGATTCATTAGCTGCTTCTCATCGGTAGAGACTTGCTCCAGGATAAGCCTGGCTTGTCATCAGTAGTTAAACGAAACTTCATTTCTTCCTTCTTTTATATCTTTTACTTTTAAGTCATTTCTGATATCAGATCTGTTTGATCATAACTAGTTTCATATACCAATCGCCCGCTGGTTGAACCATAGTAACTTCATCTGGAAGCTTATATAGAGGTAACTGCCTAGGCATAATTCACTCAAAGTTCTTTTTCAGAATTTGTCGTACAGTTCTGGTCGTCAAAAATACTTTGTGAGAGTTCGGCACAAAAAATAGTGGCATTTAATATTCACAGCACCGGATATTCATTGACAACTGAAAACATGAACATAAGAAAATCGAGGTTTTGTGACATGGAAATTAATATTTTTTGTATCCTAACAAGTTGATTTTTATAAGCATCCACATCCTTCACATTTCCACATTCAAATTTTATAAGATATTAGCATTTCAAAGGCATTTTACACAAGAGCATTTCATAGATGACAACTAGTTGTGGCCGCACCATGTGGATACCTGACGATCACATTGTCGAGACGTCTCAAGCCGACACATGCCGATCAGATGATATGAGCCCCGTTACGTTCCAAATTTGATAACTCTGGCCTAAGATCTGTCGGCCGGGCAATGCATCTCCAATGACTACAATGGGCACTACGGGTAACCAGTGGTTCGGTATCTCTCTCTTTCAGTCAGTCATGTGGCCATCAAAGACTGAAAGTAGGCGCTGCACCTCAGCCATTGATGAACTGCCTGCTGTAGGAACGACCTAAGAGACAGGCTACTGGAGGTGGTCGGCGAGCTAGCTTACGTCCTTGGGCGCCTGGATCACAAGTTAACGTTAAAGGGAGAGAACAAGCTAGCTCTCTCAAGTTTGGTATTGTTTCCGTCAAAATATTTCTTCCACTCACGAAAACATTCATTTTTTTTTGGGTAAAGAACAGCGTTTAAAAAAAAAAAAGAAAAATGTACGGCCACAATCACGACGCGCAAAGTAAGAGATATTCTTACAGATTCGGACATGATTGAATGTCGCTGCATGATTGCACCATCCTTGTTCTTGAAGAAAATATTCGATAAGATTGGCAATTTGACAGTCTAATTTCGCGAGTCGAGGGTGTGAGACTCTCATAGTAGGCCATTTAATTTGTATAAAGAATAAGTGTTTGGTGGAAAAATGATCATGACCTGATTTCAGCACCATTACATTCATCAGTGGTGGGGATCGCCGAAATCGAAGAATTATTCCTTTTATCCTTCTCCACACAAATATATAGCTAGAAATTGACTCGGCAGTGGGTATCTTTTACCAGGTAGTTGGGGTACAGTGGAATCATCTGCAGATACGTATACCTTTGAAATCGCAATGCTGGTTCTAACTGCATTCTTCAAAATTGGACCGAAGCTCGTAGTGTGGACTTGTATACGTCGAATGATGATGTTTCATAGAAACATGCATGCATCAGAAACCACAAGATATTTACTTTACATGAGCTATTATCTTAGTGATCATAGGCCAATTAATATTGGACTCTGGCGATTCCAAGGGTGGTTTTTTCTCGGACTCACCGTGGACGTCTCTTCTACATGGTAACATTTGAGCAAGATACATACCTATAAAAGCTTATAAATGACGTTTTGCTCAAGTCCAACTCGCTGTAAAGTTGTTATAATGCGGTCATAAGCCGCTTACGTGATTCAAAAATGTCGGCAACTTTCTTTCATCCAGAAGCAAGAAGAAAAGAGCGCCCTCCAGCAAACTAGTGCACCTCGGAGCTATATCAAGGAATTTTTTAGAATGCCGTCGCCTTCCTCTGGGCCACCGTCACTATACGTAGTGGACAGTGTTGAATATTCATTTTCGGGGACGCATATAATTGTAGGGCAGCCAATCAGCTTCGGTTTTGCACGATTCAAGTTGTTCTTGCATGATCATTTGTCTGGAATCTTCATGCTAGCTTTTGCTATCCCCTGCCAACCGCTGCCTTATCAACATATGAACGTCAACTTTCATCATCTGCCATAGTTGCATATTGGGAAAATGAAAGTGGGTAGGGCCATGATCGGCCCTGCTGCTGCAAATTCCGATAGGATGTTCCTGCAGACGTCTTCACGTATTAATTTAGCAGCTCCTCCAGCCGATCCGTCATGCATATTACAGTTAAAAGCATTTGTTCTAATATTAGTTGCAGTTAAATTTGTTACAGCTTCTTTAGGAAGACAACATCTTCAACAGCTGCAAATGCAAAGCAAACCTGCCGATGGTCACTTCAGGCGTTGAGATTCTAAAGGCGTATAATACATACATATATATATATATACACACACTTGTGTAGAAACTGAATTGCAGGTGAGTTTTTACTGGATCAGGGAGAGAGAGGGAGACGATTGCGGCGCTGTTGTTGTAGATAGAGGGGGGAAACAAATTAAACTCGTTACTCCATCGGTCTGTAAATAGTGAATACCTCAACTCATGAAATGTGTGCCAACGGAAACCAAACATAGGTTGAATTGGACCGTCCTTGTGCTTGTGATCCATGGCCAACAAATGTTTTGGCATGAAAGTAGGTTCTTATTGGTAGTTCCATGGCCATTAATTTTTTAAAACACTGCAAAATTATTAATATGTCGACGGCGACGAACCGGAAAAAACAGGGTTTTATCAGTAATAATGTTAGTTTTCGTGCGAAATTTTGAAAAGTAAAAAATAAGCGTGTCCGAATCGGATTTCTTCTTTCCTTAAAAAGAAATTATGTTGGACTGTATTCACTGTGATGATTTTTGGGTGATGGATGAGACAGATTTTGTAAAGATTTCCGGTGCAACACCAGTAGATAATCTTGCGGATAATGACTGTCTCGAGGGGCTGCTGCCTCGAATCGCCAGCCATGGCAAGTGACAAGCGCGGGCTCCACATACGTGGTATGATAAAGAAAAGCGCGTTGCAGATCCACGCGGAGCCGTTTCCTCCTCCCCCTTCATAACGGCCATCATACGTGGCGGCCCCTCCCTGGCGGTAGCGCCAACCTTTTTCAAAAATCCCCTCGGCCACCTTCATCGTCCTCCTCCTCCTCCCCCCGCACCTACCTCTCCCCCTTCTCCGCAAAACCCAGCTCCCATATCTCGCTCTTTTCCCCGATCCTCTCCGGGCTCTTAACTCTAGAGGTCACGGTGTCGAGTCCCCTCCTCCTCGTCCTGAAAAAGGAGCCATCTCTTCACCGACCCCCGGAGGCTCTGGGGTTTTGCTTCAACAGGGGTGCCTCTGCCTTTTTTTCCGCAACCCTTTCTTGGATCTCAACTCTAACGGAGGAAACTAGGAGTTAGTCTCTTCCCTTTGGCGGACACAGTGGTACAGAGAGCCCCCAAATTCGTTTCGCTTAAGCTTAAGCTTTTTCGTGCCTTTTCTGCAGAAATTTCGTGCTCGCAGTGCGTAGGAAATTGAATACCTCACCCTGAACAAAGAAAGAAAGTAAAAAAGAAAAACAAATAGCTGTCAGACTTATCGCTTCTCTCTGTAGAAACCCTAGGTGGTCTTTCCGGAAGGAGTCCGAAAGGAATCCCTGAAGTTACATCCTCCCTTCACGATTGTCGCGAATAGGACTAGGGCTTTCGACACAGGCACATAGAGAGAGATATATAGCCCCATGTGCTGTTTTTAGTAGGGAAAACTTGGTCTTCAAGGAAGGGAATACGTAACTTTAACGCCATGAAGTTCGGAGAAACTTTCTCTGAGTATCTTCACGGCGACCAAGGATGGTTTCTCGATAAGGTGTCTCACGTTGAGTACAAGAGGTTGAAGAAAGTCCTGAAGAACTGCTCGAGGTGTCGATCGACCAATGCTAACTCGGAGGAGGAAAACGAGAACCTTTCGGAATTCTGTCGGTCGAATTCGTGCCCGGGTATGCTCCTTTTGATTTTCTAACGATTGCTTATGGCGGATTGAGTTATGGAATGACTTAGTGGTTGTTTCTTGAGAGAGGCGTCATGGAGAAACTGTCTTTTTCGTCTCCTTTCAGGACATTACGGTGCCTTGTCAGATTTAACTTTTTTACCTGGGTTGTTGCGGTAACTCTGTTTCTTCAACAATTGGTCCTCATCTTCTTCGATCAATATAATTATGTTAGAAAATTTGCTTGCTCACCTCTATTAGTTAATTATGAAAGTTTTGGATGTTTTTTCTCATAATAAAATTATCTTATGCGCATCGACTCCGATTACTGTTTTACTTTTTTTGGGCGAGAAACCTTGTTCTCCATTTAGGCTGGACAAGGTTTGTGAGGTCCAGGATGTTCAAATATTAGTGGACATATTGTACCGCAAGCAACATCGTGTTAGGAGAAAGTTGGTAACGTCGGATGCTTGCTTGCAGAATGCGACCAGCGTTTCTTTTCCGAACTTACAAAAGAGGCTTCCGAGATACTTGGATGTCTTCGTTCCAGAGTGAGGCGCCTTCTCCATCTTCATTATGCAAACGGACTTCAGGGCTATGTATGGCGCCTCTGGCATTGCTTCAGCGATCCGGGAGAAATGATGCAAGAGGGACGTTTGTTAATCGATTATGTCCTCATGAATGCAATTGCCATCCGTAAGATCCTGAAGAAATATGATAAAGTAGGTTTTTACAGCTCTCTCTCTCTCCCTTTCTCTGAATCGAGTCTTAGTTGATGTTATAACTTTTATTGGTTTTAGGTTCACTGCTCTGTCAATGGGAGAAACTTCAAGTCAAAGATGCAATCGAAGCGCATTGAGATTTTACAATCGCCCTGGATGATAGAGTTAGGGGCTTTTTATTTAAATTGCGAAAGTCTGGACGGTGGAGATGATTTCGTCCGACAGTTCTCCTGCGACCTGAGTAGTGATCGTCCTGCAATGATACTGGCACTGTCCGATTCAATGAAGCTTGAATATAACCTGACATGCCCCATATGCTTGGTAAGCTTTGTGATTTCTGGGCTTTTTGTTTTGCATGGAGAACATCATATATTAAACATTTACATGGAAAATCTTTCTTTAATCCTCTGTTGATTGTGGAAAAATATAGGCACCGCAATGTCCAATTTCTGTTCCATGACTGACACTAATTTCATGAAGACCTACATAGCCCTCTTTTTTCTCTTCGGTGGGTGGAGAGCATTTCTAGGACGCTTTGTTAACTATTTGTGGGAGACTGATGTTGCTTTGAAAAGAGAAGGGGCATTCGCTCCTGGGACCCAGCAGGTCCTGCTTTTAAAGGGTGTGCTTCTGTACACTGGGACTGGGGAGGTGCGCATATTTGTTACTTTTATTTTTCTCACGTACTTTCTTGTTGTTTCTTGAATTTTGCAGGATATTCTCTTCCATCCTTATGCGTTGGGATGCGGACACCTATTCTGTAAGGGATGTATCTGTTCTGCAGCGTCCGTTTTAATCTTCGAAGGGCCCAAGTTTGCTCCTCCTGAATCAAAGTGTCCAGTTTGCAGATCTGTAAGTAAATGCTAAATGTTATCTATTGCTTGTTCTGTTTGATACTATTAGCTATCGACTTTTCACGTAGATGGCGGGTTTTCCGGACAACAGTGGTCAATATCTACTGCCGTTGTTTTCTTAATTTCTCATCTTGTCTCATCCTTCTGGGTAGAGTTTGCTCGTGAGTCCTAATTTCCAAATGGATGTTAGAAGCTTTGCAGACTGAAATTGACCAAAAGCTAGGACTCACGTTAATCACTATATTAGCTTGATGTGTCTTTCTCACGCAAGTCACTCTTTTGGTTTATTTCCCTGAAAGAGGAGACCAATTGAACTTATAACTATCATTACCAGAGGTTAGTAGACATGGGATTTAGTTGTGCCTTATGATCATATGCTTTTCACTTTTTTTCTCCCTTTAAGGGCAGGTTGTAAACTTTGAAACAGGAATACAAAAAGGGAAGCATATGATACAAAATTGATGTGCCTTAAGCTTCAAGTATGTAAGGGAAAACTTAAGTATTTTCTTACAACAAAGTTACTAAAAAAAAAAAAACACTCAACAGCTTGTATACATGTCCTCCATCCTACAAGTTGCCCTACTTTGTGGTCTTTTTTTAAATACAGAACAACAGTCATCTATAGAGTGGTTTAATATACTCCAAATCAGGCACTTCGGTCAGTTTTGGACGTCTAATTCGGGATCCCACACGCAGAACTAGTGTGCCAGCATGCAGGTTAAATTGACTTGGGCTGTTGTAATGGATATCAGAGCTAAGTTTCACACTCTAGACTTTCGGATCCCACATGCGAATATGTGGGCTTAAAAGAGGGTGGATTGTCACCTAGATATGTGAGGAAAGGCTTGAGGATACTCTATATTGGAAGATTTTTATACATCTTTGGAGGCTCATATACCCTTCATCATAGTATTGGTTCGTCCTTTGCAGTTTTTTTCTCAGTACAAAATAACAGTGGATACGAGACAGGTATAGATCTGCCAAACTAGGTACTTGGGTGATTTTTGAACTGGACCGCTATATTATGTTTAGACCCTGACTTGTTACACATGATCTAATTTCTGATGCTTAAAAGTGTACATGGCAGTAAATAGTGATGGCAGGTTGATCAAGAAAAACTTGCTCATCTTTCAATAAGGGTTGTTAGGGCAAAGAGATGGTGAGTTTTTGCAGTATTGACATTGATCTTAGCACACGCAAAAGGTGTTCAGAGGAAACTGAACAACCTAAAAGATCATAGGATTCATATAAATATTCAGTGCTTGGATATGATTTATCATGACAATTTGTTGTTTTAGTAGGATAGGTGTTGATCGTTTCTGTCTATTTGAGACATCGGAGAGATCCAAGCGTTTGGTGTCTTGGTGTTACCGACAGGGTGAACATTCAAGAGCGACAGACTATTTCTTCGATAGCCAAAGTCGATTGAGACGTATCCCTCTTACAACCTTTCTGCCAAGAAGGTTTGACAAGGCGAGGGATGGAATTCCCTTGGAAGCATATGAAACAAGATGCCTATAATCGCTCTTCCTCCCTTTGTATTTTCTTCTCCATTTTCTGCTTGATTTTTCTCGAGTATCATATGATCTGGGAATATTTATTTGCTCTAGGGACATTGTTTACTATTGTTAGTTATTTCTGACCGGAAAAATCTTTTGTTGTCTTACAAGTTGATGTGTGTTGACTGTTAGCGATATTCTGAAGAGCTATACTTGGGTCTTGTGGGCTTACAGTGGACCTAAGGAGCTCTGTGATCTTAATAGTCTAATGAGCGCTTCTGAACTTCTTAGAATCTTCATTTTGTCATTTGAGGCTTTCACTTTCTGTAGGTTGGAGTATACGAGGATTCAGTACACATGGTAGAGCTGGATCTGCTTCTCAAAAACAGGTGATGGTCATCATCTTCATCGTCTCGTATAAATGGCTCTGTTCAGTTGTTTCACAAACCAATACACATTTGCTAATGAAAATCCGATAACTTGAGGTGTTCTAGCGTGCCAGCATTGGAACTTTGCCGTTCAACCAACTGCAGAATTCGTAGCTGGATCACTAATAAGCTCGTTCTGATTTCAGATGTAAAGAGTACTGGAAGGAGAGGCTAAACATGGAACGAGCTCAGGCGGTGAAGCAGTCGAAGGAATTTTGGGACCTGCAGACAAAGCATGCACTTGGATTTTATTGAGTCTTGCGGTATCTGTGGTGCTGTGTAAGCAAGTTCACGATGTAGTATCAATTTTTATCAGCAAATGTTTGCAGTGTATACGCAGACATTACTCTTTCTCCCCTCTGCTCGACCTAAAGCATTGAATTGAAATGAATAAGTCACGATTCACGTTTTCCTGCTTTCGACATTCTGCGATTATGTGTTAGCTTTTATTATTCTGAAATTCAATGTGGAGGTTGGGTAATCGTCTTTGAGGTAAAGTTTTAGCGGCAGCTATGCTTGGATTCCCTCGTCGTCTCCTGGATGGATGGCTTGCATGCGTCAATGCACGTCCTTCAAGCAACTTGAACTATCTTCTCGACATGATTGCTCGTTATATCAGCCATTTCCTTTGGTTGGACCTTACTGCCTGTATAAAAACCGTTGAAGGAGACTCGTTGGTGGTGAGGATACCTGGGTTACGTTTAAGAATGTGATTGTGACAGACGACCCACTTGCTCTCCTTCCAAAATAAGTTGGCTTGACTTGGGGGTTGCAAATGATTAATATGGGTCGAGGGTTTTTTCAGCTGTTTGAAGTTTAAAGAGGCCCGGCACTCCGTGTAGCTAATTTTGCGTGGCACTTATTCCTGCTTGAGCACCATATAAAGCTTTTGAACTGGAGCGAGTGGCTGGTTGACCAAACCCAAACTTGAAGTATGTCATCATGAAACGCAAGTGGTCTACTCGTTTTTAGTACAGAGTGAGTATCTATGGACTACAAAGTGGGGTTCATTATTCATTGGGAGCTCAAAACTCACGGGAGCCACCCCTTTCATAAGGCAAGGCACTTGTTAACTGGAGTTTCGCGGTTACACATTATTATACATAAAAATTTGCGTAGACATAGAATTTCCCAGCCAAGCCGTCTGCTTCTGGGCTTAAAAATTATGGGGATAAAACCTTTCCATGTAAAGAGTGTGAAAACTTTCAAGAAAAAAGTCAGAAGTTAGTTTTCCTTCTTGTAAAGACAATGTAACTTTAAAATGGGTTTAAACATTCCACCGGGTTTGGTTTAAGGGCGTAAAATGGAGTGAAGCTCCATGCCACCCAATACACCCTCTCCGTAGCAACACTCAACCAATTCCAATTTAACCTTTTGACTTCAATGCAGATTTTGTCATTGAAATAAGGGCAAAATTAACAATCATAGGTTGGGATCCACTCAACTGGAGCTCAAGCCTAGTGTGTGTGGAAGTGGGTCGAGGAGTTGTTGTGATGGTATCAAAACCGGTTCAACACTCAGACTTGTGGTTCCAAACATTCAAAAAGGGATGTAAATTGTAACATTTCACTATAAGAAGTTTCTGTCCTCAACTTTTTGAAAAGGAAAAAAAAACCTGCTAGAAAGTGAGTAAGGATCTACCAAATCAAGAGCCCAACTCTGATATTAATGTCGGAGTGAGCAGGAAATATTTATTTGACAAAATATTTTTTTATGGCAAACATGAGTTTTGCATGCAAGGTGTCTGGCCTAACCTGCTTTTCCTTTGGAGAAAAATTGCTTTTGAATTCGCTTCATTTTCAATTTCATTTGTTGGCAGGGAAATTCTGTTCTACCTTCAAATTCAATTATGCTGATTTTTTTATTTTTAAAACTTTTTCCTCCCAATAATATTTAGTTAAAAAATTGTCTTTTTCTTCATTTTTGTCTTTGTACGGGAGACAGAACATTTTTATCATTTCCGGCCCCAACACCACGGCCCCGGCCTGACGTGTTCTGGTCTTACCTTGCATCCAACTGAGAAAAATAAAGACGTGAACCGGTAAAAGGTATTAATACGCAAAACGAAACCTTCATCTGCAAAATTAGTGAATGGAATGCCCGCGCGTGGCGCGCTTCCCCTCTTCAGACTTCAGATAGGCTGCGATATCCCAACCTCAAAAACACTCTCTCTCAGTCATAGCGATGGGAGCCATCCTCACAGCGTCGTCTTCCCGCGAACTCTAAATTCCTAAAAAGGATTCCAATGGGAACGCTTCAATCTCCATTGCACGCTATTCCTTCTTCTTCTTCTCCTTCCTCTTCTCATCCTGGTTCTGTTGTTCCACTTCCTTCTCTGATCTCCTCTTGTTCCGTCCAGCCGACCTTAATTCCTCAACCACAATATTTGAAGATCAAAACATTGAAGCTTTACAGGGGGCGACGCGGATTATCACAACCAACGACGTTGGTTCACCCGATTCTTTTCCTCAACGGCCTTCTCGGTGGACCTGTTGACACGCAGAGTTTTATTGTCACCGTTAGTGTCGTCGTGGCCATTGCTCTCTCCCTGTTTCTGGGCTTCAAGGTAATTAACTGCATGCACGTCATGATCCCTTGGGGATTAGAACCGCAGGAATCATGATTGATTCTCTTTTGTTTTAGGAAACGGGTTCGTTAATCTAATTGATTATTCATTTCCGCTTCCTTTTGAAACTATCGTTGCCACAAATTCTGATCACACTCTTGTCGACTGTTTGTAACTTTCTATGGCTGTGGTGTCGAATTCTGTATCCTACAGGGAGATCCTGTCCCGTGCGAACGCTGTGCTGGCAACGGTAAGTCCACTGAATTTTGCCTTAGCTCTTGTGGGAATTTGTATGTGTGTGTTTAACCATAGCCTTATAAAATCAATCAATAAGCTATTGAGCATTCTTCGTCAGTATGTGAATTGCTTTGGATCTTGTTATGTTCTTTTTTTGCGCATAATGTAAAGCGTTCATGCGCAAGATTGTAAACTCTGCTATTTCAGGAGGATTTTTTATCCACTTGCAGAAGTTGTCATGAGTTCACGCCGTCAACTATTGGGATGGCATAATTTTTTTTTCCTCTTAGATACGTTTGCCACTTTCTGTTCCCTCTTTATGGCATAGTTCTTTGGTGGGGCATTGGAAGCATTCTTTGTTCGAGGCAGATAATTTTCTTTTAATCATTTGAGGTCCACAACCACTTCCATTTTGAGTTTTGTTTCTTCGGACCATGTGCATGCAGTGAGAGTACAACTTTTACAGTTATCTTTTATTTCTTCATGTTATTTTTCTTTCTTTACCAAAATAACGTCTATTCCCCTGGGTCTGATGGTGTTGTCGAGCAACCTTCAATGCTCTCTTAAACGAGTTGCAATGTGAGGCTGTTCATGCCAAGGCATGACGATAGCTCCGAAGAATATTCCTCATTTTGTGTTTATGAAATAACGCATAGTTACCATATTTTTGAGGGCTCCATTAGCCTTGGACTGTGACAGTTTCAAAACAACGCTAAGAGTGGGGCTTTCTTTGCAAACTTAACCAGATGAGCTTCTACTTTCCTGCTCTAAGCCTCCAATTTCCAGCAGCTTGTTCACTTAATTACTACTGTTAAACATTTTCTACTTGGCTGAGAAGCATGGTGCTCAATATAGACGTTAGTATTCAGAGTTCACAAACCAGTCTTAGTTCCCACAGAAATCTGCCTTCTGGGGAAGACATTGGGCGCCATTGAAAACACTGTGCTCTACAAATATAATTGAGTTTAACATATGATGGAAATCCTGTTGACAATTACTGGCTACAATCCTGCAACTGATATGCAGGTTCAAAGTGGCATTAATGCAAAGTAGGAAGTACTATGACAAAAAGAATTACCCTTCTTCCATGATAACTACCACAATGTTCAATTACTCACATTGAACATAAGATAGATACACAACTTTTTCTTCAGGACCTTCTTTAATTGCTTTGGACCAAAAAAGGATAGTTGGTTTACTAATAGCAAAGATGCATGCCAATTTGCCCAAAAGATTTAAAGAAACTTGTGCATTAATTGGTAGGCAGAAATGTTGCTATTAGTCTGTTAAAATGCATACCTACCTAGAAGTTTGGATTTGTGTTTAGGCTCATCTATCTCCCTAATATGACTGGTCTTAAATTAATTGTTCTCAAGGATAGTATTAAGCTCTATTTTGCGGAAAGCCCGATGAAAATAAGATTTTAAGAAGCAAACAAGAGAAAAGAAAAAAAAGAAAGACAAGCACTATGTGCAATTCAACTTTTGTGGGTCTGTGTGCCTCCATGGAGCTCATTTTGGCTTTTGATTTACAGTATAAATTTTTATATGGGCATGTCTATTGTCATTGTGGAGAAATGGATTCACATCTGCATCATGTTCTAAAAGTATGCCTTAAGCTAAATAAGAATCCATGTTAGTATTTTGTTGTGCCAATCCAGTCTGATTAAATATGCTTAGGTTGTTTAGGGATTATATTGGCCAAATTTGGGTGTTCAAATCACTATTGTTAATGTCCATGGGTACCGGTCCATGTCAGCTGCTACACTTTGTATTGGCAGGTTGCCAATGCAATGGGTGCTGATGTCTCGCTTAAAAAGGTCAGCCAATATGAGGCCGAATCAGCCAATATTGGCCGATACAGCCACATGTAAGCCAAACTTAAGGAAAAATTTAATTCAAAAATTAATTTGAAATTTTAAGGTATTCTCTTAAAGCTGATATTAACATTGGTTTAAATGTAATAGACTGATATCTATTTTCTTATTCCGAAAGGGTTTCAAATGTTGAATTTCTTTAATCTGTAGAATTGTGGATCAGGTGGCACAAAGTGTGTCTTTTGTGATGATGGTAAGATGAAGACAGAGACTGGCTTGGTTGACTGTCGAGTTTGCAAAGGAGCTGGTATTTTTCATCTCTTTCATCTACTTTGCTTCATTAGCTTGTGAAATCATGTAGCTTAATGCCAACAAAATGAAAATTTTGACTGGCTTGTTATGCATTTCAAAGGTAGCAGACCTTTTCTCTTTCTTTCTTTTGTCTATACGTTGAATTCATCTTAAATGCTAGGGTCACCTGACATTGTTTGGGCAATGAAGTGGCATTATGTAGTCTTATTCACATCACTCAGTCATGCTTTCATATCCATGTCAATATCAGTTAAAAAAGCTGCATGCAGGCATGCATGTCTATTTAATTTTTGCTTAAATTGGAAACTTTTTTGACATCATACAAGTGATTACTGTATAATGGGCGAGTGCTACTCCAATATGAATGGTGCTATCTTCCAATATCAAAACTAAAAGGGGCAACTTGACATGATGGAGTCTGGTGCGACATTTTTTTCATCAACTCAAAACCATAAAGCTATTACTTTCTTGAAGTGTGTAAATATTCAAAATCTGAAAGGCACATTAGTTAATATAGCAATTTTTTGTCGCAGATACACCTGTGTATGTTTAACGCATTCAAACTGTATTTTTTCTTTGTTCAACTCATTCTGTCAATCTATTTTTTGTTTAATGACTTTGGCATGATTCTGGTCTGGGAATCTCCACATAGATTATGCACAGATGTTCCTATTGTATGAATATCACCTGCATGTGTGAGGTCCAACAGATTTTGGTTCTCACGCTTTTCAGAGAAGAAAGCTCGCAATTTTTTCTTTCTTTTAAACTGGTGTTCGTCTTAGAACTTCTACTGATGGAAGGAAGCTTATTTGGTTGGTTTCCTAGGTCTGATACTTTGCAAGAAGTGTGGGGGTTCTGGCTACTCGAGAAGGTTATGAGTCCTTTCAAATAGGGAATCTCTATAGCCATTAATTTCTTTGTCAATTGTATCTAATGCCATTTTCTCTTGCTTCCCATGTATTTTTAAATATTCCTAATTGGGGAAGTGAAATTTTTGTTGCTCATGCTTGTCCGCCCGGCATTACTCATCGTTGACTTCTGTTCTTGAATGGGCTGAATGTCATAGTTGAGTTACTCCTGCAAGATTGCTAAAATACGTAAACAACAAAAATGTGCACTACGTTAACTTTTCTCGTTGCTCATTTGCTCTGTGTTACTGATCGTTCATAAATTACGACTTGAATGGGCTGAATGTCATGGTTTACTCTTGTAAGGTTGCCAAAATATGCGAACAACAAAATGTGCACGAGATTGTATTGGCCTTTGGCTTTCTAAGTAGAACTCCAAAGACGCCGTTCGGCATAGTTCACTTGCCAAGTGTTTGATTGCCGCACCCGTACAACTAGCTCAGCGTACACTCCACAAGTGAAATTCCATTTCGTTGCTCTTAATGACTAATCGACCGTCGCTTCTCTTTTCCGCTGCTTCCTACCTGCTGTGTGTGAGGTTCCTATTGAGTCACCTAGTGTTGTATTTTGCCACTGTAAAGCACCGCCGAGACAACATGCTATTGCATGGTGCATGGTGCATGGTGCATGGAACATGTGATTGTTGTCAGTTTCATTTTTACTCGAGTTTGTATGTGAGAAAATAACGGAAATGCCTCAGAAATCATGTTTGCATATATTTGACCCCATGGGACCGTGACCCTTACTCGACTAACAGTGCCGCACAGGTTTGCGGTTTTTTAACCCACTTTTTGAGATTGCAAAGTGCAAGTGTCTGAGATATCATGTATTCATGTGATGCGTACTGCTTGTACACCCTGAAACTGCCGACTTCATCTGAAAAGCGTAAGTCCCTCCTTTCAAACATGACCCAAGGAAGAACCATAGTTGACAATGCAAACATCTGGGCTGGCTAAGACTTACAAAATAAGTCATCATTGAAGGGCTTTAAGTTACATGCAACATTCAATAGCTCTCAGGCGACTCTTGAGTCCTAAACCCTTGGATCTGGAATAATATCATTTCCTTCCAGACAAGGCAACGTCGTGTTGACGGAACGGTGATACGAGAAGGGATCTGAAATATCTCCTGTGTCAGCCCATACAGCTCCACTTTGGTTGGTATATTAATATAACAATATTTAAAATTTAAATTTAACATTTTATGGCTGAAACAGGCTCCAATGCAACCCTGCTGGGGGAAGGCCCCCGACCATTTTATTGTTTTAAAGGATTCTGCAACGAGATGAAATCTCATACCTATAAAATTGGGCTATTCACCAAGAGACTAAGAATCATTTGACGTTCACATATTTTTCATTTACATCGTAGAAAATCTGGTCTGAATCAGAGAGGAGGAAGACTGAGGACGGCATGGGAGGGGGTCTCACACTATAGTGTATGAGGATAAATGGATCTAAGAGATGGATATAAATCATCTTGGTGCTTGGTTCATGATAAGCTCTCCAACTAGGGGTGAAAAATGAGTCGAGCTGCTCCAGCTCGACTCATTAAAACTCGGCCCGTGAATGAGTTCGAGCCGAGTCATTATTTGCTTAACGTGTCCAACTTGAGTTCATGAGATGACTCGCTCAAATAATCGAATTGTGTTCGAACTCAACACGTAACTGCCGAGTCAAGCTCGAGCCTTAATCGAGTTTGTCAAGCCTTAATCAAGTCGATATATTCAAACGAGTTTACGAGTTTGTCGAACTTTAATCGAGTCGAGCTCGAGCTCAACATGTAACAATGAATATCAATTCTATTCAAACGAGTTTGTCAGACCTTAATCTAGTTGAGCTCAAGCTCAACATGTAACAATGGATATCAATTCTATTCAAACGAGTTTGTCAAACCTTAATCAAGTCGAACTGGAGCTCAACACGTAATTGTCCAGTCGAGCTTGAACTGCTTCCATCGAGCTATTCTCGAGTTCGATGTTTCATTAGTCGAGCCGAGCTCGAGCTAATTGAACTCAGGGTCGACTTGGCTGGTGCTCACCCCTACTCCATAAAATCTAATCTCTATGCCTAACCTCCTAACTATGTTGCATCGCACAATCTACCAATCCATAGGATCAGATTTCTTAATTGTATTTAGTTTTTCGAGTATTTATATACTTGGATTCAAATTCGGATTTGAATATAAACAAAGAAAAGCTATATTCAAATCCAAATTTGGAACTGAAGCCAGCTGATTTTCAAATATAGTATCCGAATTTGATTAGAAATTATTTCTTAATTCCGAGCCCAATTTAATTTCTTAATCAAATATTAATTTTTTTTTCGTATGTCTGATTTTTTAGGAATGATTCGATCAGACTTTCGATTGAAATAAGATGTATTGACATACCGAAGCGTGAGGACTTTCGTCGTAATTTCTGACTAAGGACGAGGCCATTTATTACAAGGGCAGCAACGTTTCAAATCTCGCAAACGGTAAAAAATTTCGAATGCCGCGATCCTGACCGTCGATTCAACGCCCTCTACACTGTCGGATTCTTCGAATCTGTCCTTTTTTGTTCCATACGAAACCCGAGCCATGCGTGGGAGCGCAGAATTTGAAAATCACACGGTCGCACTAACGTCCCTCTCTTTCTCTCTCTCTCTCTCAGCCGGTCGGCACTATTCTGCTTGATCTTTTCAGACAAAGGTTTTCTTCCTTCATCGAGATCTTAGTTGATCATTTACCTCTTCGAAACATTCTTTTGAAGTCTGAAATTAGGTCTAGGTAAGAAGGAAAGTCAGAAATGCCGCCGGTTTCAGAGGCCGGGAGTGCCGTCCGCAACCGATTTCTTGCTCAAGAACCACTGTTTTTCCTGCCAGAAACCGATCCATGTAGGTTCTCCCCAGCTATATCTAGATCCGCTTCGAAGGAAGGCATTTCGATGCTCGGTGAAGATAAGGAGCGAGACAACGAACAGTTTGACACGGCATCAGCGCCCACTCGGACCTTCGAACTGCATGAAGACCCTCACTTCTGGAAAGACAACAATGTTCAGGTGCTTCTCCTCTTTGTTCTTCCGGCTTCAAGCTTTTGTTGTTTCTGCTAGAGGACATTATTGATCTAGTTTGATCGTTTACGTGTACAAAACTATTTTTAGCTTTCAAAATCCGTTACTTTTTTTGGGTTGAAACTCTTCTTTGAAACATGAATGCAGGATTGCATGCTGTTGGCTGTGTTTCACCAAGGAAATTATGACCTTTTAGTATTTTAGCTTTATGTAGCGCATTCTTGATGGTCTTGTGCACAAATTGACTGTAACATTTTAAAAATCTTGGTTTCCATCATGACTTCTATCGTGCATCCAAAAAAATCCTTGTCCGTTTCACTGATACTACCTTCTAGAAGTCTCTGGGTTTCTCCCCTTATCAAGAAGCTTAGGGATCCCTCTCTGGAAGAGAGGGAAGCTTTCTTCTTTTTCATTGTCGCAAAGCTGATTCAAAATCCACATACTAATGGAAATTGAGATCCTTTGAAAAGAAAATGAATAGCTAAAGACTAAATTGTCTGTTTGGTTCGAATGGCAATGTTGACCGACTGGAAATTTGTTTCTTTCTGTTGAATCTTTTGCTTTAGTTTGGTTCTACTACTACTGAAGAAGGACTTAAACTTAAAAAGAACTGTTTGTCGAGTGTTATTGGAGGTGCACATACTGAGCTCAAGTCTACACAATGAGATTGAGTTTACAACTTTTTCTATTTTGAAGGAATTTGCGGCATTATCATTTCAAATCACTTGCCATTATAAAAAAAAGAAAATGGTGGCTTCAATTGACTCCACTTTCACTTTCATTTGCATTCCTCAATTTCCAGGTCATCATCAGAATTCGACCCCTTAACAGCTCTGAAATTTCTCTTCATGGTCATCGAAGATGTGTTAGGCAAGATGGGCCTCAGAGTATCACTTGGACTTGTCAACCACAGTCTCGTTTCACATTTGACATAGTCGCAGATGAAAATGTTAGCCAGGTAAAGTTCATTGATTTTTGTTTCTTAATGTTTCAAGCTATCCATGTTAGTAAACATTTTCGATGGTGTTAATTTATGTCAATTAACAGGAAAAGCTTTTCAAAGTGGCTGGATTGCCGATGGTAGAGAATTGCATGGGAGGATACAACAGTTGCATGTTTGCATATGGTCAAGTATGTAGAAATTAGAGGACTATGATCTAGGTTTTCCATGTTCTCGAGCCACAAAATATTCACGTCTATGCTTTTGGCACCAAGAACATTTCTTTTGTCAAAGCAGAGCTTATATCATGTTTTTCAGTATGCTCCACCACCCTGTTTGCCATGCTGATGACATCTTGTGTGTGTGTTTTTTTTTTTTATTCCTATCCATAGACTGGAAGCGGAAAGACTCATACAATGCTTGGGGACATTGAGGGAGGAAGTGGCAGACATAGCGTGAACTGTGGAATGACACCTAGGGTATTTGACTACTTGTTTTCAAGGATTCAAAAGGTAAACATGCATTTGTTTATTTATAAAAAAAAAACTATGTCTTGGGAAGTGATAAATTCTCTGTTTTTTTTTCCTGGTCATAAGTTGTAGTCTAATTGAAATTGTTATGTGCTGCATTTTTTTTGCTTCTTTCCATCTTTTTGACAAATGACTAGACAGCACTTGCTCTGTGATTTGCATTTATGGGAAAATCAAGGCCTGTTCAGTTTTTGTTCTTTGCTCGAAATTGTTCAGTTCTTCATTTTGCATTGAAGTTAATCTCTACTTCCTTTCCATTTTCACTTTCTTTTTAAAGTTTATTTCTTCATGAATTGGTAATAAACATGATCATAGTTGACTTATTCCAAGATGAAGAAACCCTGGTGAACTGTTGACCATACCAGATTCTTCTTTGACTCGAGTCACTGGACAAAAATAGTCTGGATGTGCTGACTACACATGACTTCTTGCACTTCTGTTTTTGGTGCATGTAAGGCAGACGTGCACCCAAGATGAGTATGGACTTGGGTGCCACGGTCACTTTGATGGGTCCACATGACTTGTGTTTGAGACAAAAGTGTATACTTTGCAAAATGCAAAGGTATCATTTTGCCAATTGCTTCATATTCTCTATGTTACTCTGAATTATATTCCATTGTTCTCAAGTGAACTTCGTCTAAATCTAGTGGACTTTCTGCCAATTTCCTAGTTGCCGGCAATCCATCAACGTTTGATTTGTATTCTTTGTTCTCAACTGAACTTGGTCTCAGGCTAGTAGTTTGGGTTTTGCTTCAGGAAAAGGAGGCACGAAGGGATGAGAAGCTAAAGTTCATTTGCAAATGCTCGTTCCTTGAAATATATAATGAGCACATTTTAGATCTTTTAGATCCTTCCTCTTTAAATTTACAGGTACATCTGAAAACGTCTCCCTCTCTCTCTCTCTCTCTCTCTCTTTCTCTCTCTCTCTCTCTCTATGTGTGTGGGCAAACACTGTTTGTATGAATGTACACACAATTCACACATACATACATAGATTCACACCAGTGTGCATGCACATCATACATATATTCACTGATATTTAATCTAGTTAAGATCTTCTTTTTTTCTTTTTCATTTTTCTGCATATTTAATTAATAGATGTGATATATAGGTTTCCATTTGAGGTCAACCAGGTTTGGCATTGCTGCAATTAAATGTGTATCAATGTTTTTATTACTCATCTTAAAACGAATAGCTGAGAATGCATCAAAATACATAGGCTCAGAAACCTAGTTTTTTGGCCCAAATAATGAGAATAGATAGTTGATATGTTGGTTTCTGGTCATGCTGAAAACATCTTTTCAATGGGTTAGATTCTTTTGTTCAAAAACTTTATCTAAGTTGTATGCATTTATGCCAAATTTGCATTCTACACATGTTTATATAACGTTGCTTCTTAGAAAGGATTAGTAAAAGTAATTGAGAACAAGGCTCTATGACTTTACCAAGCTGTTTTTCAAATAAATCTGTCCCGTGTTTCTTTTTTTATCAAAATTTTTCATAACTTAGAAATATGCTGCAGAAGGATAGGCCTTTTCTATACTTTTAATAGAGGCTTTCATTTTATGTGCCAATAAAGTGGGTGTTGTTCTTGCTTCTAGACCATGTGGAGGGTCTCACAATTAGAATTAGAATGAAGTTTTGGTTTCTTGACAATGTTGTGTATAAATGTTGACAATAAGCATGAGACTGCTAAATGTCTTGTTCTAATTTTTTGTGATATCTTACTGTTTTCAGATAAGAGAAGATGCAAAGAAAGGTGTTTATGTGGAGAATTTGAGAGAATTTGAGGTTTCAAGTGTGCGCGATGTAATGGAGCAGCTTCTTCAGGTTGGTGATACACAAATGAAATCACTGAAATTTTGGTGTGGTTAAGTTGAATATCACATAGAACAAATATGTTCAATGCCACATCTTTTAAGCTATCATGTGCATAAACACAAGCATATGGGTTGAATGCGTGTAACTCTTTCTTTTTTCCTTTTTGTTCAGGGTGCAGCAAATAGAAAAGTAGCTGCCACCAATATGAACCGTGCAAGTAGTCGGTCTCATAGTGTTTTCACATGTGTTATTGAAAGCAAGGTCAGATCCATTTTCCTTTTTGATGCTTGATCAACCTCTTACAGTAGTAAAAGACAATATCTTTTATGGTAACATTACCTTTAATGTTCACAGTGATGGCTGTTTTATCGTTAAAAGAACCATCAGTCATGCACTTGACCTGTGGCATCCTTGTTTCTATCAAAGGCTTTTCTCAAATATGATTTCCTTAGTTATTCGTCATATTTGATAACAAAGTTGATTCTAATTATTTTTGCGTTAATATTGCATATTATTCATCTGTAGTGGGAGAGACAAGGTGTAAGTCACCACAGGTTTGCTCGTTTGAATCTTGTGGATCTTGCTGGTTCAGAAAGGTAAGATACTTTTCTTTGCATGCTGATCATAGATTAGTTACTAGCTTACTTGCTTATTCTATTTTCCAATTGCTATGGAATACTCATTACTGCACTGCAGGCAAAAGAGTTCAGGAGCTGAAGGTGACCGGCTGAAGGAAGCTACAAACATCAACAAGTCACTTTCTACATTGGGGTACTTGAAATTTCTGTTAAGCAATATTTTCCTTAATGTCCTTGTTAAAATGGATGTGTTTGGGATCTGAGTTGCCAGGCGTGCTCTAACGTTTTTGCCCTAAACTCATCGTGCACTCTTCTCTTATTCTCTACTTTCTGCAAAAACTAAACTGTGGTGATACCAAGGCGTGGCTCATATCAGATTTCTCACACTTTTGAAACATCATGAATTGCTTCCTCTTGTTTTTGTTTACACCAAGAGATGCTGTAAATGTCGCTAAAACGTTCTTTCTGCAGGCTTGTAATCATGAACCTGGTGAACATCTCCAATGGAAAAGCACAACATGTTCCTTATCGCGATTCAAAATTGACCTTTCTTCTTCAGGTTTTTTGTTAAAATTGTTCTATTGGATACTTATTCTGCTCGTTGTTAAAATCTGTAGTGCGCAGCTTGAATTTAAAGAATAAACAGATTAGAGTTGTGGTGATTTATGCAGATGTTTGTTATTATTTTTTAAGAAACATATTGAGTTAACTTCTTTGGTATATAGGATTCATTAGGTGGGAACTCCAAGACAACTATTATAGCAAACATTAGCCCCTCCAGTTGGTGAGTTATTTCAACGTCCAATGCATAATTAGATCTTTATTGTGTTGTTTCCTTTTCCGTTCTAGGCCTAGTCTATTTTAATTTAATGTCACGCTTTTGCTGCAGCTGTTCACTGGAGACACTGAGCACCTTGAAATTTGCTCAACGAGCAAAATTTATTAGGAACAATGTATGTATATGATGGTCTGAAATTTATCAATTTGATTTTTGTTCCAAACATTCAGTTATCTTTTCCAGTGCCTTGCTTTAAGCCATATAAGAAGTGTTTATCAACCACTTGACAGGCGATTGTAAATGAGGATACTTCAGGAGATGTCCTTGCTTTGCGCATGCAAGTTCAACAGCTCAAGGTAACGTTGTGCTACAAATCAGTTATCTTTTGGATGCATATACTTCTCTTGCCATTCGTGTCAAGCAGATTATCGTTTTCCAGTTACAAGTGGCCCATGTGCACAACTGTCCTTTCTTGGATCAGATCTTGTAATGGAATTGGTCCTTGGAGTTTCTCTACTCATAACATTTCCATTAGTGAGTAACAAATTGCTTATGTGTCTTCTTCATGTCAGGAATTGAGTCATGTATTATCAGACATGGAGAAACTTGTTAGTAAATTAAGTAGGCAACATTGAACACAATATGATGTGTCCCTGCTTTTATACATACACATGAGAATCTTCAGAATAATTTGAATATACTAATTTACATCCAAGTTAAGTGACACAAGGCCTTTCTCTGAGACTATTAAATTGTCTTCTTTACTTCACCTATCATATCAGCTACTTTTGTTTGCAGAAAGAAGTTAACCGCTTGAGGGCTATAGCCAATGGGGGACCAGATAACCCAGAAAGCGAGAGTTTGAGCATAAGCTTCCCTGGTTCACCTGGGTCTTTCAAATGGGATGCATTACAAGGATCACTCAGTCCACTTACATCTGACAAAAAGGTCTTTAAGGTAATGGTACTTGGTTAAGTAGTTTTACCAGATTAGTTTAGCAGGACACATTGGACAAATTATTTTTAACAAAGCATCTAGATGTTACTATCTATACTTTTTCATTTTTCCTGCATACTTGCAGAAGAGGGATCTTGAGGCTGCTCTTGTAGCTGCTATAAGAAGAGAACAGGATAAAGAAGCATCGTTGAAAGCATTAGCTGCCGAAAATCAGGCTACCCTGCAACTGGTTTGTTCCCTTGCTCTGTATTCTCATTTGCATATCTATTGAGAAGCTAATGGGAAAGTGAAAATAATTTGTGTTTTTGAGTTGCAGATTATTGTTGTTTTTCCTTTTCTGACCCTCTTACTTCGTCGAAGTACAAAATTCTTTTCTGATAAAAGGGTTTCCAAAGAAGTGGAACACACATTTCACATAAGTATGATCGATAATCCCTTCTGACATCCAACACCAAAACACTGGCATCTTTTTCTTGCACTTCAAAACATTTCATACTAGCTGGTTTGATTTTTTCTTCAAGATACATGAACTCCAAACAAATTGAGCAATATTGTATATATATTCGGAAATTTCATAGATTTGGGTATTCTTCAGAAAATGACAATGTTATATTTACCTGGGTAATATATAATTTCAGGCAAAGCAACGAGAAGCTGAAATCCAAGGCTTAAAGATGAGACTTCGGTTTCGTGAAGCAGGAATAAAGAGATTGGAGGCACTTACTTCTTCAAAGATTTCTGTTGAAGAACACCTTCTACAAGAGAAAAAGGAACTTTTTAAGGAGATAGATATTCTCCGAGGCCAAGTGGATAGGAACCTGGATGTAACTAGGTTTGCCATGGAAAACTTGAAATTGAAGGAAGAACTTAGAAGGTAAACATTGCTTTTAGGACGGACATAATCAAATGCAAAATGAAATATATGCCTTCTACAGCATTGGATGGAAATACAAAATGTTTTGGCTTTGGATAAGCAATTATTGGGCAATATTTTGTAACTTTGGTGTCTGCATATGATAGGTTCCAGTCATTTTATGAGGATGGCGAAAGAGAGATGTTGATTGAGCAAGTTGACATACTACAAGACAAGGTCTTGTAAACTTTTTAGATAAATGATACTTTCTACTGGATTATGACTTACTTTGACAGCTGACACAGTCTCTAATTTTGTTTTAGCTACTTGAAGCACTGGATTGGAAGTTGATGCATGAGAGGGACATGGACAGAGTTCAGGTTCATAATTTACTAATGAATAAGAAATAACAGTTCACATCCTTTTCCTTTTATTCTCCTATTTGAAAATATTACCTCTTTTGGTAAACTTCTCTTGGCTTTTTTTCTCTTCAGAAAGGAAGCATGGCAACAAGCATCCTGATGGGGAATGATGATAACTTGTTGACATCTACCCAGGCAAGCGACAAGTTCTATATCAACTTTAGTTCCCTTAAGAAAGAAACACTTCTCTGGGCTGATCGATATTATTCAGGAAAATAGTTTAGCTTGTGGAGATAATGAAATAAGTCAACAACTATAGTCTTGTGACTTTTCTTCATCATCTCATCAACTCTTCATAGAAACATTAATCTGGGTTTTGACATTGAAATGGGATCTTGAAAATATCTGCGCTCAATTAGATTGCAGCCGCTTCAGCAAACTAAGGAACTGAAGGTCCTAGGGCAACTCATAAAGCTTTACTTTGGATTTAATTTGTGAAAGCTATTCTCAATTTGATTTCAAAATCCTTCACTTGATTTTTTTAGATAAAGCTTTACTTTGGATTTAATTTGTGAAAGCTATTCTCAATTTGATTTCAAAATCCTTCACTTGATTTTTTTAGATTATATTACTCAATAATTTTGACTAGATATTGTCCTAAATTCTTCTTTCCCATCCGTACACATGCTAGACTGCTAATGCATCTCATTACGATCGTATAGAAGTTTGATAATTAAGATCATATATAAGTTTGATGTAGTTCGCTTGGGACGAGTCTTCCTGCTTTTGTTGCATGTGCGTACATTTTTCATTTATCTATTGTGAATTTTGTTGGCAGGATATATCATCGCATCTGGACTATTCTTCCATCCGTGAAGAGAATGAAGTCCTTCAAGTGCAGGTTTGCTTATTGGAAAGCTTTATCTTCATCATAAAAGCTTCCTGTGAAGTAACATCATGTTAGACATCATGTTAGGAGAGCTAAAACATGCATACTTAATTTTCTCGGAAAAATCTAGCTCTTCTAATGGACTCTGTAGTTCCTTTCCACTTTCTGATACTTATCAACCATCATACATCATTGTTCTCTAAATTTTGCATTGGAAATCTTTACCTTTTTGGCATTTTATAATGTAGAACCTGATGGTGCAAGTGAACATCAAAAACTCTTTTTTTTCATGCCCAAAGAAATCGCTAACCAATTAATTTATCCTTTGTAGGCTATTCAATATCAGAGAGAAGTTGAGGCGCTACGCAAGAATCTGAAGACTTGTCTTGATGCCAAAGAGAAACTGGAGAGGTTTGGCACTGAACATAATTGCTACAGTATCTATATGTTACTATTTTATGCTCTTATTTTAATTACTCTATTATCTTGAAACCCAAACATCGACATGGTCTTTAGCAGGAACAAGGTGTTCCAACTAAATTGGACTAGTGAAGTTAGTAAGTTACATTCTCATCACCAGATCAAACAGCTTTTTGAAGTAAAAACATTCCACCTAAGCCTTAACGGGGTGTAGCAAAGAATAAAATTGCACAATCTGGAGAGTGGTGTAGGGCTGAGAGTAACCAAAATATGAAACATTATTTTCTTTTCTTTTCTTGTGAAATTGGACGATTTACTTTGTATTCTTTGATGATTAATGACCTTGACTAACCCGTCTTATTTTCATTCTATCCTGGCTTCATATATCTTCCTTTTTCTCATTCAATACCTTCTGGTTTATATATATATATATTTTTCTTCCTGATGTTACAGGAGGGTTGATGGTTTAGTATTCCAGCTTGAGGAAGAGAAGAAGATTACGGAGAACATAAAAGAATCAATGAAGAAGAAAACAGACGATCACAACTTGTCAAGGACATGCGATCCAGGAACAAGCAGCGTCTCTGATCAGATGGAACTTAAAGCGATGGTTGACGCAATTGCGGTTGCTAGCCAGAGGGAAGCTGAAGCTCATGAAACTGCCATTTTTCTAGAAAAAGAAAATGATGAATTGCGGAAAAAGTTGAAATCTCTGATTGAAAACAAGGCTGGACTGATTGAGCTGGATGAAGGTAAAGTTTCAGCTGATGACACAAATATGAAGGGGATGCTTAACGAAGAAAAGGTAGATGAAGATCATGATAATCTCCTTCACATGAAGGATGTCAAAGTGCTGGAAGAGCAGCTGCACGAAATGCATGAAGAGAATGATAAACTGATGGAATTGTATGAGAACGCTATGCAGGAAAGAGATGCATTGAAGAGGAAGCTCCAGTCCATGGAGAACAACATCGATCAGGTCAAAAGAGCAGGATATGAATGTGAGGAAACAGGTAAACTACATGCTGAAGCTCAAGTGTCGAAGGCGGAACTAAAAATGGCTTTGAAGAAGTTGCATCTGGCAGAAGACAAATTCAATGAAGTAGTGATGGCCATGGGTATCTTTGACACAATCAAGAAAACATCCTGTGAGATTGAAAAGCTCCATGAAGAAATTGAAATAGCTGAGGATAATAATTGGATGAAGGAGAGGGAGATTGCATTCATTGAACTCGTGTATGCTGAAGTCGAGGAGAGCAGATCCAGAGTCAATAGTAGATTCTACGGTTTCAAATCACACGTGTCAAATCTACATGAAAGAAATCACCGTTTGGAGCAGCAAGAAGCTCAAGCAAGAGCTAAGTTGACCGAGTTTTCATGTCTTCTGGATCAAAAGAAGAAGTGCTTAGCTGACCTGCAAGCTCGGATGGAGAATGTTAAGTGTGCACATTTAAAGTCTCAAGAACAAGAAATTACCACGCAAAACATCATTAGCAACTTAAAATCAAGGCTAGAAGCTGCTGACAATCGGAGGAAAGAAACAGAGAAGGCATTATTCGTTGATAGCACTAACAAGCCAGCCTTTTTGACACAGAATGTCAGACCATTGCAGCTGGGTAAAGCTGCTGAATTGTTGAAGGCTGAAGAAGAGAGGACAAAACTTCCAGTTGAGCTAAGGCAAGCAGAAGGGAGGCTCAAGTTCATTAAAAGAGACGCAGAACAACTGAAGGTGCAATACAAGGCACTGGATATGGAGTTTCAAATCGTTGAAGCTGAAGTAACTGCAGCAAACAGGGCTGTAGAGGATGCCAACTGTGAGCTGCAAAATCTTACTTCAGAAAGAGGATCTCTACTGCAGTTAAGGGAGGAGGCGCTGGAAGAGCTCCACTTGTTAATACTGAATTACCAAACCATCACCTTTGAAATAGACAGTAAGGTCGAAGTGAAAAAGATTCTGGAAGAGGAACTGGAGGCAGGGGTGGGATGTTTAAAGGAACTTGAAGCAGCAAAATTAGCTGCCGTAAAAAAGACAAACCAATTATTGGGGGACAACGTGAAGTTAGACGCACTAGGAGATACGCAGAGATATGTAGCTGAAGCTAAAGCCTTTTTAGTTAACAATGTAAGACATTAATGTACTACTTTGGCCTTGAATGATAATGTTCATTCGGCCCATTCTTTCCGACAATGAAGTATTATTATTCATGTGTGGGTGTGTGCGAGTTGATGAAAGATAACAACAAAAATGTACTTTATTTATGAGTTCACACTATATCATCAACACCATCAGTTCCAGATGCTTAGAGGAAACATTGTATTTAACACCAGTACGAGCACACAATACCAGTGGGCAAGCCACATGTGGGCTAGGGAGGGCAGTTGCCCAAATCTTTATTACATATTGGTGCTTCATAGAATTTTGAATATGTATTCGAAGGGTCAGAACTTTTTGAAAAGGTTTAAATTTGAGTTATTACGTACTATGCCCTTCAGTAAAAAGCATCTGCCTCCAGTATTGCGTGATACTTAGCGCCATATTGAATTTAATATCTGAAGTGAGTAGTGGAATGATGTCTTGGTCTCTTCCAAACAATGTCTTCTTTCTTCTGTGGACCAGTTCTGCAGAAAAATAGAGAAAAAGGAGGTGCACGCAATAAGTTCTTGCTGTTAAATGCCAGAATAAAAATGTAAATTCTACTTGGACTTAACATTTTTCTTATTTTGACTCATTCTATTTGTGACCGTTTCTTTTAAATCTACAACAGTATGGATGGATGAGCTGGTAAGGGCATTTCAGCCATGCCCTGTTGGTACGCGGATGCGAACACTGATACATGAACGTTTGCCTTTCTCTTTTCATTAGTGCAAGCTGATTTTAGGAAAATTAGTACTGGATTCAACAAACAGGCATACTATGATGGTGTATAGCATCTGAGATCTGAGGCTGATCTGAAATCTGCAGTTTTGGGATTCACTGTTTAAACACGATGTGCGGGCATAGATTTAATGATGCACGATAAGGGACCCAAACATCAGATTCAGAACTCAGATCCTTGAATCCGTAAGCCTGACGTAATCCACTGTTTGTTTAGTAGGCTGGACCTCGGCTGTTAGACAGAGTCAAGAAATCTCATGGGCGGTGTTTGCATAAGCCAAAGCTAAGCGTGCTTCCTGAGTGAGGGAGAGCTGCATGATGATAGTCTCGTGACGGTTGGTCTCTGATACGGCCCAGCCTAGGAGCCCGCCGAGAGACGAGGCCGTCGATGGCACCTCAGGAATCGTCCTACCAGTCTCTCCCGCTTCCCTTAATTGACGTCCTTTACACGAGGGTCTTTTTAAGTCCAAATATCAGTAATGGCCCTAATGGGAGAAGTCTAATTTGCCGGATGCTTCTACATGATTAAAAAATTTAAAATCTGTCACTAAAAGCACTATAAATCACTGTCACGCAGTAGTGCCCCCGTGACATGTTTTTTACCAATCGGTTTTCAACTTTTAGTCACCCCACAACATCTGGCATCCGGCAGAGTTGAATCCATCATCAGTAATATTAGAAAAAAATGGCCTCATACTATCCCATGAACTCACTTGAACCCGTATTTCATGTGTACCATCGCATCAGGAACACAAGACAAACGAAGGGAGGTGGAATTTGCCAAGGACTAAACGACTAATGAGCAGTGCTTACTTGAGCAATTTGGTTGAGCCTCTCCCTGGCGTTCTGCATCAGTTGGCCTAGTTCCCCATCCCACTTGTAGAAATTCAGTTCATGATCCTTCAATAATTTATTAGAAACCTGCAAAATGCTATCAGGTTACTGAGACTTGTTTTAGAAGCACGGTGCTGGAAAGTATCTCCGGTAGGACCTTCTCCAATTGAAAAATAGAAGCGTGACAGGTGCAAAACTTGTCGACTGTCGTGTTATATTGTGGACCCAATTAGGGTTGGGAAGACAAAGTCACCTCAGAAAGGAATCGCTATTGCATCATGGAGAGAGACGGTAATAACTGCTCCCTTAACAACTTTTTGATCAATTCTTATCTTGAAAGGGTAACTATTTGGAAAAATTGGAGAAGAATTGTGTAAAAGAAAAGAATATCAAAGGAAGTTATAAAGAACATTATTAAAAAAATTGTATAGGAAAATTTAGAGAAAAGAAACCGATAAGTTGAGGAAAAAGACGTTCATAAGAAAAGAATCTTTCGACAACGAAAATGGATAAACAGGAGCTTTTCAGAGAAGGATATTGACGGCAGAACCTTCTTTCCAATTATGCGGCCGCCTGCCGTGTGCGCAAAATATATGTTGTAGAAGTGACAAACGAAAGCAGCGGGATCTCCGATCGAAATTCCTTCAAGATACGAAGAGTAGGCGATTCCAGAGGGCGAGGGTTTAGGGATGGGGTAGCCTTGCTCCTGGAACCAGATCACGTCCTTCTCTATCTTCTCCTTCCTTTCCAGCCCCGTGTTCCTGAGCTCCACATCTGAAGAAAGAAAAGTAAGAAGGGGCGGGGGAAAGAGAAAGGTAATCTCTAAGGACCCGGTCGATGGCGCAAGCGGCACTCTCGACAAGTGGCCCATCTTTTTTTAAGAAGATATTAGTTACCTATCTTGTCCCGAAAATCTCATAAAACGATCTAGGATGGTACTATTGCGTATAAAAAAAAAAAGGAAAATTAAAATTATTTATCCACCTACGTAGGTTCATGGACACTTCACTTCATATATATATATATATATATATAGCTATTACTGCGAATCATCAGATGTGCCATTGATTCTAAACGAATCAGACATGGGACATTGAAATGATCGACAAAGGAGGAAACGCACACACACACATATCTAAGAACTTTATGAGTAAATATAAAAGGATCAAATTATTATAGCTCCTTGTGCTTTCATGCATGCTCATATACGTAGCACCTGGCAAATGGCAGGGCCTGAAGATGAGATGAGATGAGATGAGAGAGAGAAATAGTTACATGCGAGGTGTTTGGCCTCCAAGACAATGTTTTGAAGAGTGGCGAAGACCATTTGGCTGTCCACCAGAGACTGGAGATAGCCTTCAAGCGTTGGCTCCCATTTACCATCCATGAACTCCCCAACATGAAACTTCATTGCTATGCTCCTCATCTCCTCCACAAATGTTTTCCCCGCTCTCAAATCAGCCATGCCCTTCTCCCTTACAACTGATCCTCACCCATATGATCTACTTATACCAAGCGAGATTCTTAATTAGTTGAGTCGTCGATTTTTTTCTTTACTTCTTTATACTGGTTACGTGTTTTCATCAGCTCTTGGTGTAGAACTTACTTCTTCCTTACAATTTTTATTTTTTTTGAGC
Organism: Nymphaea thermarum; assembly: GCA_011799765.1. Taxonomy (NCBI): domain Eukaryota; kingdom Viridiplantae; phylum Streptophyta; class Magnoliopsida; order Nymphaeales; family Nymphaeaceae; genus Nymphaea; species Nymphaea thermarum. The sequence continues at coordinate 147,355 of JAANDH010000271.1, read as the reverse complement.
GGGGAGATCAAGTTCTTTGGGCATCACGAAATCCCAATACGCTTTGTTTCGGGTGAATTAATGACGTCCGCTTTGGTTCCTTGCACGTTATGTTAAATAAGAAAGATGGAACAGCGATATCAGTACTCAGAATATAGCACAAAGTGCAGAGTAAGAAGGAAACTGAGTTGCTGGAAACAAAGGGATTGTAGTTGAAAGCTAACTATTTTGTGTAAAACTTAATTAAGAATCTCACTGTTGCTTGTTTCGGTCGTCGATGTTCAGGAAGATTCTTCGAATGATTAAGAAATTGAGAAAATTTCGCCCCATACAAACTTGATCTAATCCTGATTAGAAACTAATTAAATTAAAGGGTCTTACTGCAAGTAAATGTATCCATAGATAGCCATAGGCACAGGTAGGATGACGCTGAATTTGCCATTTTAGAGAGGTGCTTGATGGAGCAGACATACCTAAAATAATCCCGGTGTGCCTATTTATTAATATGAATAATAATTTATTATATGAGAGGGTAGGTAGGTGAGACGGAAAGGAATTCCAATAAAGGGTGATTGCTTGTTACCAATATCAATATGAATATGAGAGAGTTGCTGGCTGCAGATTACTGAAAGATTCGAGGAAGCTGACGCATGTAGCAGGGAGAGGGAGAGCATGGCTGTGGCCTCAGAATTTACAAGGAAAAATGACGGCACCGTAGTTGGAGTTGATGGATTAATTCAATTGGGTTGAGAAAGCTGGAAGAAGGAATTAATTGGATGGAGGCGGGGTTCAATGACCTGACCTGACCTGACCTGACCTCGTGAATATATAAAAGACCGGGCGGAGCACATAGGCGTTGACCAAAATCTGATGATTCTACATCAGCACTGTTGAGAATTTGAATTTTTCCAAACAACAACACTTGTCGTTGCAGGGGCTGCGGGTAATTCATAAACTTCCATGTCCATTTCCAGAATCCAACATGTTCGCTTGCTGTACGCAACGTACTGGTTCCATTAATTTACTATCTCGCTCGGCAGCAAGAACGTTAATGCTGATCATCGATGCCCAACTTTTGGCCGTCCTCGCAGTGTCCATGGGGACGTCAACGTCTCGTGCATTGGATTTGGATCTTTCCCAGCAAACAAATCACCCAAGGACCAAGAACTGACCTGGACGCGATTGAAGCAAGCCGCCAAACTTTTCAAGCACGCAGTCCGTTGTTTTTAAGTGCTTCTGGAACGGCACTGTCCCGTCCGTCGGAAACGTTCCCAGCATATTTCTGCTGCCTTGTCGTCCCCACGTACCCTGAATGAATGTAGGGTGCTGTCGGCCGCTGCATCTCTAGTCAGTCACCCTTTTTCATGGCCGTGGCCTTTCTTTTCTTTCCTTTCTCGACTCTACTCTGTTTATCAGTTCCTTCTTGTTTCTGTGTCGAGTTGCGTGCACTCCGAAACAGTAGCAAGGCTAGGAAGGGAAGTTTTTGAAGCAGTAGCAAGGCAAGGAAGTCTTTGCTCAGGAGCACCACTTCCAAAAAATTTTAGACTCACCAAGTATTTGATAAAGTTGGTGTGGATGGTGGGACTAAGTTAATTGCGCGTTTGAGTTTATTTTGCCGTTCTTCATGTCCGTCAAACTGATGGTTGCTTATATGATTGGCTTCAGTTTCAATCGTTTTCTGCTTTTTGGTATCAGTTGGTCGCTATTTCAACTTACATGATTTAAAGGCTAGATATTATTATTATATTTTTACTTTTCCCAATTTCAAGTTGTATTTATTTAATTTGAAATGCATTTTTCTTAGTAATTAAGTCTGATTAACAAAGGATCCCCTTTCCAATTTTATCCACCGACTGGTTAAAGCATTTGGTTTTCTAAATCGATTTGAATAACAAATACACAACTATCTCAAGGACGGTGCAAGGTGACACACGCTTGAAGGGTTCAAGGTTCGAAGAATTTTGTTACGTATTCTTGTGTGCTTGAACTGCCAGTGCAACGTTTGAGTTGAACAGGTCGTACTTTCCATAAGTAAAATAAAATGACAAGAAAAGAAAATGTATGTATATAGTTATAGCGTGGCCCTTTCACGCGGGAGCCAGGAAATCCGACCTTCACCCTCCTTCCCTTTAACTGCAACCTCCAGCTTCATCTTCTTCTGACTTCCTTTAATTAGCAGCCAGTCCAGTCAAGCCTTCCTTCTCCTCCACCTTTCTTTTATAGTTTGGTAACTTGGAGCAAGCGCAGAAAAGGAAATAAGTTTCTTGCATCATATGCGGATCCACTTTCCTGATTTTATTTTCCTCACAAGGAAAAGTGCAAGAATCTGTTTTATACTTCGTTTCAAGAATGAGAGGTTCGACGTTAGTACTACTACTGTACGTTGAAGCCGAAACTTAAATGTCATTACTCATGCGCACCACAGATAAAAGATAACATACATCGAGAGAGATATAATAATAAATACTTGCACAAAAAGAGTAACCTGCATAGTTAACTCGACATGGGAGAGTTCATCAACTGTAGCACTAATAAATTTTAAAAGTGTCGCTCTTATTAATTAGCAGCCGACGAACGGCCATATTAATAGGGGAGCGGCCGGGAACTGCAGCCGACCGAAGATGAGGCGTCGGGCCATTTTCTTTCTGTTTTCTAAAACATAACGTTCCAAATTCTAGTGGCGGTTCTACCTGTGCTGACTGTGCCGCAGGTAAGTTGCCGTTCTAGTTATGCAGGAAGCGACGTGTTTTCTTTTGCTCTTTTCTCCTGAAATTCGGTAGGTTTCATAAGAATTGGGACTGCAGGCACATCTTAATATTTTGGTGTCCCCAAAAATAAAATGAAATGAATGGGAAGCCGACTGCTTATTCTTGAAGAACGTCTTGTTCCATCGAGATAGGTGGTCAGTCAGTCTCCCATATTAATTTAGTGTAATGTCGGACAATTCGTCGAAATAAAACGTGAAGAAGGAGAGTAGCAGAGTCCGATTTAATTAAGCTAGTGACAGGGAGGCCCCGGTGGAAAGGAGGAGGAAAAGGGTTGCCTACTGGAGCCAGCGGCAAATTAACCGCCGAACGACCTGTCGATCTTCTTTCTCTGTTTTTAACATCCACCGGCGAATATGATAAGCAAAGCCCAAAACAGGGGATCCGAAGAGGATAGCCAGCAAGGCGAATGGCGATGCTTTCGCCGTCCGCCGCCGCCCCGCCAGCATGGATGTGCCCCACCTTTTTCGAATTTCCCGGCACCAAAATAAAGAGAAGATGTACATACTCTTTCTTTCTATTCGATAAAAGTTACCTATAAAAGAAAAATAACAAATTTCGCTCATCTCCTACTATCTTTATAGAGAAATTGCTCCGGCAACCCTTTAGTAATTTCTTCATTGGGTCATCGATCTCGCTTAGATAAACTTTCGCCTTTTGTTCTGACGAATCTTTTATTCGACAAACCAATAGCTTATTTAATTATGAACCCTTCAATTGAATTATTTCCCCGTCAAAACAAACTGCCCAATACTTGGTAGTTAAGTTAATCCATTCACGTCAGTGAAGGAGCCGGCTGGTGTGGGCAACTTGTGGCTTGCCCATGCCAGCCTCACAAAGTTTATTATTTTTTATATATTTGATTGTTTATACATATATATAACTGCACCTAAAAACATTAAAGCCACTATTCCCAGCACAGCATCCATGACTATATTGAAAGGTTTCTTTTCCTTTTAAAACATTTCAAGAAGAACCGAAACGGAAAAACTGTCAATTGTGGGATGATCGGTGATTGAAATATGTTTTAGAGGTATATTTGACCTCTAAAAACGAATGAAGATGTTGGTGGGGTATATGTAGTTTTCGAATAAATAGTGGGACCTCTGAAATTTCTCTCAACCTGGTGGGCCTGGACTGAAGTTTTGGTTAAAAACGAAGATAGAAAAATTTATACTTGCAGAATTGACCTGCGAAATCCGGGAGACATTCTCTCTTCTCTTGCTTGTGTCTCCCCTTCCGTTTTATTTCTTTTTTTTTTCCCCTCATTTTCCCTGGCTTTTAGGGTTCCCTGTCTCTCCTGTGCGTTGTGTTTTTGCTGCGAGACAAAGTTGTCCGGCTCCATTTCCGCCCGCGCCCTCTTTCGGGATGCAACCGGAGGCCGGAATCATCATTCTCTGCTCTTTCTCCGTTTTTCGCTTGCTGTACAAGGTGGATGTGGCTTTGACGCTCGTCTCCCACACGTGTTGCCGTCGTCGGTCTTGGAGGTGACGGCGTTGAGAAACCACGGTCTTTATTGGCGCTGTCAGGTACGCATTTCTGGGGGACTGCACCCTTCTAGTTTTGAATGAGATGGAATTCTCTATCTTCTCGTTGATCTCGCTGTTTCGCGATTCGAGGTTCTGGAGATTCACTCTTATTTTCAATCGAATTTAAAAACTTGGTGTTAGAATTTTCGAAATTTGGCCTCTAGAATTCGATTTTGATGCTTTTTGGCGTTCCCTTTCGTGAAATTTTGAGTGGATGTTGAGACTTCATCGACGCTTGCAGTTCAACTTTTCTTCGTTTGTTCGATTTTGAAACCCTTTTTGGGGTAAGCATTTGTCGTAGATATGGGTAATAGTGTGAATTCTCGTCTTTTTGACGCTTTTTGAGAACACTCTGGAGAGATATTGAGCTGGGTTTTTGGATGACTTTGATTGTTAACCTGGCGAAATCGACGCATCAGTTCTTGTTTCGCTCTGTAAATCTCAAAGTGTAAGAGAACTTCAGGGTTTTGGCTAAGAGTTTGTAGCTTCTTCTGGTTCTTTGTGGAGTCTGTCTTTTTTTAGGATTTGGGGAACCTTGTGAAGGAGCATAAATAAATCTTATTAGCAGTATCAATGACATACATGACGGATTTTTTTGAATTTGTTCTGCTGGACCTTGAGTTGTCAATTTTTTTTGTTTGTATCTGATGAATGCAGAAAAGCTTTTTTGCAAGTCTGGTGATGCCGTGATGTTATTCCTTTTGCTGTTTCAGCACATTATGTTTGAATAGCACGGATGGGGATTAGGTGTTCAAGAACCAGGAGCTGTAAAAGGTAATTCTGCAGCATGGAGTTGGATTCTCCTTCAACGAACACATTGAAGAAATGTTGTAGTTGTAGCTGTAGTTGTTCCATTGGTAAATGGCAGCGTTTCATGAAGAGGAAACTTGAAGAGATTGAGGAGCCACCAAGTTATGGAGGGGATGATCAAAATTTCTTTTCTGTAGCTCGGGTGGAGATGGAAAATGAGTGTATGGCTTTGAGAGAGACAATTACCAGCCAGCAGCAGTCGATTCAGGAACTCTACGTTGAGTTGGAGGAAGAAAGAAATGCATCTTGTTCTGCTGCAAATGAAGCCATGTCCATGATCTTGCGCCTGCAGAGGGAAAAGGCAGAGATTCAGATGGAAGCTCGGCAGTTCAAACGTTTTGCAGAGGAGAAAATGGCTCATGATCAGCAGGAGTTGCTCGCAATCGAGGAATTAATATACAAGAAAGAACAGGTTATAGAATCTCTAAGTTGCGAGATACAGGCTTACAAGCATAGGCTAATGAGTTTGGGGTTACATCAACTTGATTTTGATGACGCTTTGTCAAACGAAGTCTCTTTTACAAGCCACCACAACCGCAGTAGGAGTATGGGGGGGAAATCAGAAAATGCGGAATGGCAGGACTCTGAAGAATTCAACAGGTATACGTATTCAGGGGATACTCTTTTAGGTCGTGCAGAGAAACCGAATGCTTTTGAATACCCACCTCTAAGATGCAGTTCGAAGGAGGTTCAAGAGTTTCCAGAATGTGAGGATTCTTTGGATATAGAAAAATATGCTTCAGGTGAGACTCCTCGTGAAGGCAGAGAGCTTCAAAATTTAGAGTACAGAATTTGTGAATTGGAGAGAACACGTAGCCATTGTTTGGATGGGAAATTCACTAGTGGTGGAACTAATGTTCCTGACAAAACAAACAGTTCTCAAACATCAAAATATCCTAAGACTCTCTCGACGGATAGCGCTTATCCTGGTTTGGTCAGAGAAGCTGGCCACGAGTGTACAGTGGAAAGCGTGTCTACTCCTGGTCCACATGCAAACTCAAAAAAAGTGCAGTTCTCTATAATAGAGGATCGCCGTTACTGTGGAAAAGAGGACAATGAATTTGGCCTTGCTGACGGTACCGGTGATAGAATATACACTATTGATTCTGTCCTTGGGTCCCACGGCTCCAAACGGATGTTTGTGGATGAAAATGGAGGTACCCTTGGGGAACCTCTTCGGCAAAAAAGCAAAGTTGAGAGTATGACATGTTACACTGCTGATGGGAGTGTTGAAACTCTCCAACCTGATGATGGTGCTTTTGATTCTAAATCTCAGTGTGATAAACCTCATGAGTACTTGGCTACTCCCAGAGGCTCATCAAACAGAATTGATGTGGCAGATGGGGATGTTGTCGAAAAGCTTAATTTTAGGCTCCAGGCACTTGAGGCGGACAGGGAATCCTTGAAGCAAACAATTATTTCCATGCAGACTGATAAAGCTCAGTTAATATTGCTACGAGAGATAGCACAGCAGTTGTGCAAAGAGTTAACACCAGAGAAATGGATTGTGAAAAAGCCATCCTTGAAGAGAGGGTTTTCCTTTATATCAACGTTGAAGGTACTTGCAGTTTTAGTTGATTTTTTTTTTCTGTCAATAGTTCTCCGAAGTTTGCAGTTTTTTCCTTTGTTACACTAACATTTATTTATGTTTAGAGCAGTTCACAAAGTTGAAACCTGAAAACCTTCATTTTCATTTCCAAATTTTTCATGCTTAAGTATTGGCTTTGTGATCATCGTCTAAAATATTTCCTGAAACTCTGTAGCTTATTTTCTTTGTCTTACAGTGGATCGTTTCCTTCATCTTCCACAGGAAGAAATCTCAGCGAGTGAAGTAAGTAGTGATTCATTAGTTTATTTGCATTTGGGCGCATGCATGTCTCCCTTGTCATTATAGGGTTCCGCTTTTCTGTTTTTCAGGTATCCTTTTGGTTATTCAGGAAACAATGTGGGCCTCTTACTACTTTTGGACAAATCCCCGCAGATCAGGCAGTGGAGATGCGTCACAAGAACAAAAGCATAAAAGATTGTACATTGTGACTATTTATTGTAGTTAGTGGTTGATCTTAGTTCAAAAGCTTGTGGTTGGTTTTTTCTACATTCTTATTTAATTGATTTTTCCGCTTTCAATGAATTTTTCATGTCCTTTGACGGCAAGTCTGTGTATATTTGGTAGTGCCACATGTGCACTTGCTTTCTTTTACCACCTCGATAGGTGTATCAAGAATACAAATATGTGCGTGCTTCATGTAAAATAAGGTTTTCATATGTTTCGGTCAAACGATTTACGGTGGAAATGTGTATGGGGAATTTCTGACAATGAATGTACTTGCCTCATCTATGACCTGTACTTCGTATGTGGACGGAGTGACTTTTGGTGATCTATGTCTCAGAAACCATGGCTCACTTTATGCCTTTGCTAATAGGTTTGTCGCAGGTATGGTACTAATTCCATCAAAATTCTTTTTCCTCTGCTTCTTTGTATTCATCTTCGGGAAATAGCGCTGCACCAAAATTTTTATACTCTCGAAGGTGGCAGGTAATGCGTTGCTAATTATTCTCCATCTTGACTTTGGTTCTTCATCCCCTGCACACTCACTTGGAAACATGTCAAATTATTCTTAACGTCTGCAGCTGTATCCATGTGGATGTCGATGCATTGGCTAGGCAAGGTGCGTGAATGCCCCGTGATCATAACAATAGATGACAATTTCGAATATAATGAATATACAATAATAAACTTATTCAGGAGGTGCATGCTTTCGTTTCTTCCCTTCACCTGGACTTGAAATGACAAAGGCATGTAAGTCAAGTGTGATACTTCCCGTGGATAAGGCGTTGCTGGTAATTTGTAACCAGTATAACAAACTTTCTATCAACTTTTTACGTGAACTGTTCATGTGCCTGTTATGAATAACGAAGAATCCGAACGTTTTCACGCTGCGTCGGCAGGTTTGTTCGGCTCCAAGGTTAAATACTTGTGCGTGTAGGGGGGTGCTCGTGCCTTAGACCACGCACCACGTAGCCCCTCCCCAGGACAACGTGGGAAGATGGCTTTGAGTTTTCCATTTTGTCCTTTCAGGAGTTTGTTTTGTCTTTTTTAGGTGGTTTTAATTTTGAATACTCACACCTACGCGCTCATTGGGCGAGTTGGAAATTAAATTCATAACTAATACTATATAAGCATGCATGGATAACAGGAAAACTGGAAAAGTTGGCTTTCACTTCAGTGGAAGTAACGATTAAGATAATTAATTGCTTTACAAATAACTGACTTTGTTTATTTTTTTTTTAAAAAAATAAATGATTAATTAATTGTTTTATAGACTGCCGTGATGCTTGCATTGTCATTATCTAACATGTGACCTAATCTTTTCTATTCAATTGAAGAGTTGCGGCCTTAAAAGCAAATTATAATTTGAAATTTTGAACAATGACAGGTTTAAAAAACAAAGCAAATGATAGTATACTTGTTTTTACCGCTCGTAGAAAAGTGCTTTGATGCGGCTCAATAGTAGTCTTTGGACTCGACGCAGTGCCCGATTCACCAACTTCAGTTCGTTGCAACACCGAAGAAATCTATTGCCAAGCCAACAATATATATATATATATATATTACTGAATAAAAAAAAAAGCGAGTCACATATAATAGGTGCACATATATTGTATTTAACTACCACACGTAAACCGTATAAATTGCATTATACAATGGTGTTGCAACTTAATTCATTGAAAGGGACAGCATTACTTGACTTGTAAGCACAAAGCACAACTGTCACATATCTTCTCTAAGCAATCGACTTTTTATAAGATTGAGGGTAACTTGTAGCAAGGCCGCTTGAATTATTTCAAGCCCCCACCCACAACAGCATCAGTCACTTGAAATAAATGGCATACAAGTTCCTTGGGGTCTGTTTGGTACGAGTAACATATTGTTATTGTCTTGTGAATCTGCCTTAAGTAGATTCATAGAACATCTTTTAAGTTTTCGAGCCAAGAGCATGAGACAGTAACCAAACTCCGCCCAAACGAGCCCTCTAGGTACACAGGTTGATGAAGTAACAAAGAAGGCATATTGTGGATGCTGTGCCTCCCACTGCCATGTGGGCAGATGAGATGGTGTGCGCGACCACCATGAGCTGAAGCACCACTCACTGTTGCAGACGAAACGAATTCTTTAACCCACATAGGTCGATACTTCAAGCAAGGAAGACGTACACTTGCCACTTCTCTTATGCCAAGTTCTAGTCATTACTATCAGCACATATCTTGGTCTTTAAAGGCTGTAGGGTTTTCCATATATAAATATTTACCTTCTTGTAGGCAAAGCCATTTCACGAATTAGGTCGCCCAGGGTTTCTGATTCCAGTTTGATTGTTGCGGATGGATAAGCCTGAGGAAAGAAAAGAAAAGAAGGAAAAAAGTTATCCCTCTAAGTCTGAGTAGGTTGCAATAATTTGCAGTGCCGTGTTTGAGGTGGGAAAAGCCAACGGACCCCGGGCCCTACCTCCATCTCTGACATCGGATACGGAGTTTAAAAAACAGTCAGACAATAAGAAAAGTGAGTTTGTGAAGAAAATTTCCGCTAATGCTCACCTTCTTGTTTAGTTTTGGGTTAAAAAGAGCGACAAGAAAACTTTGGGCATCTTTATATACACTAACCAAACAACACTTCCGCTAATTAGAGAACCAAAACGTGGAGTTTAGAATCAGATAGAGAAAAAACAAAACTTGACAAGTCCCCTAGATAAACCGAAAAACAGAAAGAAGGCACAGAAAGAGAGAGCGAGAGAGAGAGAGAGAACATGTTCGTCTTCCGGGAGTTCGTGTTTCCAAACCCACCGTCGGTCTTTCTGACGGCGCTGCCCATCTTCCACCTGGTCTCCATGGCAGCCGCCGGGCTCTTGGAGGCGAGAGGCGTCCCCATGAAATACTCCAAGTTCTGGAACGTCAAAGACAGTCTCACCGGCTCCTCCTCCGCTTCCTCCTCCCCTGGTGGCGTAAACATCTCCAGCAGACGAGCGATGCTCCTCTGCTACACGCCAGCTTTCCTCGTTGCCGCAGCCTCTTTTACGCTCACCGGCAACCATCCGCGGTCGTTGCTGCTGAGCTCCGCACTCCTTCTTCATTTCCTCAAGAGGATTCTTGAGGTAATTAATCTCCCCTTCCGACCTCTAATTCCTCCTCTGCTAGTCCTTATTCATCACCATTGGCGGCCGGTAGTTAAAACATGGAGATTCCGAGGTCTCGTGGGTGGGTCACAATCTGCATGAAAGTAAAAAATCAATCTGATGATAAAATTCCATCTCCTCAATCTTGATGACAAATGAGATTCGTTCAATTTCAAGAGCACCATGGATTTTCAAGTATCTTAATAATTTTGTGTTTGCTAACCTCTATTTATTTGTTATTTTATCACAAACTGATCTTTTAAAATATGTTTCGCTGATTATAGGAGACTTATATAGATAGTCACACGCGCCTGTTGTACTTTTCCACATAAAGGAAGGATGAGATAATAGTTTCTTCTCAATATGAAGCAACAAAATCTTGATGTGTTCCTTTTTAGGCTAACTGCTTTGGTTTTCTTTTTCCCTTTTTTTCTTCTTCATTTCCCCCAAGGTGTTGTTCGTCCATAAATACAGTGGAGGAATGGCACTCAATTCAGCCAGTATTATCAGTTTCGGCTACGCTACCTCCACTTTTTGGATGGTCTACTGCCAAAGCTTCGCACAAGGACTTTCAGATCCGAAGATCGACTTGAAATTTCTTGGCGTCCTTCTTTTCCTCTTGGGTGTAGCCGGCAACTTTTACCACCATGACCTTCTTGCAAGGTTAAGGAAAGAGGGCGGTGGCTACAAAATTCCAACCGGAGGTCTCTTCCCTTTGGTGGTATGTCCACACTATCTTTTCGAAATCCTGGGGTTTGTGGGGATTGCATTCATCTCGCAGACGATCTACGGCTTCTCTAATGCCCTGTGTACCGCCATGTATCTGACGGGAAGAAGCTATGCTACCAGAAAATGGTATGCCACCAAATTTGAAGATTTCCCTACCAGAGTGAAGGCACTTATTCCCTTCGTCTTCTAGACTGTACACCACCCAACTGTTTGCTAGCTTCTCCCCATCATAGAGACGATCTTGTTGAGACTTCTATCCATGTGCATGCCTGTGTGCCTGCACTCACTCACTTAATTTCTCTTTATTAAATCACACGTAAACAACGTTGTAGCCTGTTACGGAATGAAACGCGGTTGGTTTTCAGCCACACCTCTTGCTTCGCTAAGATATGATAAAGTGATAGACCGTGGCGTGGCCTCAACAACTGACGTTGCTGTACGAAGTTTTCAGTAATGGCGCCGGTTGTCGCAGCCACGACAAATCCACAATTTTCTTCCGTGGCGAGGAGGGACTTTTGTATACATCACATCACATTACCATTGTTGGCATCCGGCCAGACTCGACCATATATATATATATATATATTGGTCACCACCATTTTACCGGCAGGCAGACTTCGGCTCAGTAACCACTAACCAGCACTACAAACTTCATGCTTTAATTTTTTTTAGTTTCACTGGGGAGGATACGTTCCGTTCAAAAGTAACAATAAACTACAGCAAGAAGAACAAACAATTTAACATGGCTGGAATCATTCCTACTGATCCTACTCCATGCAAGGCCACCATCGACCTTGAAATTGGTGGTGGACAACCTAGTTATATATATGACCTCTGTTATCCACATTTAACAGCACGATAATCTCTTAGTGTGTGCATTATCTTTAACCGTCCCTAAACTAGATCATCTCATGATCCTTACCACCATATTTGATCACATTCATTGTGGAATCATGAAAAAAAAAAAGATGGGAGAAAACTTCAAGTTTTGGAAATTTTACATGAATGAGCAGACCAAGAACAAAGTAGTCTGAGCTTTGAACATACAGAGTCAAGGTTCCTTATCTAGTCGATCGAAGAGTCTGTTAACGCATAGGTGATGGATCCATAAATCCCAGTTGAGACTCGAATAACTTTACGTCGAGATGGTCGGTAAAGATTGGTTTACCATGGAAAAGCCGGCGGCGTTTGTATGACAACATTGAAAAGGCCCAAGGAACGGAAGGGAAACCTGCAGCCACCATCGCTCCTAAAACGCCTGCGGCCGAGAACCATGGCAAAGAGGGACAATGTGCAGAATCCATAATAGCAAGCCCAGCAAGAAGGGAAGGAGAAAGCACAAAGCGGTGGAGAGAATGTGTTGAGGTGGCATGTTCCGTTCCAATCACTGAATGTGTTTAGGGATTTCTACGACCAGACCAAGCCTGTACGTAAGGCTAGAGAGGTCGCGCAATGGGTGGTGGCCTCTAGTGATACAAGCTTAATTATATCTTATGAATGTTAGGATTGAAATCAGCATAAAAGGAACAGAAATTAGGAGCTTTGTCCTTTTGCCCAGGACTGCAGCATAAACTTCATATGTAGTAGCTGTTACCCATAAAGGAATTTTCAACAAATCTAGGTCAGATCTTTTGGTCTTTGAATGACTTGGAAGCTTCTTTTGCTCTTCCTGCTGTCATCTTGTTTTAATAAAAGAAATCTCTGTCTATATACTTTTCTTCTTCATGCCATGCCATGGGGTGGAAGTTATGTACGAGAAGTTAAGCAATTGTTATTAGTGGATATTCATAAAAACATGGGTTATTTGAAAAGTAAATAATGCATCTGATGTAGATAAGGACCATAATTCGGTGGTTTTTAGTTACCCTTTCTATTTTAGTTGACGCACTTTATATTTAGATATTTTGAAGCGTTAGTATTTACCTTTTTCCCATTTAGACAATTAAACCTAACTCTATTTCTTGTTTCAAGTTCAATGGCTAGACAAGGAGATGGGAACATAATTACTGGCCTCGCAAGATATGTAGGAAAATACTGGAAGAATGACATATGTATGCTTACATTTGTTATGTCCGATATAAGTGAAGTTTTGGATTTCTTAAGACCAACAAAGGTCGATATAAGTGAGGTTTTGGATTTCTTAAGACCAACAAAGGCTTTGGATCTTGTCTCAGGAGCCAGGGATAGGGTGCACCTGAATTACAAATTCAGGGATGCTTATGAGACTTCCTTCCCTGGCTCCATCAAAGAGCTCATACTTGAACCGAAGGTAAAAAAAGCTAGGGGGAGCTAGACTTCCGTTTTGGGATTCTGTCGTGGACGATGCAGAGGTGAAAGGCTTCATTAGGTTTGGCTTCTGAACTATGGATATTAGAATGTTTACGTTGCAGACAAAGCTAATTAGCGTTTCATTGTTCAATCTGTTTTGTGTTTGTCGTACCATGGAAATCGGATTAGTTGGTAAAAAAGTTGAGTTAAATAATTGAGGCTTCGTGTTAGAGGTCTGAATTTGTGGACTGGAAATATTTGGCTCTGATGCTATGTCGGAGAAATCAAAGGAAGATGTGTATCTTCTTGTTGGTGGAACGTGTTCTCCAAGGAGGAAGGTCACAGCGATCAGATTAGTCTTTATACATTTGCATTCGGGTTTCTCTAAATGGTGATATTAAATCAATCAAATCCTATCCGTGCATCTCGCAAGTTTGCAGGTGATATTTCCGCAATTAAATGGCCTTAGCAGTTCGTTTGCCCGTCAAATTATTTCGGTGCTTAAGATGTAAAAGAGGCTCAAACTCGCGAAGAAAAAAGCTAAAGCTAATGTTGGTGGATATCTCTAGCAACACTGTCCACTGCAGCCCTGCCTGTAATTTGCTTTCCGACAAATAACAAATTCCATAAGCTCATGTTAACTCATAAATTCGAGCCATACACGAAATTCCAGTTTTAAGTTGTGGCTTTTATGATTTGCTCTAGAAAAACCTCATATGGATTTGTTTACATCTGACCCTGCACTGCAGTCTGCAGATGGTTGGTTGTAACGTCTCTTTCGCCAAAATTTCATCCTCTACCTCTAACGTCGATCATATCCATATGAGGATTTTCTTTTTTATTCTTTTTAATTTTACAATAACACATCCATCCATAACCCCCTTTTTTTTTTTCCCCTTTCGAGAACGTGGCACAATTGAACAGGTGATTGATACGGAGGATCGCTTAGTTGCTACGTCCATCCATAACCACAACTAATATACTACAAATAAATCAAAGCTTCCCCTGGAATACAAGAAAATATAACGTTGTGGCGATGTGGAACCGACAATGGGCATGATGAGTCATGATAAATATATAAATGCTAGTCACAAAAGCACAACAAAAAGTTTTATAATTTCATGATTTAAAAAGTGCTTTGATATGTGCATGCTTGCACATATGTCCAGAAAATACCCATACACGTAGCTACTCAATGACCTGAGGTCTTATGATGAACGCACATGTTATATGTGAGGAGGCAGAGAAATTCAGTTTCAAGGAATGCAGATGGGTAGCCTAGCTACCTTTTAAATCATCATAATAACCATAAACGATAGCCAACAAGATTTAGACATAAAATATTTTGGGGGTCGACATTAAAACTGCTCCTCTTTTTTTCAATTTATGGCCTTCTACGTTATCGTATATTTATTTGTAATGACTGGATTCAATGGGCACTAAATCTGTGTATAGTAGATTTGACAACTTGCTAAATTAGAGATTCCATTGGTTGATTGTTTTTTGAAAGTAGACATGGACATGGAGAAGATGATCAATAGAGACGGGGCCGGATTAATTCGACCAACCACCCTTATTTCAAACGCCCTTGACATTTTTAATTGAGGCATTGTACAAACTTAACATATTGTCAAAATGGGCCCTTTGCCACTGAATGGAACTCTGTTTGTAAGGAGGACGAGAAACCTCACAAGTTGTGAACCCTACATCCTACACTCTTTTTTTTTTCTTGTATAAATGTTTCTGTATGTGCAGTATATATGGAATGGGGGCAGAGATTTGGTAGTTCAAACTTTTGCGTCATTATTTCCTCGTAACGTGACTACAAACAGAAAAACGTAGGCAAGCTTTGACGTGTGCATGTACAAAAACTAAAAATCTCCTACAAGAATATTCAATGTGCAAGTTGAGATGCCGCCTTATTAGAATATGCATCATCAGTCGTATAAAATAGCCGTATGGTAAGCCAATCACGTCCACGCCGCCACCCCCATCTCCATCTCTCTTTCTTTGTTTTTTCCTGTTAGCAAATTGGTTTGGGTTACCACATCCTCATCAGATGATCATAAACATACAGAAAATCCACCCGGGCGGGTGTTGAATTCTTCTGGCCTACACCTTGAAGATCTCAACTCTGAACCCCAAGCCAGTGAAAAAAGCTCCACTCCCTACTCGGCCAACCAATGATGAAGCTCACCACTTCCTTGAGAAATATTCCAACAGTGAACTCCCAGAGGAACAAATTAAAGCAAGTAACTCACCATGCATAATGGCATAGTCACAAAGTTATATAAGGCCCCATCAACCACGACGATTACAAATAGTTGAATAACAGTCTAACAGACATTCTAGAAAACTAAATAATTTATACAGCGCGAAACAAACCAAGGAAAGAAATGGCGGAAAATGAAATTAATTATACATCTTAAGACAGATTTGGTATAAAACCCTGTATGCATGACACCCATTCGGTCGTTTACATGAGCAATGCACACTAGCTGGCCATGGCGGGAAGATGTTGTATATATGAACTACTTAAGTTGGTTTTCGGAGTAGGAAGGGTAGCCAATAACTATGCACTACCAGCTGTGCAAACCTGAGCGGGTGGTGAAATCAGTATCGAAGCCTGAAGAGGCAGAGGTTTGGTTGATCAGATTCAGAGGCACTGGTCTTTGCACTGACAGGAAGGGATTCATCTCCAGCGAGTTTGGCGAGCCGAAAATCGTGGGAGTACTTATTTCGAGCAACTTAGGATATGGCTTCGGCGACGGCGAAAATTGGAGGTTCGACGGCATGGCGGAGAGCATTTCTCTGGGGGGAAGCATCTGGTAAGGCTTCGCATCTATGACGACGTCTTCTCCGAAAAAAGGGTCGATGTTGAGAGGAATTTCTTGGGAAATTCCGAGGTTCGTCGACGTCCCGTCGAGGGCGAGAGATGCACCGAAACAAGCGGACGTGGGGGCGGCCTGCGGCATGGCTGCGATGGGTGGAGCGAAGGACGAAGGCCGCGGGGGCGGTGACGGCGACGGCGACGTGGAGGAGGATGGAGGTGGTGTCGTTGGGGACTTGCCAGTGAGGCGCTGCACGAGGGCCATGAAGTCGCGGGCCTTGGTGTGGATGATCTTTGGTGATTTGATGTAGATGATGAGGGGGGAGCGACGCTGCGTTGGTGGTGGGACTGGTGGCTTCCTGATCATGCCGCCGGAGTCCTTCTTCATCTTGAGAGGTGCAGGCTTTGGCCCCTGAACTGGCGCTCTGTCCTCCCTCGAGGAACCCATGCTGCAATGTTGTCTAGATCGATCCAACGAAGCTGAGTTAATTAGGAGAAGAAGCAAGCAAGCAAGCAAGCAAGGAAGAGGTGAGGGAGGGTTTCCCAGCAAAATCGCGAGGGAAGTAAATATGATTGTTTACTCCCTTGAGTAAAGTAAAGTAAAGCAAGTTGCTGAACCAAATCCAAGAAGGGAAAGAGAGAGGAAGAAGGTTGGGGAGAATGAACACAAATTAAGAAACGCACAAGTAGCACCTCATATTATATATATATATATATATATATATATATATATATATATACACACACATACGGAGTGGAACGGGTGGGCAAATCAGGTAGTTTGAATTGAAATGGTCTTTTAATTTGGAATCTTAAGGTCTCTCATGAATTGAATTGGTTCCCTTGACCAGGGGCCAGGCTTTGGTTCTAGAATTCGTCAGATGTCAATGAATGAATGAAGGCTGGGGTCGATATATATAAGATATGGGTGCATTTTGTGACTCAGACCGTCGGCATTTAATTTCTACTCTCATTATCTGTTAGATTGGTTTGACGGTAATTCATCGATTATACAATTAATTTGATTTTCTTCTCTTTTTCCTATTCAAATCGATGGAGGAGTTGCTATCAGGTACGACTAAATCTGATTGCAGTAGACAAATTGGGAAGCGTGATATTCAATATGTGGTTGAGTCAAGTCAATGGATTACTGTGGGAAAGGGAATATAATGGAACATCAACGCAAAGCAACATATAGAAAGCAAGTAAAAAAAAGACAATTGGAGGGAAAGGAAGCTTGTCCGATGCTTCACGCGTTTCTTTTGGCAGGAAACTTTGGGTTGAAAGGGTAGCAGCTAGGGATGCATGCATGCAAGCTTGGTGGACGAGGGGCCACATAACATTTAATTGAACCGTCTAGCTTATGGGATCGATTGAGTAGGTCAACTGGGGTAGATATATGGAACCAAGTCAAATGTGACTAACAGGTCATGGGTTGCAGGCAGTCGCTGGGACTCGATCTGGACTGCCCCAGCACGTATAAATCCTGTGGGGGCAGAGGGTCATGGAAGTGGACGCACTGTCAGGGCTGGGTCGTGACTGAGCGTTTGAGTAAGATGATCCAGTTTTTCATGTAGGCGCTTTAATTTAACGATAAAAAAAAAAACCCATCAGTTAATTAAGGTTTTGTATAAAATTCTGCAGACAAGTGTGTTTTTGTTTTTGGTGGTTGGCAAGAAAACCGGAAATTGGCGTTTGTTTTGTATGGAGAATTTTGTTGACAATAAATAAATAGTACGAGTGAAAGAGCAGCTAATTTGGATGGAGATAAGATGTGAAGTAGCAGATCGATCAGTGGTGGAGATATACTGCTCCACTCCACTTTTATCTGCCCTCAACTAGTTTGAGGTAAGCGCCACCACCACCATTCAGGATATCGCGTCCATTTTTCTAGTTACAAGCTTCCTAACAAATTAAAGAAACTGTTATGGCAGATGGAAGATTCATGAAATATGTGACTGAGTAAACATTAGGGAGGCTCAACTTGATTAATGGTTTATAAAGTGTCGTTATAAGAAAATAATATACTTGTGCTTCTATTTTTTTTTTAAGAATAATTTTCTATACGCATGAACCTGATTATATGGAAGTTCGAGATTTAAAAAGAATATGTTAAATTTGACATTGAAGGCACCAGTACTTACTTATAGTCTTATCTAACAATGCATGTTCATGTTGGAGAAGACTGGACTCCGTCTAGCCACGCGCAAGTACATTAATGCTTCTAGTTAGGTGAGAATTTGTGAATGGGATGGGGGACAGAGTCACAAGTACATTATATATAAGTGTGGCTTGAGTCCCAGTTTGTTTGTAACGGAATTTTCTCTCTTTTTTTTACACACATGCACACGACACTTTTGACTACTGTTTTGCACTTCCATCCACTTTCAAGATATCTTTTCCCCTGGTTCTAATAGAATTTCATCGATTCTTCTTTGAATGGAAGTTACTGCATTTGAGGCGCCCTAAATGCATCCAATCTTTAAATTTACAAGATTACTGATGCTCATCTGCACCACTTACGTACTTAAAACAATACATCTGCTCTTCTCAAAAAAGGGCGCCCAACTGCACGCACTCTCGATGTTCCTCCGCAACTCTCATCAGAATTAGCGCTTAGTTAGCAGTGGAAAGCGTAATTAATAGTCACAAAAACGTGAAAAGAACACGATAAATTTGAAGTTAGCTGTTTTAAATTGAAAAAAAAATCATTGTTTCCTGTTTTTTGCATTTATTTTTCATGGTTTTTGACACCAAACTGCTTGTGTTTATTTTCAGTAAATCATAGAACAGAATTGTACCAGCTTTTTTATTTGACTGCAGAGATTAATAATGCCTTGGACATTTTAGGCTTCATTAATTCCTTGGGTTGGGCCGTACGTCATGCCATGGTTAATTACTACGTTAGACGGCTTGCAGTCGTTGATCGGGACGTATTCGTCTATTGAATTAATTATATGCGAATCTCTCGTGATAATATGTTTGCGAGTGTTGCGTGCCCCCATGCCTTACCTCATCCTCTATTTCCATCGCCTTTAAGTTTAAAAACCGTGCAGCAAGTTAAG
The DNA here is from genome assembly GCA_011799765.1 of Nymphaea thermarum. NCBI lineage: Eukaryota > Viridiplantae > Streptophyta > Magnoliopsida > Nymphaeales > Nymphaeaceae > Nymphaea > Nymphaea thermarum. Next base: position 128,212 of record JAANDH010000271.1, on the reverse strand, counting down.
AAACTTGTGGAATGATGGCAGCATCATCCCCCGCGGTGTCTTCATGGATCCGAAAAACTCTCCACTCTCTATCCGCCGGAAAAAATAAATAGGACGCCCCCAAACTACTACTAAATCGGTGCATGATCTTAGTTTCCAATATGACAAGCATCTAGCTTGCATAAAATTTCACATAATCGGAATATTAACTTACTTGATAAAGTGAACATGCAAGATATGGGCTAACTCTCCATGAAACAAGCCGCAGCAACAGAAACCGCGGGTCCAAATCGATGGCATCTGCACCGAAGAACCAAGAATCAAGGTCGTCTCTGTTTTCTCGCTCAAGTTCGGACGCAAAGGTTCCTGTCAACCACGTTGTGGTGAAACTTTTCTAAGATCTCGTCTTCTCATTCAATCATACGAACAGCCAACCCCTGACAGTGAAGGAGGGCAAACGGTAGCCCGCTTTGGCTTGTAGACATTATTTCATAGGCACCAACTCACCAGATGAGAAGGCTTCACAAAAATCTCTAACATTGTTAGCGCATATACGAATGCATGGGAAAAGAAAACTAAATCAACAAGAGAGAGAGAGAGAACCCATCAATCAAATCTTCTCCCACGAAGAAGAAAACGAAAAGGAACTAGCAAACCTTAACACGTCAGGATCGGCATCCATGCGTAACAAAGAGGTAGCGGCCAGCAGATTGTGCACCGTACGCGTGGAGTAGCAGGATTTGCAGTCCCTTTCACGAAGAAGAGGCCCTGAGCGAGAGGGAAGCCACCTCCGCCACCCATCCGCCCTCCGGCCATGCTCCGTCTATATGGGTGGACGGCGGACGCCCAGGACAGGGAGCCCCACACCTCATTACTACACCAAAAGCAAATCCCCCCCAACCTATTTCCCTAGTCAGCCGACACCTAAGGTACCGGATTTTCTCAGATTTGGCACTCGGATCACTTTCAAACCTGACATTGCCCCATTCAATGATTGTGAATGAATTGGGTTTCTACCTTACCAAACAATTGACAGGCGACCAATCGCTGTGTTCATCTTCATTTTCATGATCAATTTTAGCACGTAATAAATGGCCTTCACTTTTCCGTTTCACCAGCTAGCTATATTGCTTAATTATATATTAATGTGCTTCCGTTATGTTATGTCGATCAAGCTTTCTAATCTCTTCCATGCACACATGCAATTAGAGATAATTGGAGTGCCGTTTACTAAACTGCTTCTGCTTCCTTAACATGCCATAATTGGCATTAATTAATATAAGTATCTAACTAGAATTATAACAAATCCCGGCCGATTGTACCACCCAAAAAAAAAAACACTTTATAATTGTCGTGCTGGCTGGGGACGATCATCTGGAGCTGATCTCGAAATCATATTTTGCATGCTCTTATATTTTAGTTCGCTCCTTTTCATGAATTGTGTTTCAATTAGAGTCGTTTTTTGAAAGAAGATGCGCAATGTGTTCAAGTACTCCTTGCTGCATGAGGAAATTGAACTCAATTTCATTGTGATTGAGTTCACTTCTTTCTTTCTAGAAGAAACATATTTTGAAGGGAGTACTGAAAGAGAAAGAGTGGACACATCTATGCATTTTATCGTCTGTACTCTCAGCTACTTTCTAACAGGTACTACTGAATTTTCTACTGTCCTGAAGGTTAAACAAAAAAGCTCAGGAGGGCCCCGTTTGCTGGGATTTGATAGTGCAAATGCGATGAAAACATTAAATAACATGGGAGTTGTGTTGCCTGGGGATCGTTAGAGACAACAACTGTCCACCTCCGTGCTACGAAGGACGAACCTCCTACCTTTTCCAAGAACGTTACATTCTCCAGACCAAGAGGTCGAGGATGCCCAGCTCCATGCAATATGCTAGACTTCAACCTCCAAGCATACGCAAGTTTCGCCTGTCTTCTTCCTGCTTCCATTTCCTTCCTTCCTTATTGCTTTTGAGAAGAAATAAAAAAGGCAAATGAAGGAGATCAAAATGGGAGAGCCGTCCAATGTGAGGGACGATGAGATTTTTGAGGCCACCGTGCTTAGTGCCATTAATAAATAAGAGATAAAGCGTAGGGACGCCTCCAAAATTTGCCTTTTACCCGCCAACCTTGTCTCGGCATCTCATCCTACCTGCGTTCCCCTCCACTCTGCCGCCAGCCATAGTAGCGTCAGCATCCAAGGGATTTTATCAAAATTCACTTCAATAGGCCACGCTGCGAATTTATCAGATTTAGTACTAGTGTCAGTTCCAAGATGATCTTCAATTTCACACTTTATTCGTTTCTTTAGTATATACAAACTTGCATGATATGCTAACGGATCAATTTGATCGTGCTTAACTTATGGGGAAAAGCTAGTAGGACGTGGTTGAGAAATTAAGCACAAGATGTGTATCATCCTAGGGAGCCTGATGGGGCCGTTCAAAATTGGGAGGGCCCATTTTCATTTTTCCCCTTCCATGAAGTGGTCGCCTCTTTCTTGCTGCACTTGCTCACTCAAGACTAAGAGTTGGTGGTTGAGTGAAGAAAGAAATAATAAATAAACTGGGTCACCCTCCTCTTTGGAAGCTAAGCTGCTTCCCGTAGGAAGAGGAGATGCCAGCAACAGCTTCTAATTGAGGCTCCGAAAAGTGGACGATATTTTCCAAAAGGATCGTCAAGCCCACTCCACTGTGCTTTTATTTGTTGCGCAGTGGTCCTCCCTCTCCATAACTACGCCCACCCTCTGCTCTCCCCAACTCAGGCTAATTTGTTTCATTTTCCTTTTTCAGTAATACACCTGCCTGTGGAAGCCCGTTTCAGTAAAATTCCAGTAACGCAGACTGCATATAACATGAACCACTCTCAGCACACCTGCCTTTACTTCCCCCTCTCACCCACCTTCTTCTTCCTCCTCCTTCTTTTTCCCTCCTCTCTTCTTTTTGTCTATTTTCAATCTCTTTCTCCTTTAATTTCTCCCACCCGCCCCCTATAGATCATCGTCATCTTCTTCTTTTCTTCATCTTCTTGTTCGAGCAAGGTGAGAAATTAGTCACAGCTTGCTTCTCAACTGAGGGTAAGGAATACTTATTAATCTCACAGTTTCTAACTAAGTCGAGTCTTGTTCTCCTTCTTTTCGGACGAGAGGGTTGCAGATGGAGTCGAGGTCTGGAATCCCAAGGACGAGATCCGAGCAACTTGAATTTTCGACGGCCAGGAGGTCGACGGACACCGAGAATGGCGCGCCCTACCCGACGGGGGCCAGGAAATCCAGTTTGGGGCGAAAGATTCACATTCGGAAGGCGCGGAGCGAGCAGCTCAAGGAAGAGCTGGACGCGCTGGGCATCGGAACCTTCCCGGAGGAGTCGTCGATGGCGGCGCTCAGCAGGGCGTCCAGCGCCAGCATGGGGTTCTCTTTCTCGCTAGCAGGCTTCACTTTGCCGCCAGAGGGCATGGCCGACCTTCATGGCTTCCCCGATGAAAACAACAATGGTATTCTTACACACATCCTTCTACGTATATAATATCGTCTATCATGGCCTCCGTCTTCTTTGCTTATGCGTAAGCTAGGCTTCATGGGCGCACTGGCCTCAACTCTCTCTGCTCTGCTACGAATGGCAGAGACGTTCCGTTCCGTTGCTTAAACTGGGAGCCCAAAACCTACAGCTCTAATTCTGTAGGGGAAGCGAAGTAGATGATATACCAGATGCTGGACGTGTGTAGTGTGGTGGAGGGAAAGGAAGCAAGGACTTAACGTAGAATATATGTCTGTTCAAAAGAACCACTAAATTGCCAACCTTTTAGCGACCGCCAATAAATTCCTTCGGTCGGCTTCCAATCTTTTCCGTTTCTGGCAGCTTCATGGCGCCTAGTGCGTTCGCTGCATTTAAGTTAGTTTTAAGGTTTGTGATCATACACCCATGGTCTGTAAGTGAAAGTGATCACCAAATTAACAGAAGTTCTGACGAGAATCCAATTTTATTCTTAAGTACCTCCCTAAAACTTCGAAAAGGCAGCCGCTTAAAATGGTTTTTGCTTTATCGAAGCCAGTAGATGGATTGTCACAGCTTTTTATTTTACTTACATCCCTATTGTAAACGACTTGTTCTGACCAGAAACTTGGTTTTCATTTTATTAAGTTCTTACTACTGTGACAAAGCTTATGAGTATGTCTTCACAAAAGATATGCATGCATTGAATATCTGATTTGGGATTTTTAACCTATAGAGAGTCAGACCCTTTATTTTGTTTCCGCCATTACACATCTGTAGGCTCCAATAAAGAAAATTCTCTCTGCGTGTGCGTGTGCGTGTGTATAGATCCTCAGGTTCATCAGAAACAAAACTAATTTTTTAACCACCTCGCAGGGGATGATCTGGAAACAGGTAACAGTAAAAAGACTGCAACTATCACGGAGCCCACCTTGCCGATTTTTCTGAAGGTGTGTAGTAACAAGTGGTTGGCATATTTACGGGTGCTTTTTGTCGCTAGCTGCATATCTTTTCTCTGTCGGAACGTTTAATTTCATTTTTTGAAAAATCAATGTTGGTTGCTGTATGATGCTGGCGACCATATCCATATGAGATACCGCCATGATATTATATTAGAAGCTAACCACTGTTTTTTCTGTGTTGGCGTGAAACAAATGATGGGGTACATCAACATGCATGCATGCAGTTCTGGGAGGTAAAATACAAGGTGGGGGTGAGGGGCGGTGGGAAGGGGGCATCGGAGAAGGAAATCCTCAAGGGAATAACAGGATCTGCCGATCCCGGGGAAGTGCTGGCGCTGATGGGACCATCGGGGAGTGGGAAGACGAGCCTGCTGAACGTGCTGAGTGGGAGGGTAAGACAGAGGAACATCTGCGGTGGATCAGTCACCTACAATGACCTCCCTTTCTCTAAGCCTCTTAAGAGCAGGTCCTCCTCATCCCCTTCCTTCCTTACATGCATGCTTTCTTTAGTTACCAAATTAACAACGCATTGCAATTAATTCGATGTCTGTCTTCGTCGCCGGGGGCGTAAGGGAGAGGCGTGGGCTGGTGGAATTGTCCGGTGAGTGGGTGGTGGAGAATACTCTCCTCTCCTCCGTGTTAAATGGAGCTAGGAAAAGCGAAACGTGGCTGGCCCATATGCGTGATGCCTGATGTGAAAGCACCTCCCTTCCCCTCCCCCTCGCCCTTAATAATTAGGTGAGCAGCGGCTCATGTGCACATTGATGGGGTCGCCCTTCACGGGCACCTATGCCCTTTTCTCAAGGGTTTCTCCATCTCTTTCTTCCCTCCCCTTTTCTTTCTTTCTTGGTCCCCCACCACACCAGGCATCTCCTCCCTTCCCCTTCCCTTGCAGAAGGACTTAGATATCATATAATGCCCAGTTCATGGGAGAACAAACTCATTCATTAATGATTCACCGGCCCATGATTCGATACTCTGTACAGATAGGCAGAGAGAGATAGTAGACGTCTGTCAACGTCCTTTTCTGAGGCAACGGCGATGATAAAGATGGTCGAGAAAAGGAAAAAGGTGAGTTTCACTCCCATTTTTGCAGAGAGTTGTGAGAGGCCCCTTGCGGTTCATTGTACCCAACACACAACCACCAACCTTCTTGTTCTTCCATTCTATGAACCAACTCTTACGTTACTGTGGACTACTGTAAAGTGATCATGCCATCCAATTACCCACATGGTCCACATAAGGTACAGAAAATCACGGGAAAGGATACCTGTGGGAGCCCAACCCCCCAAGACTAGTAAGAACATACTCCAATCTCTTTTCATGAGTTTAACTATGACCAACTTAGACCCACAAACCAAGTGGGTCCGAGTCAATTCGAGAACCAACCTCCCCTTCCCGACTCCCGACCAGATGCCAATATGCATATACCGGGTCGGTTCATGAATGTACCGCAGAGAATGTTACTGTTTGACGCGGTTGTCTTGGCGCGCTTGCAGGGTTGGGTTCGTCACTCAGGACGACGTTCTGTTTCCTCACCTCACGGTGAGGGAGACGCTGACATACTCCGCGCTCCTTCGACTTCCCCGCACGCTCACGAAGCAGGAGAAGGAGGAAAGAGCTCTACATGTCATATCTGAGCTTGGTCTGGAGAGGTCATTAATCTTTACTCTTTACTTGCCTGATCTGATTAACCTTTTCTCTCCTCTAAAGAGATGGCATCCATTTCGTTGATCAGCAGCACCACCATGGTCCCCAATAGCAATAGGTGATGAAATTCCTTGGACCGGAAGAAGGCTTGGGTTGTGGGGGAGGCTCACATGGTTGAGAACTCTGTCCATCACCCCATATGGGAGCCTCTCCTGAGCTAAAATCTGCCGGTTGCCTCATCAAGTCCTTGCGTGCGTGCTGCAAGAGATTACGCCGCCGAAGAATTCAACTTGCATCGATTTTACAGGCACGAGTTCTGGTTCGTTAACTTTAATCTCTCCTCGCAGATGCTTGGATACGATCATTGGCGGTTCATTTGTACGTGGGGTGTCTGGTGGGGAGAGAAAGAGAGTGTGCATAGGGAATGAGATTCTGATCAACCCTTCTCTTCTCTTCCTCGATGAGCCCACTTCTGGTTTGGACTCCACAACAGCATTGAGGATAATTCAGGTGTTGCACGGCATCGCTGAGGTATGATCAATGTGCTCATTTGAACCCATTTTTATTTTCTTATCGTTGCCTAAACTCCAATATCTGCGTGTCTCGTCACACTGCTTCGATCTTTCTCCCGTATTGTAACTTAAAGACGACGCCCTGTGGACCTATTCTGTGCGGACGATCACTCTTCACCCTTAAGCAAGTAGGCGAGGCCTTCTTTTGCAGATTATGACCTAGTCTAATCCGTGGTTCCTATTTCCAGTTAATATATTGAAAAAATCAAGTACTGTCCGCCTTCGAATTAGTGACCACAGTATTTAGTTTGATGATGATTAAGTTTGAAAATTTCGCCTATTTCCTGATGCTAACCTTAATAGCACCATCAACAGGCTCGCCTCTTGTAAAAAGGAACGACAGGATTAATGAGATGGGGTGATTGTCATAATTCCAAAGCGTCTTACATAATATGTTGATGTATATTCTGGACCTCTGGTCCATAATTCCTCTGAACTTCTGAAGCTTTTGTTCCAGGCTGGTAAAACAGTAATAACTACAATTCACCAACCGTCCAGCAGATTGTTTCAGAAGTTTGATAAGTTGATTCTTCTGGGAAGGGGAAATTTGCTGTATTTTGGCAAAGCAAAAGACGCAACTGGCTACTTCTCAACCGTAGGGTGTTCTGCCCTCATTCCCATGAACCCAGCAGAATTCTTGATTGATCTGGCAAATGGAAATGTAACTGATATAACAGTGCCATCTGAGCTGGAGGATAAAGTAAACACTGGAAGCCCACGGACAGAGACACGAAACGGAAAGTTATCACCATCTGACGTACATGATGTGAGTCTCACCCTCTTCTGTTTTGATAAACATAAAGGCCCTCTTTTGGATGGTTTATGCATTTTATAACTGTATTCGTTTGGATCTTTCTTTTACTAATTCCTTGTTTGGCTGGAGTGTGCCCCAGTCCTTCAACAAAATTTCTTTATAGCACACACCTTTTTGTAGACACTTTTGTAGTAATTATAAAATGCAGAAATGAATATGGCCTGTAGAAAGATTAGTTCATAAAAAGGAGTTTGCAGTTTGTTTCCTACCTGTATCTTATTAACAACAGAATCATGACTTATTCTGATCTTAACTCTACTATAAAAGTAATTAATGCAGTGTAACTGTGTGTGCAGATAATTTCTCAGTTTTTTGAGTTTCTAAAGCTTACATTGATAAGTTTTTTTTTACTGGCTTCAACTGTTTAATCAGTACTTGGTTGAGGCCTTTGAGACGAGGGTTGCAGACAATGAAAAGAAGAAGCTGCTGAAGCCAAGTCCTATTGATGATGAGTTGAAATCTAAGGTGCTAAGTAAACAGAGAGAATGGGGAACAAGCTGGACCGAACAATTCTCCATTTTGTTTTGCAGAGGCTTAAAGGAAAGGCGACATGAATATCTAAGCTGGATGCGGGTGACCCAAGTTTTCTCTACTGCAATTATTCTGGGCCTATTATGGTGGCACTCGGATGTCCATACCCCTAAAAATCTGGAAGATCAGGTACTAATATCTTATCCTTGTAGATAAGGTCATGTTATCTGCCCAATATCTGCTGTGGAAGCACCTTGCTTGAAAGTGTGTATACTTATTGCTAAATCAGTTTTGTTTGTTGCATGTTTCTTCATTGATACAGTAAACCACAAATAAGTCCTTTTCTGTTTTCATAAAAGCAGGTTTCTATACAAAAAATAAACTGCACAAGAATCACAGAGGAAAATGCAAAATTTAGGGATGTGAAGGTTGTCTTAGAGGGTGAGGTAGCAACTATGTATCCAACACTGTTCGTATGGCATTAGAAGGTCAAGCTTTCCTACCTTATCATGGTGTCTGACATGTGCCAAAAATTAATAATTTCTAAAAGAGGAAGTCTTGACCTGGAAACATGGCACCAACTTAAGTCCTTCACTGAATAATGGTTATATTTGCTTAATATAGAAGCTAATACAGAAGTGCAAATGTAAGTACCATTTTTCCGTGACAAATCTATGACAAACAGGAAAGCCTAAAATCAAGAGATTGAATGTCATGATCACTTGTCAATTCATGAGAAAAGTAGATCTTGTAGAATATTCCTGCCATGAAATGCACAAAACCCTAAAAGTAAAAGTATCGTTGAGATAAAATGCAAGAATGATCACTTATCTGAATATATCAAAGAATTATGTTGTCACACAGCAGCTCACTAGCATGCTTGAAAATGTAGATTTTTCTGTTCAGTAAACATCAAAACCACAACTGAAAAGATCATCCTGAAATTTTCTAAAATATAAAGTTTTTCTTTTTTTCTTTTACATTGTGGTGGGGAAAAGAAGGAATTTATGTCTAAAATGTTGACACTGAACCCTACAAATTGGACTACTCCTAGACAGCTTCATCGAATATTGACCTGTCATAATGTTGATGATAAACCTCAAAAACTCGACTATGGTCACAGAAAGGAAGTCAGTTTCTAGTACCCAGAGAGAACAATGAAAACTGCTACTAGAATAACTTATAAGACCGTTAATTTCTCACCAATGTAAAATAGACATATTCTGCATTGTTATCATCCATTAAAAATGTGCAGATCGACTAAATCTGCCAACAGGCTGGCCTTTTGTTCTTCATTGCAGTATTCTGGGGCTTCTTTCCTGTTTTTACAGCAATCTTCACGTTTCCTCAAGAGAGAGCCATGCTAGCAAAGGAGAGGTCAGTTGATATGTACAGGCTCAGTGCATATTTTATTGCCAGGACCTCAAGTGATCTGCCACTGGATCTCATCCTTCCTGTAATATTTCTTGGCATTGTATACTTCATGGCGGGCTTGAAACTCGATGTATCTGCATTCTTTCTAACCATGGTGACAGTATTTCTGAGCATTGTTGCAGCCGAGGTATGTGTCAATCTAGCATATCTTTACTTTGAATGCTGAATATGTTGTACCAGATTCTAGAAGTCAAATGCCTTCCTGTGAAATTGAGTGCTCGAACTGGCATACTCAAATTCTTGATATTTTTTTCAGATACACATAGTGAAAGATTATTTAAAAGTTGAAACTCTTAAATCTTTTGATTCCATACAATATTACATGGTACTGTGAGATTACAGTCACTCTTACACTAAAAAAAAAATAAGGTTACAACTTACGATAGATCAGTTGGGTTATCAAATATGTCAGATTCATTGATTTTGTTTTAGTATCACTTTAAGGACATCGTCGAGACTTATGTTTCAGTATGTCAAAAGCCGGGATGAAATATTTACCAATTATATGCTAAATTTAGAGCTCATTTCAGTGCATCATAACTGCTATAGTAAGCAGTGAATAGTTTTCATTTTTCAATGACTATGATCGCGAGCTGTCTTTACTAATTCACTTCAAAAAATGAATAAACAGAGCTTCAGAGAAAATTTTCAACTTCATTTAACCCTATATTTTATTCAAAATCCCAAAATTTTGTTAACTTGAATCACTGATAAAGGTAAACGTTATGAAAAATGTTAAATTACCTTCAATCTTAAGATTTAGTGAAAGGAGACCAGAGTATTAAAGCTAGAGGAGCAGTTGTGGCTCTTAACCTCTGCAGAAAGCAATTGGCTGCATTCGTTTCTATCAATTATTGGTATTATAAAGCCATCATCAAACAAAAAATTATGTCCTTGCAACAGAAGCAACTATACCTCCTTTACTATTAATTGTGATAAAGAATGTCTCTAAGTTGATTGTTCAATAACAGGGTCTGGGACTCGCAATTGGTGCGACTGTGATGGACATCAAAAAAGCAACTACTCTGGCATCTGTAACTATTATGACGTTTATGTTGGCTGGAGGTTTCTTTGTAAAGGTAAGCTTCGAGTTCTTAGGATTCACTCATAGAGAAACAGTTCTGGACCGTACATTATATGGCTAACAGGCATTCACAAATAAACAAGAAATCTGACACCTATATGTGGCTATATTTCTGCAATATTGGGACATGTCTGATTGTCTGTGGTGCATTTGGTTGCACGAGAGGCAAGTTCAAGCTGTTCCAATAGTGCTACAGTTAGGAAGTACAAATAAGGAGGCAAACATCCTTGAATTCCAGAAATGCTTGGGAAGTTTAAAAAAGCATTACTTGTCATTGAAAGAACAGAGGTAGGTCTGGACGATTTTCCAAGGCTAGAGGAGCACGTCACACTTTCATAAAATGTGGTGACATGTTTAGGCTGTTCAGCAGAAGGGAAAGTTCTCCATCATTTCCATACTCTGGGTTCTGGCATGTGTGGCTATCCATAACGTCATGAAATGTCAGGACCAGTGCACGGTGCTGTCATGCATATTGCCATTCTGCTGCACAAAAGTAGTGATCTTTTGTAGCAATATGAATATCTTGTGTTCATGGCTTCATCTAGTTATTTCCCATTTGAATAATCTGGGCTCAGACATCTAATGGGAGTCCCCTGCCCGAGTACAGCAGCTATTTTCCCCAAATTATACCCAAAAACTAGGTTAAAGAAGATACATCAAACACAAGGTCTGGAATTTTGGTGCCCTCAAGTATCAGCATTCCAGCGGACCAAAACCATCTTCTTGTATTAAATTGGGATTTGATTAAACTTGAGTTTAACTAACTTTCCTCCGAAAAACCTATACATTTAGAATGTTTCCATAAATGGCTTACTAATATCTGTGCTAATGTAGTTCTGGATGATGGAAATGAATCACAGATTAGTTGACTTTTTCTCATGCTAATCAGCAGTCTTTCACAGTTCTGCACTAGATTACATTGTCTTCCTATATATGCAGCATGATTGAAACTGATACTTACAAATTTGCAGAAAGTTCCAGTATTTGTATCGTGGGTTCGTTATATCTCTTTCAACTACCATACATATAAGCTACTTCTCAGAGTTCAGTATGGAGGCATCGCTACCTCTGTGAATGGGGTTACAATCGATAGTGGTGCAATCGAAGCGGGAGCTATGATTGCGATGGTTTTCTTGTATCGCCTCTTGGCTTACTTTTCACTAAGGAAAATGAAGCTGGGTAACGTTTCTTAAGCAGCCTAATCAGAAGATAATGCATAGCCTACTTATTGTGGCGGAGCTTGTCTCTTGCAAAATGCTAGGTCTAAGACTTTGATTTCCCAACACGATCACGAATCCTAACAAAAAATATTTAAATGTTTACTTGAACTTCATACTGCTAGACGTTGATCTAGTCCATGATAGCAAGTTCAAAGTTTATAAATTAAGGGATGGATGGATTCAGGCCACCAGGTATGATAGAAAAGCAGCAGCAGGATTTTACTTATTTGGAGAGCAGTACAACTTACGTGATGTTATGACCACTGAAGGCGTTGATGAAGAAGATGGTTCATTTGTGACTACTGAAAGTCCTGACTCTTAAGTTGTGTCAAAGTGAACCGGCTATTGAATACAAAGTAACGAAGTGAAAAAATTTTCCGTCGATCTATTCAAAATATTTAATTGCAGCAACTCGGGTACAGTCTATGTAGCTGTGTGACATAGAACTGGTACTTCCATCTGTACCTGAACACTCTTGGGGAGGGATAGCTTTACCTCCCCCCCTTCCTTTGGGGTCCGAAGGGTGAGGAGCAGTACAACAATCATTCACCATTCACAGTTCATATGAGTATTCACAGTTCATACGAGTAGCGCCTATGAGAATCGAATTGACATTCACAGTTCATATGAGTAGCGCCTATGAGAATCGAATTGACATCCACAGTTCAAATGAATAGCGCCTATGGGAATTGAATTGAAGAGTGATTTTTTACTAGCTCACCAGTCCAATCAATTGCATTATACAACTCGGGACAAAAATATTGCGTGAGGGCAATTCGTAATTGCCCCATGCTTAAGTTAACAGCGCGTAATGAAACTGGAACCACTCAATTCCTTGTCATATGGTATACCATATGGAACACTAGCAAGGCGGTGGGGAATATATCTGGTCTATATTATAATTGTCTGCAACATCGAGTGACCTGATATTAATGGTTCCACCGTAGTTTGTTGTAGCTTTAGCTTGCCTGATGGGTGATTCGTAAAATCTAACAATGCTTGTTGGCATGGCAGCAACTGATCCCAAGGACATGCCAACTCCTTCGAAACCAGTACTACCAAATTTTGCCAGAATTGGTCGTGCCTGTGCTAACCAGAAGATTAGGTGGATGAAACGTACGATCACTGCCATACAGTAGACTCTTAGGCATAAAAAAAAGTTGGAATTAGTGCCTAGTGGTGCGTAATATTTTTAGGAAAAAAAAGGCAATTAAGAATGAACTCCGTTCACGTTTCATTAGCTCGCGATGGTTGCCCTTTGGTTAATGCAACAAGGAATGGCACAGAAGTGGTAATTGGTGAGAGAGGAAAATGGTACAATTCAGGGAAATTGGCTTAGTAGTTCGTACCTTTTCCTCTTGGTAAGGCTACATGCGATGCGAACCTTCTGTGGGCGTCAGAATAAACTCCGAACCCTTCAACTGGGCAAGGAAGAACCGAGTCGCCGAACCATTCCATCCATTCGCCCCCGAACTGTCTCAGCACTGCAAGACAGAGATATCTAGAGATTCCTTCATAAACAAAACGGCACAAAAGCAGAGCACAAGCTGTCGTTGGTTTGAAGATATAGTTTAAAATTGGACAACAATGAGAATATTTGCAGAAGCCAAAGATAGCTCCCTCCGGTTCAGGTTTATCTAGGATATCTGAACTTAGTTTGGTCATGTATCCCTTTCTTTTATGACGAACTAACTGTCGGGGGACGAAGTCCACACGTCACGCAAGCAGCTTCCGCCATCATCCTTTCATGCTTCAAGAACACACCACAGGTAAAAGTAAAGATGTAAAGTGGAATATGATTTGGAACTGAACTTTGATTTGGCATTAGATAAGGCAAAAAGTCTTGCTTGAATGCGAGCAATTGAGTTGTTAATCGCGCCCATATCCCCTTGTTATAGTACCCAGTCTCTAATGGCGAGAGCAGGTTATCTGTTGGTTTGGAGCTTGAAGAACCGGAAGCAGATCCCACGCAGAAGGGCGGTCGGATTAAAATTCGGATATAAACGGAACCAGAAGTTGGAGCCAGATCGCAAGGGGAAACGGAGAACGAATAGACAAGGTTGGCCAATTTGTTTTCAAGTAACTTCGTCTCTTGCCATGACAAGCCAAACGTCAATTTTATATTTGATCAGGTCGGGGGAGCTTCGCCCACTGCAATGGGGTTTGAGGAAAATCAGTTCGCCGGCGGTTGCCTTTCAACGTCAACGCAGATGAAAAATCGAAAGAAAAGGAGAAAAGAGGGAAAGACAAAAAGCACCTGGCCACGTTCCAGCCCCGTCGACAAACGAACCAAAACTGACAAGAAGAATATAAAATGGTCGGTATCGAACCAAAGTAGTCTTCTCATGTTTAAGGATTCTCTTTCATAGCAAGCTTCATTTTAGTTCCCTCTGGGTGTCCCTTCTCCGCTCCGTTATATCCCATTGTTTTATGCGACTGGTCTTTTTTCTCTCACTCTCTTCTTTTTATGGTTCTGTGGTTTCTTGCTGATTTTGAACACATTTTCTGTTTCACAGGTCGTGGTTGAAGTCCACGTCCATTTTCCGTCTCTTATAGGGAGATCGTCATTTGGGTAGGCCTTCTCCACCCTGAAGTTCATTTTCATTGTATTAACTGTCACTTGCGTTTTCTCTTGTTAAGTTTATCGAAGAATAGATCAAGGGCTTGCGTTTAGCTTACTATTTGCATTGCCCTCATTGTTGAAACTGATATTCAAGGCATCCTTTGGATCAATTTTTGTGCATACCTTCATGATTGGTTGAATATTTGACTTGATATTCACGAGATCTAGATGTTACCCGTTCTGTTCTTCTCTCTCTCTCTGTCTTCCTATTTACTTCTCTGTTTTAAGCAGTTCTCATCTACTCTTTTACACGATACCAGGTCTGTTGCCTTCAGGAGTATGGATAGATTGAGTGGTCCTGCTCGCATCATGGTTGTTTCAGATCTTGACCGGACAATGGTTTGCTTTTCTTGTCTTAGATTATATTGTTTAGTTGGATATGCAGACGATGGATGCCATTGAGAGTTGTTTAAGTTTCCAAAACACCACCAATCGCCTTTTCTTTCCCCTGCTTCAGGTAGATCATGATGATCCGGAAAATCTGTCATTGCTGAGGTTTAATGCCTTATGGGAAGCACATTACCGGCATGATTCTTTGTTGGTCTTCTCTTCTGGAAGATCATTTGTAGATTACAAAAAATTGAGGGAGGAGAAACCATTGCTTACTCCTGACATAACTATAATGTCTGTGGGGACTGAGATAGCTTATGGGGAAGATATGTTGCCAGATGATGACTGGGAACATTTTCTGAACCAAAAGTGGGATAGGAATATAGTTGAGGAAGTATCCAACCTTCCCTATCTCCAATTCCAGGTAAACATTTTGCTTTTGGTGAAGAAGTGCAAGAACGGGGGTTCCATTGAATAGCATTATGATTTCTTGAGGCCATTTGCAGAGCGAAACTGCGCAAAGACCTTACAAAGTCAGTTTCAAAGTTGAGAAGGAACATGCCCAGGAAGCAATCACCACTCTTTCTACCACACTTGAGAAACGTGGGGTAAGATATCAGCCCTGACTCAATCGTATGCCCAATGCTAATATCCTGGACGACCAACTCTCTGTACATTGACATGCGTAGCCCAATAAATACCCCCTCTTATGAGCAAACATGCTCCTCCGGTACAGCAAAACCTCAGTGTCATTCGGTTCGATGTGGTTGTACCACTTCTACTTACTAGGTCTTTTTTCTTTTTATGCACATTTAAGAGGTTACCTCAACCTTGTCAACTAACTCTAGCTTTTGTTTGATTTCGTAGTTGGATGTGAAGATCGTCTACAGTAGCGGCGTTGACCTGGATGTGTTACCACGGGGGGCTGGCAAAGGACAAGCTTTGGCTTATGTTCTCAAAAAGCTGAGTAGTGATGGAAAAACTCCCTTAGGCGTTCTCGTCTGCGGAGATTCTGGTAATGATGCAGATCTATTCAGCGTGCCAGATGTTTATGGTGTTCTGGTAGGTAGCTCAGGCCATCTTATGACTTGTCGATTAAGCTAATGGCTGCTTATATTCCTAGTTATAATAGCCTTCTACGGCGTAAACAGAACTTCCTGTTAGGCAACCTCAACATGTAGATGCTGATTAGCAAGTTCTTTCAACATGCATTTTAGTATTTGAAATACATATTTACATGTATTTTACTTTTCAATATCCAGGTCAGTAATGCTCTAGAGGAACTAATTGAATGGCATGAAAAAAATGCCAAAGAGAATCCTAAAATAATTCATGCAACTGAGAGATGTGCGGATGGAATAGTACAAGCTATTCGTCACTTTGGTCTAGGGATCAGTACCTCTCCAAGAAGCGTTGTTGCTTATGCTGAAGGGAACAAGGAGAACGAGAACTTTACCCCTGCATGTGAAGTGGTAAAGTTCTATTCAATGTACGAAAGATGGTGTCGAGCTGATGTTGGAGACTCAGAGAGACATATCCTGGATATTACAAGAAACCTTGTATGTTATATGTGAAGATAATAAGCCCCTTTTTCTTGTCTTGCTTTCCTAGGTAGATCTTTTATATATAATTGAGCATGTTTTTCTGTTTCTTTTCATTTGACAGTGCCCAAATGGAGTCATTGTCTACCCATGGGGTGTTGAGGTATCTCTTTCTGAAGCTGCTGATGCATTGAGGCAGTACTATGGTAGGAAAAAGGGAAAACAGTTCAGAGTATGGATTGATAAGGTTTCAACTGCACAAATTGGTTCTGATACTTGGCTTATGAGGTTTAATAAGTGGGAGTTCTTTGGTGAGTGCCTTCAGTATTTTTTGCATAAAAGTAGTGCCATGCAATTCCGTACTTGTTTTGTTTCTCTTAAAGACATTAAAGTACGCGATAGGTGAAGGAAATGAATGTGGTGTTGGGTTCCTGGAGTGGAATGTGATTGCCAGTTTCGTGAACTTTAACCTTCTTCAAAACTCGAACTTTTTACTGGTAGTATAAGTTTGTCCAGATTACGTGCATCAGCATCAGTGATGAATTATGCATGTCCTCTTTCCTTGTATGATGTTCCCTAGTCAAAAATCAAAATCAAGAGACATGTTCATAATCTGACTAGTAAAATATGCACTATTCATCTATGTGTTATTAATCTCGAATCAATTTCCAGAGGGCAAGCGTCAATGCTGCATCGTGACTGCACGACTACAATTCAGGGTAATTACCGATGCTGTTGCACATACCAGTTGATTATATAAATAAAATGACGATATTTTCCTAAGGTGGCTCTATTTTGAATATTCGCAGGCAGAAGGACCAGAGTCATTCATTTGGGTTCATCTGCATCAGACATGGCTTGATGGAACAGGAAACATGGAAGAAAGAAGCTGGATATTTTAGACTGGGGAGAAAACCCCAGGCTCCTTTCATCTAAAAATAGATGAGAACTCTTTGTCATTAGAACAGTTGAGATTGAAAACGTCACTGTTATCTTTTCTCTAGACTTCTTGTTTTTCTCACATAATGGTTGATTAAAGTAGTTATTTAACGAGGATGGCAGGGTTTAAAATCCGACCTTCTAATGTACACCTCCAAAGAATTGAAGGTCGACACAGAGAGAGAGGGCAACATCAAGTTGTTCGTGAATATCAAGGCAAATATTTGTATCGATCATTAAGATATGCGCAAAATTTGATAAAAACGATGCCTTGATGATTAGTTTGATCATTGAGGGTAATGCAAATAGTAAGCCACAGGCAAGCCCCAAAGGTTAAATAATTCTTTGATGCATAAAAAAAATGGCAGGACATGTTTTCTAATACAGCAGGCTCTCGGTCACTCGCTAATGCGTTAATCAGAGGGAAATGTGTACAAGACTGAATGGAAAATGTGTACGAGACTGATTTTAGTGAACCAGCTCACGGGAATCCATAACTCATACACTTCAATGTAAACAAGAGACTTGGAAAAATGTCACGTGCCGAATGAAAGGGCTTACTTATTTGAGTTTAACAAACTATCTATCATGTGCAATTCCCATGAGGGAGCCACATTTTAGAAAGATACACTTTCTTTCCACCAGAGGAGAAAAGAGAGACAGAGTGGTTTTGTGGAATCGACGAGCCATTTAATCCTTGACGAGAGAGCGGAAGCAGAAGAAAATCTCTATAAACTTATCAGGGTCTAGTTTTATTTATTATTTTCTTTTATTTGATCCAGATCCATGGATCCGGAACTAGTTTTCAGTTTTCAAGAAAACGCTAATTTGTTTCTTTATGTTTCCTTCCCGTCGTTGCTTTTCTTCGTTTATGTTCTTTGTTGCGTTCCTTTCAGTTTCCATATTTTAGCTTAGATCTCTAATCCCGAGTATCGGAGCAATACTCCATTGCTCGTGATGGCGCAGGAAGCGAAGAAGTATTTATTTGCAGAAAAACAAAGGAGCAACGTTGACTTGGAGATGCGGTTGACAGGAAATCATAGAGAAGACGATCGAAGTGGCCGCTGCAACTGCTGGATGGGGGCCACATTCCAACATGATAACCAGACCAGGTCGCAGCAAGGCGGGAAGAAGTTACCTGGCGGAAGACCCAAGGACGGTGGAGAAGGCAGAGGAAAGTCGCGAAGCTCGTTTCTCTAATCAGCATCACTCGGTCTGACGTTTCCAGCATTGCCAGCGACGAACGTGAGGGATGTGTTGGGGTTCCACAACCAGTGTTGCAGGGGGCGGGATTCTTTCTTCCCAATCTGCATCGACGCCCCCAGACCACACTCATCGACCGCCACAGGACAGTGCCAGTGCCAGCCAGGTCACTGAACCATCTGATGCCCCCTGCCTGCCACGCCGCCGGCGAGGCGACCTGATTTATTGCGTTTTTGGACCAGATTTGAATCCAAAAACCGTTTTATCATTGGAGTCCAGAAACAGCCATAAACCGAATCCGAAGCCCATTCTCCAATCTATATGATGCCTGATCAAGCCGGAGTCAACCCAACCCATTTTGAGTTCAAACCTGACCTACACTCCTTTTTCTCTTGCCACACCCAAAAAGTATAATCCAAACATTTGGCAGCGGAGATGAAGTATAATCCAAACATGTGTCGGAAACAGAAGAAGAGGAGTGGTTATGAGAGTTTCGTTTTATTTGGATCCACTACTCGTTTGTAATTATTTTTCAGTTTCTAATTGCCTTTCCATTCCACCCTGCTGTTGGCTGTTGTTGCATCTCTCTCTCACGTTCCCCTCCAATTTCCTTATTTTATTTGAGTAGAGGAGGCACATTGACATTGGTGGGGCCACAGTCACAGTCAGCCGTCCGTCCTCCTTTGTAACTGAAACCGTTACGCTGGGCGGTTGGTTGAAAAGCCAAACAAAACAGAGGAGAAGGAGATGATTGACCTGCAGTGCAGTCCAAAATTCACAGGCAGAATGGCGAACCGCTCGGCAAGAAAACTCTCACATTCTTGCTTCATACATCATTAACTCCATCCCCCCTTCACTTTCTTTCTATTCTTCGCCATTAATACTCGACGTGGAGAAGAGCTGGGTTAACGATGATCGTCATCTCTCGTGCCATGGGCTTCCTGTCGCTCCTTGCATTTTCCGGCGGCATCTTCTACGTCGCCCTCAAGGCACATCAGCAACTCGTCTCCGATTTCAACAATCAGATACGACGCGAATTGGGTAAATTAATTCAAAACCTTCTCCGCTTTCTATAACCATGATCTGCACGCGTTAACGACGACGAAGAAGCATTCCCTTCTTAATTTTGTGCATCCTGATCCTTTAACTGTTATTATTATTCCTACAGTAGTATTGATTGCTTCTTGTTGTTGATATTAAATGGATTCCGCAGCACAGAAAAAACGTCGGCCGAAGATCAAGAGAGTGAGATTCGCGGACGACGTCCTCGAACCTTCTTCCGATAACCAGGCGTACAGGAAGCGCCGACCCAAGACGACGAGCAGCCGGCTTCCTGCGATCAACGACAACGAGGGCGTTCATGGGGGGGACGTTCCGCCAGGTATGCCCCTCAACAGGGTGGCCTTGTACAGAGGGATGAGAGAAGACCGTATCAAGAGGGGACTCTTGCATTGACGCGCCCTCTGCTTCCTGAATCCTCGCTGCCCTCCCTCCTTGTTTTGTTACAGACCTCAAGAGCACGGACCTGGAAAAGGAAAATCCCCCAACTTTTCAGAAACTTGCGCGCGTGCGAGAAAAATGACCATGCACCCTAGGCTGTCATTGTACGGCATTGTGCACTCCCTTCATTCTTTTTCGTTTTCTTTCTTGCTAGCTTTTGTATCTCATGGGTGATGATTCTCCGTCTATTCTGATTTTTCGATTTGAGCTTGCTTGTTAACAATTGAACACGCACACCGTCTCCGCCCTCATAGACGAAACACTTGATCCGACTGGTCGGTAAAATCGATCAAAGTACATGGAAGAGAAACCGGCCTTTTCAGATCTATTTTTCAAAAGTACTCGGAGGACTTGGCTTGATATCTAATGAAGCAAACCATGCATGGATCGATTTTTAAATTGGATGGATGAATTTGGGGATAATATAACCTTACCAACCTTATAAGAAAGTCCATGAGTCCACGTTGAACGTTCATTGATTTCCAACAATATTGTGGACGCAATTAGCAACAAAATACGTCAATTTTCAAGTAAACACGTAAGATTTTGCACCTCAACCAAAAGTGCTACACCAAATTTTCCCCTATACTTAAGCTGAATCCCCGCATCCAGGAGGGCGGGCGCATGTCCCCGATGCATGCATCCTCGTGAGAGGCCGGCCACCAGCTTCTCGATTTTCCCCTTCTACTTCCAGGCCATTCAAAATTATATACACTAACGCAACGGAAAACTGTCACATATAAATGCGAGTGCCTATATTCTAAACGAACTGCACTGTATTGGTAATAATATATAAAAAACTTGTCTTCAAAATCTGGGGGAAAATGGTCATTTAGATGTATTGTCTTGTATTTCAAGCATTTCTTCAATAATATAAACACATAGATGGACGTCGAATGTTGAAAAATCTGGAGAGAAGAAAAAGAGAGAAATTCATTGTTTTAGATCTTATTATACAACCTACGAAAGAAAGTAAGGCCATTAAATTTGGAAACCCTTAACAGACCAATACATCCAAAATTGCGCCTGTTTTGTTATAGACATGCACTGTGCATTCATCAGTACGCATAATTGTAAATTAAAATCTGTAAGAAACAAAAAACGAAAAAATCATCCTCTTGTAAAATAGATGACACCTTGTGACTATATATATATATAAATAATCAGATGGATGGTGTCATCTTCTTTGTCTGCTGTGATGGCGTTAGGACGGTTTTATGATCGCCTTTATAGTTTATACAATTTAATAGACGGTTTTAAATTGATCCAAAATTAGAAGGGTCGTTTTTTTCAAAATTAAAAGTTAGACCGCGGTCAAGTCAAGGGGATTTCCGACCTGCTCAGTCAGATTTCCTTTCCCGATATTGAAGGCCTCCCCGCTTTCGGGACTGACGAAGACCTTCCTCTCTCTATCCCTTCCAAAACGCACTTTGAGAGAGAACCCGTCGAAACGCGTGAGTTTGTCCGTAAATGGCAAAGCGTCCGAGAGCTCCGCCCACCTCTTTGATTATCAATCGCCACATTCACCGGTCGTCGTCTCCCATGCTTTCCCGGCGGAGGACGAATGACGCACCGCCTGACCGTGGTGGCGCAGGCCAAGTTCCCCACCTCCCTTTCCCCCGCCGTGCTCTAGCCCCCTTGCTCACCAATGGCCTTCTCCTAGGCCCCGAGCAAAAGACACCCCGCTTTCTTTTCATCCCTCCCCTCCAAAACAGAAACAGCAGGACGTGCACTCTTCCGTCCCGTTGGGAATTGGGAATCCAGAAGCCGGTCCGACGCTCGCGGCTTTGGGATGACGCAGCTCCCGTGCCGGCCTGTGGACCGGCGGCAGCCGTTGTTAAAGAAGGAACCTCCGGCCTGCGCTCATTTCGCGGAGGTTGCCGGTGGCACCAGTGCCGAGTGCGTGGCCGTTTGCTGCTGCTGCCCATGTGGCCTGGTCAACCTTTTGGTACTCGCCGTGTTTAAGCTGCCAGTCGGTTTGTGTAGGAGGGCCCTGAAGAAGAAGAAGAAAAGGCGTATCACCGGGAAGAAGAAGCCGGGGCTCCTGCAAGAGCGGAAGCGGGAAGATCGGGTGCTCTCGCAGGTCCACCCTGCGCCGCCCAAGTCTGCCGTTCAAGGTGCGTTGCCCCACCAATTGCCAAAGACGGAGGTGTCGCCCATGGACGACGAGGCGTGGGTTAAGCTGTATACGGGCTTCTGGAGGAACCCCTCAGAAAGAGAATGATCGTTTTCTCCTCTTTCCTTTTCAAAAGTACATTTCATCCATTTTCCTAACTAATTCACGATGTTGGTTGGTTGTGTTGAAAATCGCTTCCTTTCATTTCTGTCTGTATCGTGTTCATGTTCTTCTTCTTTTGTTTTGGTCGTCCCCTTCACTTGTAGAAAACGAAAAATGTTATGGTCGAAACTGAAAATGCTCCCCAACTCCAAAAAATAATAATAATAAAAGGGAAAAACACAAAGATTGGTTCAAAAAGAGTTATCTTATTACTAATGATTGTTCCAGATGGTGGTGATTTGATTTATATACTTGCGAATGAACCTTCTGTTGTTCGGTAGTAAGCAAGCATGCGGCAAATTTTTCAACTAATTTGGGACTTTTGTAGTGCTTTTGCACGAATGAGCGCATATGTGGGCCAATAGCAAAAATATGTATATGTTTTATTTGTATTAAACTGTTACATTCCTTTCCTTCTTAAGTACGTATTGATGACTGAATCACCCTCATTTTTTCGACTGTTGACAAGTTTCTTTGGGGTTTCTGTCGTATGGGGTCTGCTTTTTAAGGAATCTTTTGAAATTAGAAGGAAGTTCCTATGAATTTTTAGTGTATGAAGATTTGGGGAGCCTAAATAATGCACAGTGAATTAATTTGATCAGATAAGTTGTAATATTGAGTTGTAATTTGCTTCTGGCCTTCTTGAAGACGGTGAGGCTCAAGCGACTGAGCCATTCCTGCCCGATGGTCGTGATCTGCTCACTAATTTCCTGCCTTTCAAGGTTTATCTGGTTAATCTCATGCAGACGGAGACAGAGTCATTTATAAAAGTGTAGACTATCTGTAGTATAGGCAGCACCACCATGATAAAACTCTTCTTCGTTACCAGCTTTCCTCACGAGTCCTCTCCCTCTGCCTAGACGGATCGTGAAGCGACTTAATGCTACTTACGCAGATAGGTGCTGGCTAGGAGGAGTGGTGTCTACTGCTTGTGCAAAGTTCGACCCGATATAAAACGGCAGCAGCCAACCTGACTTGTGGTTTAGCGTTGACGGTGACGCATGCATGTGCAGTGGGTGGAGAAAGAAGAAGAAGAAGAAGAAGAAGACGAGGGTCACTTTCACCACCTGGATTTTGGTTGCCCACGTGAAGCTCTTTCTTCGTGTAGACAGCTTCGTTGTTCACGTCTGACGGCGGAAGGACTGGGACGGCACAGGGATCTACATTTTGAATTTATGGAAAAACGAAGAAGTGAGGAGAAATGTTCCGATTTTCTTTGGGAACATCTTCCTCCGCCGAAAAAGAAGAAATTCGGCCATACCCCTCTCTCTTCCTTCGACCATCCGGATCTCGATCTCTGTATCATTTCATGGGTGTGGTTACCGCATCAGGCATATGAGCGGCCAAAGGTTGGATGGAGAAATCAATAATTATATATAAAAGCATTTGTGGATTTGTCCATCGTATTTGGAGGGAGAAATCCTCTAGCCTCACGGTATACCGGCAGGTACAACAATTACACATGCCCCTTCCAATCATGAGGGGAGTATGATTGGAAGGAAAACTGATTGGTGGAAGCATTTCAAGCGTCTCCTTCTAAGGCCGTCCTCCTCTCCTCGACACCAGCGATCCCGGCAAGGCATCATGAGCCGGCATCGTTGAGGGCTCTCTCCAAAGAAATTTGCCTTGTAGGGCAATTTCTTTTTTTTTTTCTTTCAGCAAAGAGACAGTCTTCACCGGGCGCCGCAGGTGAAGCCCTGGTGGGCATAGCTGGAATTGCGGCGACGGCTCTCTTTATTTGGTTTGGTAAGGAGTGCACTGCATTGACAAAGGCCACCGGTGGAGGGCGTTGGAAGGGAGGCAGTCGCCTCCTTCGATGCCACTGGGGATGGGCGACAAGCGGCCAAGAAGAAGAGAAATTGAGCCTCTCTGCATGCGGATCAACCGAGAGAAGTGATGTCTTGGACCGGAATCCAATGCCGGCACCGGGAAAGCTATGGGGAGCGTGGGCTTTGGCTTTGGCTTTGGCTTTGGCTTTGGCTTTGGCGGGAAGAGAAGCGCAGGCGAGGCCCACTTGGTTTTCCGCACTAAAACCTTCGATTAAGAGTATGAAGGTTGCCATTTCGAGGTTACTTTATGAACTATAATTCTAGAGAGAGTTATATTTAATTTCCAAAAATAACTACTTGTTTTAATAAAAGCGGTCAAGAAAGAGTTCCAACTAAATTCTGGTGAAGATAAAAAATTATATAAGACGATGGGCATGTATAATTAATTGGACAAAATAGCCAATCTGGCACCCCTCGGCCCACTGTTTACGGATCAAACATTACTATGTCACCACATTCCACTAATCAAATATATTTCTTCTTCGGCCTCGGACTTGAGTTCGAATATGGACACATAAAATGCAAAAGTCAAACCCATATTCCCACAAGTAGCTGAATTCTGATCAACAGCAAAACCGGATATTAGTGAAATCGAAAAAAGAAATCCCACAAAAAAAATAAATTCAATTACGAGACAGACGTGGATACCGAAGAATTGACAAACCTTGCTAGCCTTTGCAGTAACATCAATGCTGCCACCTTTTGTTTACTTAAAAGTTTGAAACAGCAACGGAATTAAGGTGCTTAGAATATTCTTAGCACCGCACGAGAAGACAACAAGTGCCCTCTCCTCTCATGGGAGGTCGAAAGAAGAAGGGCATTTGGCTGGTATACCAGGATATGCTTATTACATTCCGTATCGTAAGAGCATTAACCGAGGGAGAAGGAACCGGGCACATTTGCCATCCCTTCACAACAATTTTCACACGACGTCACAAAGAGACGACAGGCGGCTGCCAACCAAAGGAAAAACGTCAAATCTAGGAAATACCCTCTAGCATTTGCAGGTAGAGTCTATGTCACCGGAGTGCAGGTGCGAGTGCCGGCACGGCATATCTTAAAAAATTTAAGTGTCGTGGTGTGGGAAGACTATTTATTAGTATAATTATTAATATATAATAATAATATATATGACAAAATTATCTCTAAACCATAAAATTATTAAATATCAAAATCAAAATTACAATTCCTTTCTTTCTTAATAAGGATGTTAGGTTTCAGGTCGGAGGTTGGGGGCAAAGCGTTCAGTAAAGAGGGTTATTCTTATAACAGTTTTGGTTTTGGGTAAGTTAAATTAGATCAAAATCTAAATCCAGACCCGAACTATATCACTCGTAAGATCGGTTCCCCTTCCTCGTCTTCCTCTCTAAAGTCTAATCTCTATCTCTCTCTTCCTTGCCCTCTCAATCTCACACTTCACAAGTGAGCATCGACACAAAGAAGAAGAGGAAGGAGCAGTGGCGGTGGTGCAGCACGGCGACGCTAGGTCTTCCTCCCGTCCTCACCTCCCTTCCTCCCTCTCCCGTTTGTTTCCCCCTTTCCTCCCGTCCTCACCTCCCTTCCTCCATCTCCCATCTGTTTCCCCCTTTCCTCCCGTCCTCACCTCCCTTCCTCCCTCTCCCATCGGTTTCCCCCTTTCCTCCCGTCCTCACCTATCTTCCTCCCTCTCCATCCGTTTCCTCCTGTCCTCACCTCTCTTCCTCCCTCTCCCATCTGTTTCCCCCGTCCTCACCTCTCTTCCTCCTTTGCTTTCCCTCTCCCTTTCCCTCAAATCGTCCCTTTCTCTCCCAGGTGCAGTTTGGGTGCGAGCTTCTCATCGAGTGCTGATTGGGTGAGCACCTGAAGCGCACCCGTATCGCGTCGGTGCGAGTGCAAGCTCAAAGAAAACGCACCCAGGTGACACAGGGTGGAGAAGATAATCGAAAAAGCAAAGGCAGATAGGTATGACGACTGAATTCTGAAGTTGAGTGAGAGATCGCGGTACCCCACTCCTGCAGCGGCAGGTGACTGAGTTCTGATCTCTGAAGTTGGGAGAACTCACCCCAACCATTCAGGCATGCAGATCAGCTTGGTGCTGTTCACAATTGCCAACACTTGCAGATCTCGGAGATGCTGGACCCATTGATCTGGCAAAGAATCCACTTCACCTGTCTATCCTACTTGCCAAGTTCCTGGAACACACTCCGTCCATCTACTGGCTCAATATCACACAATTTCAACGACAATAATGAAGGATACATTAGACACTCGGCACTATTGCTAGAGAAAATCTGCATATATTGATATTGAATTAGCAAGATGATGGTATTGTAGGACAGCTGCTATCGTAGCGGGTTCCTCAACCATTTGGGACTCCATAGACATAAGCCAATTCAAGACTAAATGCTGTAACATCCGCAGCTTGCATTGGTTTCGGGTATCCCATGTTCCTCCTGATGTTGGATACGAAGTCCATCAATTTTGGAGGCAAGGCATTATGTCAAATTGGGCTATTCCTCCAAGCTTCTCATCCTACGTAGCTAGGGATTCAATCCCATA
The DNA here is from genome assembly GCA_011799765.1 of Nymphaea thermarum. Taxonomy (NCBI): domain Eukaryota; kingdom Viridiplantae; phylum Streptophyta; class Magnoliopsida; order Nymphaeales; family Nymphaeaceae; genus Nymphaea; species Nymphaea thermarum. The sequence continues at coordinate 101,757 of JAANDH010000271.1, read as the reverse complement.
GGAAAAAGTCTCAACTTTGGGCAATTTTGAACATCTAAATTTCGAGGATAAGGAATCGGTTCTACTTCCTGACCTCGAAGCTCTCCATGTTCCAAATGACTAGTGGGATATCTCTAATTTGTTCATGGGCATGAACCGACCGTTCTTTCAAACGGTTGCAATTGTTTGTAAAAACTCTTTCCAGACATGCAAGTAGGAAACCATCTACCGGCATAGTAAGACACTTGACTTGCGGTGCCTTGAGACACATGGCAGCCTGAAGCTCTTCAAGTATGCCTTCCATTCTTTCTGTAAAATTTTTGTTGAACTAATGAGGTAATGCTACATGGCAAGATATTCTCAACTCGTGTATTTTTGGCATCTTTTATGCGTCTCTTCTCTGTTACGTACCCTTTCTACGTGACTTGAATGCTACCACCCATTCAGGAAGTAGGAAATCGATGAAAGAGCAGCAGCACACTTACGGACATCACCACATAAAATATCTCCACATCTATTAAGTAGAGTACTCTCTCACCCTTTCTGTTTATTTATAAATAGCCGAAACTTTTTCCTTTTTCTTTCCATGAACTTGCTTCCTTTTGCTCTTGTGGCATGGAAACCTTTCTTTCCCAAGAGGTAACCATGCATACTAGCTTGCGTTGTCTGCAAAAGCAAGTATCAATACAATAAAAATTAAACTCAGAATCAACATGGCGACTCGAAAATGGTATTCCGGTGTCTGGCATCGGATCTTTATGTTTTTATTAAATCTCATTGTGGCATCTCTACTTTTCAATAAGGTTTGCGGGGTCCATCTAATTTGTTCGTGACATTTTTTATGAATGGTGAGTGTTGCTGCATATGTAATGTTAGACGGAGATGATAACTCTTCTTTCCATATTGGTCTTGTCTGGTAACTATGTCTCTAACTGGCAATGAGATTCCCTGATTTAGTAATAGCACATAGGCGCTTGCTTTATAATCGCCTCTCGCAGTTGTCTTCCTCTTGGCTACTTATTTTTTTATCTCTATTTCTTGGCTTAGGGGCTCTGATTAGGAGTTTAATCAATCGTGGATGATGATGTTTGAGTATTGTCGTGATTGGAGTCAAAAGGTGAGGATGCTTGCTGGTGCGGCGAGAAGAGATGTGACAGTTGCTGGTTTTACAGACCAAATCCCAGGTGCCCCTCCCCATCTTGGGGCACAAGGAAAGGGGGGGCAGAATGCAGATGCCGCGTCCTTTTTGAGCCAACTGCCAAGAAGATTAAATCCTCTGTCCCTTTCCTCTTTGATGAAGCGTAAAAATAAAAAAGAATAGAGGGGGCAGTGGCACCGACAAAGATAACGGGGGGTCTTGTAAACAATTTTCACATTTGTTGTTTACTAACGAATTAAAATAAATTGGGCAAGGAGTATCGAGCAAGGCCATCCCATCAGGCAGACAGAACAGAAGGGTGAGTTTCTATTGGACCCAGAGAGAGTTGGAGATGAGCTGTTGCTGTTAATGAGAGAGCAAACCGGTGTGCCCTGGAACATGCTAAACCAATTCAATGTCCATCTGCAAATGCGAGTTTCATATAAACATCCGATTCAGATTCCATCAAGATTGGATCAAAGTTTCAATTCACTTTCCGGATCGGTTCTTCGGCGCACGCGGGTCCGTCTCAAGTTCAGTCCACCCAGCAAGCAGAATCGTGATAGGCCTCTCTCTCTGCCAGCCAGCCTGTACTCCATAATTTCTCCCTGGATCTGCCACGTGGCCTTCGGACTCGACTCTGCCCTCAACAAATCCCAATTTATTATCTGCTTCGGCTCCGCGGCTGAATCCGCAGAGAGGAGAGTAAAGAGAGGCGCCGCAGAACACAACACCACACCACACCAGTAGAGAAGAGAAGAGAAGAGCCGAGCAGAGAAGAAAAGAACCCGGTCTGGGAGGAACAGAGGCGGCCAAGAGAGGAATCGCTCAACAGCACCTCCACCTGCAGCTGAGCTGAGCTACAGAAGAGAGGAATAGCTGAACGGCACCTCCACCTGCCGACAGCCACTATCATATCCCCGTTCTCCACCCACCAATCTCACGGCCATGGATCCGGAGAAGGTCTATGGCTTCAAACTCTTGATATTGCCCCTCCTTCTCTTGCTTCTCGGCAATGCAGCCCTCGAGGCCGCCGCTAGTCCGCCCACCGCGACTTCCGCCGGCGGGATCCCCGTAAACTCGAACTCGGTGCTGGTGGCGCTGCTGGACTCTCGCTACACGGAGCTGGCGGAGCTTGTGGAGAAGGCGTTGCTCCTGCAGACGTTGGAGCAGGCCGTGGGCAAGCACAATGTCACCATCTTCGCCCCTCGAAACGAGGCGCTCGAGCGCGACCTCGACCCCGAGTTCAGGCGCTTCCTTCTTGAGCCCGGCAACCTCCATTCCCTCCAGTCCCTCCTCATGTTCCACGTCGTCCCCCAGCGCATCCTCTCCGGCGACTGGCCTCACAACGACCTCTCCCCCCGCCGCACCCTCTCCCTCGCCGCCCGCGACGACCTCCGCCTCTCCCACCACGCTGACGGCACCAAGAAGGTCGACAGCGCCACGGTTGTCCACCTCGACGATATCGTCAGGCCTGACGGCGTCATCCACGGGATCGAGCGTCTCCTCGTGCCCCGATCCGTTCAGGACGCGTTCAACCGTCGCCGGAACCTCGCCGCAATCTCCGCCGTTCTGCCAGAGGGCGCGCCGGAGGTCGATACGTCCACGATGAAGCTGAAGAAGAAGCCGGCGAAGCCGGACCAGTACGGATATTCCCCACCACCGTACACGGCTTCCACGCCGATCTACGAGGCGGTGGGTTCAGCACCGGCATCCGCCCCGGCTCCGGCACCCGGACCCTCGTCGGGTCACCGCTGGTTCGATGGCGAGTCGCAGGTGAAGGACTTCATCCACACCCTGCTGCATTACGGGGGTTACAACGAGTTGGCTGACATTCTCGTGAACCTGACCTCTCTCGCCACCGAGATGGGGCGGCTGGTGTCGGAGGGATACGTGCTGACCGTACTTGCGCCCAACGACGAGGCAATGGCGAGGCTGACCACCGACCAGCTGAGCGAGCCAGGCGCGCCGGAGCAGATCATATACTATCACTTCATCCCTGAGTACCAGACGGAGGAGAGCATGTACGACGCCGTCAGGCGATTCGGAAAAGTTCGGTACGACACGCTCAGGCTGCCCTACAAGGTCACCGCTCAGGAGGCTGACGGGTCCGTCCGATTCGGCCACGGCGACGGGGCGGCCTACCTGATCGACCCCGATATCTATGTGGATGGGAGAATATCGGTGCAGGGAGTCGACAAGGTGCTTTTCCCGTCCGATGCCAAGGGCTCCTCCACCACCCACTCACCTGCTACCGCCAAGCCCCCGGCCTCTGGCCCAGCCGCCTCCCGGAGAGGTGCATCCTTCTCTTCTTATTCATCTTCCTTTTTTTCTCTCTTCCCACAATTAACTCTTGAGTTTTCATCTTCATTTTTCTAAGTGGATTGCAATGTCGTGGTTTTTGTCCTTTTCTAGTTGCTTGAACCCTTCATCTTCATCCTTCTAAGTGGATTGCAATGTGAATGCGCTTTCCGCCGGTTTGATTCACTATGTTTGATTTCTTCTTGGTGGAACTATTTTATACGGTAAACAAATAGGAAAAGCTCAGAAAACATTTAATGCCGTTAGTGCGATTTCTGTAGCTGGAAGAGGTTTCATGCTGCATTTGGGCGCAACCCAGGTAGGGATGGCAAATGTGGTTTCTTTGGGTTCCGTGAATCCCGACTTACGGAGGGTTTCGCCAGGAAACCGGTGGATTTAGTTAGCTTTGGGGGTGAAGATGGGGGGCCTTTCTCGTCCATTGTTCTTGCGTTGATTCCTTCAAAAGTGATGCTTTTCATCTATACGGGTGGTGGTCGGAAACATGCAATTCAACTGCTTCGCGCCATGGAAATCGGCGAAGAAATACTCTCTTCTAGGTTGAGAGTTTTGGATTTTTCCAGTCTCATCCCGAACTGAATCCGGTAAATCCTTCATTATTTTGACCTCTAAACCACCCCTAAGAATAGCCATCGTGGAATGAAGGATTAGGATTGGGGGAATCCCCAGCGGTAGGAAAAATGGTGGACATTAGGACGAGTCCATCTGAAGCCGGTTCGTCTATCACGACGAGCATCAAGATACCCCTCGGGTTTTTCTCGCTTTGTCTTTTCAGTTATTTGTGTTCTCTGTTTTCTGGGGAGGAAGAGATTATCCTTGCACAGTTACACTGCATATGCACCGCCCTCCCATATCTCTAGAACAGGTCCGGCGCACTTATGAAACCAGTTTTGCCTTTTGGACGTCATCTTCACTGTCCAAAACATAAAATCTTCACCTAGAACGTGTTGTGCATTTGGGATTTTGTGAGGATAAGAAATTGCACAATTTTAAAACTTTTAATATCTATAAGATCCTTTTACATGTCCTGATAAACTGATCTAAAAATATAAGTTAGATGTTCCGTTGGGATAGAAAGTTGTTTTCGTTTTGGAGGGGGGAGAGACTTTGATGCTGGTCTCTCATAAGTGAAAGTCACCCAAGTGTTCTGGTCTTTTAATCAAAGACAATAGTGATGACTTAAACAATTACTGTCCAAGACAGGAGTTATGTGGGGAGAGAGGTTAATTTTTCTCATAATTCGCTTCTCGTTTTCATGTTCTCCGTGGAGCTACAACACCTTGTCATCTCTTACGGCTCCGCCCATTGGTTTTGTTGTGTGGGCCTCATCTTTGATAGTTGGCCCTGCTACCCTTCCTAAGCAGATAGAGGTTTCAGAGAGTGAGGAGTTGCTTCCAAATGATTGGTGGACTCTCCTTCTCTCTCTCTCTTATATTTGATGCTTTTCTTGTTCTTCCCATTGTTCTAAGACTACCTTCCACGTTAAGTGTTATTTTACTTTTCTTGCTCGATTGCGTGACTCCTTGGAGAGTCTTTGTCTGACTTGGGAATTGTGATTCTGCATTAGTTGTCTGCCGCAGGCTCTTCCTTGTAAAAGGCATCCCTTTTCCTTATTTGATGTGTTTCATTTTGGACTGTCAAGATGTTTTGGATTCATTTAATTGGAAATATTATTTGCAGTAATTAAAGGGTTACTTGGCAATGAGAACAATAACATTCACTGTCTCATGTATCTATCTTCCCTAAAATTGGCCTAGGTTTATGGGGGCACTGTAACGTAGTGTTTCATAAATATTCGTTTTTTTTTTGTTCAGATTCCCATTGCTAAACGACTTCTAAGTGGCCGTTTAGTGTCTGCATGATTTCTGTAGCGAAGAAATGTCGGGGGACGTAAAGGAAAAGGGGGGAGGAGGGAGAGGAGAGAGGTTTGTCGGGGGTTGGTGGGGGTTGTGTTTCGGTGGTTGGCAGGGATTGCAGAGATTGCTCTATATGTCTCTTGAATGCGAAGCGCGCTGTCCTGAATTTGGCCTTCCACATTTTGTTTTGATTGGCAAAAGATTGGTTCTGAGATATCTATTGAGGGTGCCATTTGCGGTGAAGTTTCCTGCACATGTTAAAAATGAGCGGGAATCTTTTGTAATCTTCTCCCCTTTAGTTGTCGTGGAAATTAAGGCGCATTGGTCCTTGCCTGCTTTTTTCTTATTTGTTATTTTTGTTTCTTTTCCTTTCAATTTTCTCGTATATTGTTGCCATTAGGAAAACAAATTGTGTGATACTAATTAGTGGGCATTCATTATTGATGGTGCTATTGGAGCTTTGAGTTTGTCATTAACACTCACAATTTTGTGGGTCTAATTAAAATATGCTTTTGTCCTATTCGGGGCATCTGTGCAGGGAAATTGCTCGAGCTAACGTGCAAAGTGCTATCTATGATCAGACAAGATTCACGTCTCTCTACATGCCAACGTACATGAGGTGAGCAAAGTTTTCTCTACGTTTTTCTCAGTTGCCTTTTTAGCCGAATATCGTCATTTGAGTTCACGGGTAGGGAGAGTCATCAGATCCGCTTATGGCTGCTGCTGGACTCATACACACTCTCTCTCTCTGATTACAGCTTTACAGCTACTTCCTATCCCACCTGTAAATTGCTGGGTTAAACCGGGAGGGGCCGATGCATCGTTGTCGAAGAAGCTGCAGATTTCTCAGTCAATTTTCTTCCTTTTTAAATTTTTGTTTTGGTGGTTGCCATCGAGGAAGGGTTCGAGGCAGATGGTATTTTAAAAGGTCTTCCCTAGCCTGTCAAAGGAAGAAATGAGCTAGTACATATAAATATAATTTTTGTTCTTTGTGGTCGTCATTTGCACCAAGTTTCTGCATTTCCCATTTGCCGTTGTGGTGGTGGGAATTTATACGCGGTGATGGCCAGGTGTGCCTTCACGTGGTCTTCGCATCTGCCCACAATAAACAGAAAAGTGAATAAAAAGAAATTCTTTTGTGTTTATATTGCTATTGTTAATTAATGTCTTTTCGCCAGAAACAGTCCTGGTTTCTCCCATCCCTCCTGCTAACTGACCGTGTTTTCCGTCGCTTTTACCACCGGACGTGGTTTGGAGGTTGCGCCGACACGTTTGCCTTGCTCCTTTTGTTCGCGCGTGTGTGGTGTCTTGATCTGTACATGCTTCGGTGGCTAGCTGAATCTTTCTCCTGTCCCCTTATCTCAGTTCAAACTTTCAAGAAAGTTGAACTTTATGTACCGACTTGAAGGCAGGAAGGTTAGAAGTTCCTTGTGGCTTTACTGACGAGTTTGATTGAAAGGACTGCGTTGTCAATCTGATTGCGGATGGTGGCAACTGTCATGAATTTGGTGTGTTTATTGTGTTGGTTGGTTTCCTTCTTTAAAAGGAAGGCGGGTGGGCGTCACGCATGTAACGCGTTTCCTTCCCGTTCCTTGATGTGCCGACTTTTTCACATGCATGCATAAAAGCCCGCTGGCGCCAGAAAGACACCGCTTTGATTTTTAGCAAAACGGCCCACTGAGTTGCCCGCCCAGCCGAGGGGCGATCAGCACGAAGATGTCAATTGGACAACGGCGATGACGTTGTGTTTTGATGATTCCCATGGGATAGAATAGAACAAGTAAAGAATTTCAATGCAGACCTTCCCTAGCCTTGCCAGGAATAGGCCCTCATGAAATGAGGTGGTTTTTCTTTTTCCTGCCATCCCCCGTCTCTTTGCGTGGCGCTGCAGCTTGCTGCTTACTTGAAAGGGCAGGACATGATTCTATAAACATCTTCACTCTTTCCCTCTCTTTGGAAGGATGAAATATACAATTGGAATTGGAACTAGCCTGCACCACCACGGCCACTCCGGTTAAAAGTTAAAAAACTATTCCTTCCTGCTTCTTCCCCCAAGGCGAATCGACCGTCCCTGTGGGCAGAGTTTTTAATTTTTCAAGTTACGCCGCGCCGCTCTGTCCTACAGAAGGTTTTGTAAAATTTTGAAATCCTGGATTGCTGAATGTTCCGGTTTAGTCTTGTTTCCGAAGCAAACTAATGAAGGTTGGATGCCGAGTTTTGAGGAACACGTTTGTCCAATGTCCGGTCAAAACCTCTGGGTCGTGTTTTTGTTTTGAGAAAAACACAACCCCACTCTTATTACCAAAAATAATGATGCAAACAGTCGAAACCGTACCAAATCTACAGAATTATGCACGGCTAATCCAGCGCGTCCCCCTGGATGCCTGCATCACCGTTCAAAAGGGTTGATCAAAGTAGCTCCTGCAGCTGCAGTACAACAGTGGAAACAAGTTCAGATAAGATTAGAACGGTACAAACAAGATTGGCACGACCAGCCTAAGGATGATATGAAGCAACCTTATGACAGTTTGTTCTCGCAACCAATGTTTCCTTCCTTCAACCAACACCACTTCTTCTGTTTGTGGAGCACATCTTAATCCTGTCTTTGACAGATTACGGCATAGTAAAGCACTGCATTAGCATCTGAGACGCAGCAAGTGATTCGATCAGTAACTCCCTCGTTAACTCTAAATAAGTGCTGGCTTGTCAATGGGGTCAAAAGAGTTGGGCTAAGACAACCGATAGACAAGTTAGGCTCTCTTACCTATGAATCCAAGCCGGATTATTGAACATCAAGATTGTTATTTGTTGGCTTTAACCTTTCCAGCTCCAAAAGTTGAATTTTAACTTTCTTCATTTTAGAATCAAGGTGTTGCTGGGATTAGATGCATTGCCTACTTCATTAAGAGGTCATTTGATGGTTACAGGACACGCAGAACAGGACATGTGTGTCCTGTCTAATTGATTTTTCCATCAAACAATGTCCACTAGACACGCTGGACAGAATGGTCAACCGGAAAAAAGTATAAATTACTTTCTGTTCTAAACTGTTCCGAGCTAACCCTCGGAACAGGCTAGACAGGACACCATCTCCTGCCCCGAGCACCCACCCCCGACCTCCCGAGTTGCCCTCGCATCGAGTTCCTTCTCCCCCCATCTCTCCCCCTTCTCTCTTCTGAGTCTGCCCTTGCCCCTGTCTCTCTCCCTTCTCTCTTCTGAGTCTGCCCCTTGCCCCCTTCTCTCTTCTGAGTCTCCCTCTCGCTCCCGCAGAAGAAATGGCGGGAAGACCCATAGGAGGAGGGGGTGTTAGGGTTGTTGAAATGCTAGCGAGGAGGATCCGGGAGGCGAGCCCCGAGAGGATGAAGGTCTGGATGGAGCAGAGGGCGCCGAGGCAGGAGCGTGGGGTTCTGGTGCTTTACTACCTCTGCAGGAACGGTCAGCTCGAGCATCTGCATTTCATGGAGTTCCTCTGTATTCCGTCGAGGGGCTGTACCTCAGAGGTGAGATTCTCTGAGAACCTTCCGTCCTTCTTCCTATTCGTTGTTCGTTTCCGTGTTTTTCTCTTTTGTTTTTGTTGCTTTCGTTTCTTCCCGCTTCCTGAAATCGACCCCGATGGTTCTTGTTCTTACAGACATGACGAGCCGTCTAAACTTCCTCAGGGGAAAGGGAATCGCTTCTTTGTACTCAAGCAGTATGGATCCTCCATTTTCCCCTTGCTTCTGGCTCGACTTTTTGTTTCCTTCTTGTCTTATTTTTTTTGCTGAAGTTACTGTGTCTTACTCAACTTTCGTATTTTTTAAACTTTCTAAGCATTTTTAGACTTTTTTTTACAGTTGCTTCGTTGATCATTGTGTATCTTCCTGATTCATAGTCTGTACCATAGCATTTTTTTTTCTCAAATTTTAAGTTTTTATCCTTTAATGATTAATTTCTGCAGCACAAATGGTTTTTGATGGACTGTCGAACAGGAGTTCTATTTCTTGGAATGCTATGCTCACTGGACTCGTACAGAATGGGTTTCATGTGGAAGCTTGGAGATTTTCCATCAGATGAGAATGGACGGCGTACAGCTCACTCAGGCAACATTCACAACACTCATAAAAGCTTGCGCTGACAACAGAGAATTAGGTTTCACAAGACAGCTGCATTGATGTGCATTTAAAACTGGATTTGCTTCAGATACCAGCACCTAACTGGACTCGTGATTGCTTATGCCAAATGCAAGCAAATGGAGGTTGCCCATGGATTGTTCTCCCTGGTGCCCGAAGTACATACTGTGGTTTCATGGACTGCAATGGTTGGTGGCTATTAGTCAGTTGCCACTCTTGGCTTTCACTCTGCAGACATCTTAGATTTCCGTCACACCAGGCAATACCACATTACCATGGACAAATTTCAGAACGTAAACAAAGGTTTATAAGCTCCCCTTGAATCCTTTCCACCAAAGAAGGGAAAAATGAAGGCAAAAATTTGAAAGAAAGCTCAAGGCGATTCATGATTCCATGGCTGCTGTAAAGTATTCTGGGTTGCCATCGTCATCTTTGAAGGGTAAAAGTGGACAGATATTGAGAGAAATAAAATACTATGTTCTTTATTTTTTCTTTTGAATGCAGTCCGTATGGAATCTTAGTGAAAATTTGGTGATAAACCATCAAAAATTGTGCAACGCGTGCTTTTGTACTGTGCCTTATACTCTGGATTCTTGTAAAAAGGGCATGACTGTTCAAGTCTCAGCAGATAATTGTATTCAGTTCTATAGCTTAAGCATAGAATTGGGAAACTGTTCGAGTGAACTTTCTTTGAATTAACTTTCATGGCAAGCTCTGACAGATCAACAATCTTTTTGAATTGATCATCTCTCTCTCTCTCTCTCTCTCTCTCTATATATATATATATATATATATATATATATATATATATATATATATATATATATATATATATATATATATATATATATATATATATATATATATATATATAAAGAGAGAGAGAAGAGAATGAGAGAAATTTACAAATCTGGATCCATTGACATATCCCAATTTACATTAGATTGGCATAAATAAAACATATTGTAGACAAATTCTTATTTTATCTTTCATAATTGTAATTAATTTTGTTTATTATGCGAACAAACGTCAGACAAGACAAACAGAACAAACACACACAAAACAAACACCGGACAAAAGGAACATTGTGTTTTGTACCTAAAGTCATCAAACGGTGGACAAGGAACACCATTGTCCAAGAGGACAGGACAGTAGTGTAATGGACAGGACGTCCTGTCTGTCCTGTCCCAACGGACAGCAATCAAACGACCTCTAAGGGGATAAATAATGGTCTCTTAATCTTCCTGAAGCACTTGGCGTAGCGAAGCTGCTCCAGTGCAATAGCCAATTGCTCTCTCCTCCAACTCCATTATTATGTGACGGAGGGTCCCACCAAGTATGGGTGGGACCACTGTGGAGTTCCACATTTCCTTTGGTGCTGGGGGGATGAGAAGTGTTGCCAATAAGAAGGAACCTCTTAAATTACGTGCATTTCCTGTACTTGAAGTTTCAAATCTGGACAGCGGTGAGTTGCTGAAACCTTGATTAGCAAGCATGGTTGGGGCAAGAGTACTAATTGACTATGAAGACATGACGTTCCTAAAATTCAAGGCCCTGTTAGCAAGAACTATGAATCGCTAAGCTGCCAACTATTGGAAAATGGGCTCATTCCCCTCTCTCACAATAGGAAACTCACTTTGGGTCCATTGGTTCATGGCTGGAAATGGTTAGTCTCGTATCATAGTAGCCGGATTTTATGGAACCAGCTATTGATCAGGAAGGGCCGGGGGAAATTGTCCATGATTTGCTTCTTTGATTCTTTCCCTTTTTTTTCCTTTTAAATTTCCAGTGAGGCTAAGGCCAAATTCTCCGCCATCCACCGATCGGGGAATGGGTTAGCCAAAGTCACCTTTATAAGGTGTCCACGGCCAACAAAATTCCCAGCCAGTGTATAGCTGGAAAGCTTACTTTTTCAGTTTTTAATCCTTTTAAGTTTTCGGATATAGGCCAATTTTCCGGTCACTCGCACGCCACAGGAAGGCTGGTTAGGTCATTAGGCAGGACTGGCCAATTTTTTGACAGATAGGTGCTTGGAAATTCTTTGCAATCCGACTGACCACACAACGAAGCCAGCGTCCAACAAAACACAGAGGAGGAGGAAGAAAGCATGGGTAACTGACTTTACAGCTCATCAAACACTGGTTTAAATAGTTGAAACATTAAGCTGGTAGCGGTAAGATATTCGACTTGGTAGGAAATCACAAGTCCGGAACGCAGTGAACCCATCTGCTGTAATGGCATCTGAAGGATGATGATCTTGGGGTCCTAAGGCCCATGAAATAACAGTATTAGGGATCTCAAGGTCCGCAGTTAGATACGCCCAGCAGATTCTTTGTGTAGAACCAAAAGGTGACAACATTACCTGGTACTTGGGAAGGTCTCTTGAGGAGTTGTTAAATCAAAGAAATGTCAATAGAAACTAAATGAGGGAAAAAGAACAAAAGCCCACTGCAGAAGAAAGCGCACCCTTGTTTTGCTGTTATACATGCAAACTGCTGAATTATTGTTGAAGATATGAAAATAAGGAAGCAACGGAAAGCCAATACAAAGAAGCCCGAGTATGAATCTTTAAAAATACAAAGCAAAGCAACTCGGCGATAAGAGTTCCTTGGCAACTTAATGACCCAGAAGGTACAGTTGATGTGCTTTATACATCAGATTCTGTATCTACAATAAAAACCTATCTCAATTCTATCCCGACCAGAAATTTCAAATAAATACAAGACGGCCGCTCGAATGGATCCGATCTAGAGCTTTACCAACATCAATACTCAATTGATCGATCCTACCTCACAAGTTGGGAAGATTTTTACAACTTGTATGTCACTGGTTCTCCAAGAACGAATAGAATGGTGAAAAGAAGTTACCAAGTGTTACAACTACATCCCAATTTTTAGCGCCTCTCTCAGACCCATGCTAAAATTGTTTTGCAGGCCTTTCTTACCAAAAACTGGAGGACCTTTCTGCATCATAGCCACAAACTCATTGTAGTCTATCCGCCCATCCTGAGAAATTGCAAAGACAAAACAAATTAGTTCATGTTGAAGGAACCAGTTTTACCAGTAAGAGAATTCTAGTTGACTAATTTAATGACACAGGCAACTTGTAGAGAAAGAGGAAGATTGTACACAGCTAAGACAAGATAGAATATCTTCAATTTTATAAGATGAAAGCTCACATTATCCTGATCCACTTCACGGATCATCTCTTCTAGACGAGCATCTTCTATACCAAATTCTTCACAAACTTGCTGAAGTTCATCTTGTGTGATGTATCCACTCCCATCTTTGTCAAAATATGAGAAAGCTGCAACTAGATGATCTTCTCGTTCTGCTTTATTTAAATGAAGAGTTGCAGCTATAAACTCTCCATAGTCAATGGTCCCGCTATTGTCTATATCCGCCTGCCAGAAAGTTGTTTGAACAAATGAATTAGCTCAACAGCTGGACAGCAAACTAATAGTCTGATGCAGCCTGGCAGCCTTTACAACTAAATGTTGAACATATAGTCACCCGGAAAAATAAAAACATTAAAAGAAATATCAATTTCTATATGAACCAATAACAGAGGTATTACTATGATCAACAAAAGTTACAAAACTTTAAGATGCATGAAGAAGAAAAGGGAAAATCTAATTTAGCTGATTGGTGCACAAATATAGATTGATATCACTTGGCATAAACCACCAAAGAAAAGGGGAAAATAAATAAAGGAAGCAGATTTGGGCACACCTCACTCCAGAATTTCTAGTATGGAGCAATATTTACTTTAACGGACAGGCCCCAGAATCAATAAAGGTTTCCAGGACCTCAGCACTAGACTGAAGGAAACACAAAATTCATCATCTTGCATGATATTTTACGCAACATTAAGGAAATACTTACTGCCTCCATTAAAGCATAGATTTCAGACTCCATCAGATTGGCACCAACCCTTTTCAATCCAGCCTTAAGCTCCTCAAAAGTGATAGATCCACTGTTGTCAGTATCTATCATCTTGAACATTTCTTTTAGCCCAGCAATCTCTTCTTCTGAGAGACTTTCAGCAATGACCTACAACAAGAACCAGTTTTCAATTCCACATTCTGCAGCAAAGAAAGTTTGAGAGCATTGTGCTATTTATATTCACAAGATAACTTCCTCATAATTTCTACCATGTGAAGTGCTGATTGAGAAAACTCTTGAAATAACAAAGATGTGGCTTACTCTTAAAGCCATCTTCTTCAGCTTATTCATTGCAGAGAATTGCTTCAAACGGGTAAGAACTGCAGAATCGAGGGGCTTATCAGGTGCAACCCCATCAACTTGAACCCAAGGGTGACCTGAAAGAAAGTCGCAAATGCAATTTAATCGGTTGGAATAATTATAGAAATTATTGGAATTAACTTCACTGCTTTCTGTCCTTCCACCCAAAGAAAAATGAAAATAAAAAAGCCAGTTCGTCAGGTCTCTTTTGAAAGGACAAAAAGCTGCAACCCACTACTACAATTTTCACAGCACAAAGGAAAACAGGCATTTACAATCCATCTGAGGAATGCCATAGAATGTAACCAGCAGTAGCACAAACAAAATCCTGGCTTATTGAAAAAATGAGAAGGCCTATGATTTTTGAAGAGAGTATGCATGGTTCTGGATGGCAATAATGGTAATCAAATGCTTGTCAATTTCAAAAGTCAGATAGTGAGCAAGAATGAGAAGAGAATTATTAAGCATCATCCCCAACCCGTACTAGTAGTACGATGCTTCATTTCCTTTTTTGTTCTCAGAAACCAATTCAATCTGATTGATTTAAAAGTGAAATCTCTGAAGAAAAAAGAAGTATCTTCACAAACTAACGCACTTGAATATCTATAGATCAGCACTCCAAGTACAGAAGAGAATCCAACTTACACAAGACTTCATGAGCAGTAAGCCGCTTTTTGGGATTCCTAACAAGCATCCTTCTGATCAAGTCCTTTGCCTCGTTTGAGACTGTTGGCCAAGGATCCATTGAAAAATCAAGTTCACCATGTAAAACCTGTTCAAATATTCCCTGCTCGGTTTCTGTGAGAAAACCACGCAACAAAAAGTTAAGCAGCTAGTTTGGTGGGACGAGAATAGTATCAACAACCAAGAACTGAGGAAAAGAAAATCAAAGATTCTTCTCACCAGCCCAAAATGGTGGAACCCCGCTTAACAAGATGTAAATGATGACACCTGCACTCCATACATCTGCTTCCGGCCCGTAATGTTTTCGGAGTACTTCTGGTGCAACATAGTAAGGGCTCCCAACCACATCGTTAAAAATTTCTCCTACAGGCAGGGGAATCCAAAACCTTTTGCGTCAGAGCATCAATAAAACCCCCCCCCCCCCCCCCAAAAAAAAAAAAAAGGAACAGCTTTTAGACAAAGGGGCATTCACATTTTATTAATCTAGTTTGGTCTTACTGCAATAGCTAAGATAGCCAACCGCTGCAAGAAAACCACTCAAACTATAACCCAACTATCAGGCAACAAGCTGTGAAAAGGGCAAATTTCACGAACATCGTCCTCTGACGACCAATGGCGGATGTTCGTATCTAAACTTCAATGCATTAATAAACACAAAATTCGCCAACCTGATCGGCACAAATGGTAACAAATGTTGGACATACGTCGAAACACATAACAGTTAAAAGGAAAGTATCTTTGCCCAAAGAATTCGAAAATGGAAATCATCAGAATCTGGAATATACCTGGTTTGAAAAATATAGACAATCCGAAGTCAATAGTTTTGAGCGGCGATTCCTCACTCTGATCAATGAAAAGGAAATTCTCAGGCTTTAGATCGCGATGCATGACACCCAGAGAATGGCATGCTTCCACAACCCGGACAATTACTCTGGCAAGATCGGCCGCTTGCCTTTCTGTATAATGGCCCTTGGAGATGATTCTATCGAAGAGCTCCCCACCAGCACATAACTCCATGACCACGTGAACTGCAACGGCGTCCTCATAAGCGCCTTTAATAGATATCACGTTCGGGTGACCAGCAAGGTGGTGCATTATCTGAATTTCCCTCCTCACGTCTTCGACATCCTCCTCGGTGGTCAACTTCCTCTTCGCGATGGATTTACAGGCATACTCCTTTCCGGTGGCCTTTTCTACGCAAAGATAAGTGGTTCCGAACTGGCCCTGGCCAAGCTTCCTGCCAAGGCTGTAGAGATCCTTCAAATTCTCCGTCTTCCTCCCAAGAACGCAACTGCGGATGCTGGTCTGCCGCTTAACATCCGACGACGGTGCTGGCGTCGACTTCTTAGGCACCTGGGGTTCTGGTTTTGGTGCCTCTTCGGCCATTTTTATGGGAGAAGGAGGCCTGTCCTGAACAGCAGGCGGTTCGGGAAGCGTCGATTCTGCAGGGTGATCCGACGGTGCGTCGGGACCATCCGGTGGGAGAATCTGCTCCGGCGCCTTCGCTCTCCATATGGCAGCAGCGGACACAGACTGGAAAAAGCCGCTTTTCGCAAAAGTCGGGCCGACGCACGTATTCCCCATTCAAAAGCACCGACAAATTCCGACTCTGAGTTGCTGGCGACCTCGATCTGACATCGAATTTCTTCCTTTACAGAGTGCAACGAGGGAGGAGAATGAAACTCCTCCCCTCAGATCCGTCTTTCATCCGCCTGAAAATGTAGGTCTTGATTTCCTAATCTTCAAGCAAGTCGGACGACATTCGGTTCAACACCCGACGAATCGACCGTGCATAAGACGTCACAACAGACGAATTTTTTCGCGTTTTCAAAGAAAGATGGAAAATCCCCTGTATCCTTTGTCAATAAATCGGGTTCTGTTTGGACAAATGGAGGAGGACAGGTACAGAGAAAAGGAAAAGGACGACGACTTGAAGATGAAAAGCCAGATCCAATCTAATTAAGGAAATAATTAAGACTAATTGGAATAATAAAGCGATTCCAAGTAGTGGAGATGAAAACAAAATAAAAAGGTGTGAGAAAAATTAAAGGGGAAAAGAAGCAGGGAAGGAAAGAGGGGAGTGCGAGTTAAGCCCAAGAAGTGTGGAAAGAAAGGGAGAAGAAAGTGGGGAAGAGAGAAGGGGAAGGAACGAGTTTTGGGACTAGTGGAAGAGGTCGAAGGGTTAATGGGGAAGGGGAACCCCCATTGCCATTGGGTTATGATTTTAAAAGGAAAGGGTATATTATAGTTTATTGTTTAAAATATGATAGAAGGTATAAGTTAAGTTTCTTTAAAAATGGGGGGCCTGAAAATAAAAGAGACGCGTTGGCTTCCGCCCATGGCCATGGCCATGGCCATGGCAGCAGCGGAATGAAGGAGGATCTCAAGTCAAGTCAAGGGGGGAGATGCAGTTGCAGAGGCAGTAGTGCCGATTGATATTTGATTGGGGTGAGACGGAAGAGCGCGGGCCTGCAATGCATGCTGGATGGATGGATAGAAGGAGGCAGGTGGTGTGGTGTGGTGTGGTGGGGGGAAGAAGAAAGAAAGAAGGAGCCGAGTAGGAGAGAGAGTGGAATTCATCAAAATAAAAGAAGAAGTGGGTTGACATGGTCGACGCTTGAACTTGTCTCGCCCCACCGCTGACTGAGTACAATTGCTTTGGTTGCTTGAGCTGAGCTGCTGCCTTACCTTCCCTACCCCACTCTGCTTAGCTTAATGTTCAAACGTTGATCCCTTCATCTATCATCCTTTTCCCTAATTCTTACATACATCCATACCTTATATTATATGCATGCTTCTTTCCCATTCCCTCGCCTCTTGCAAATTACTACTCTGTGTTCACTTGCAAGAATCGATTGGTCCTCCCCCCTTTCTTCTTATGATTGGTATTTATTTAAACTAGGCTTGGGGCTCTCTAGCTTGCTAAATTCTGCATCAGGAAGGTTTTATTTGACTCGGAATTCCATCCAACCTCCACCTTGCGAACAAAACTAAAATCAAAATAACAAGGGAGAAAGAGAGGGGCCGCACATTAATACCTCTCATTCTCGCGTAAGCTGTATAATAATAAGTCTCGTATCTTCGATGAAAATTTGTATATTTTTTCCCCAAAGCATTTGGTCTCTTAATCTTTTGTACAATTTTGCTTAATTTCTTTTTTTTTTTTTTAAAATGTTTGTCAAGAAAATGTAAATTTTTACCACTGCTTGCTGTTGGAATTTTTCAAAATTTCAAAGATTTTTTTCAAATGTGTGCGAATGGTTATTAAATGACTATCAAATGCTTTGTGAACCTTTCATGTCTTTGACAAAATATTGGAAATTCTTTTCTCAAATTTTCATTTTGTATTTACATGGCTTACAAAAGTTTTCTTATAAATTTTGGAAAGTTGATCTTTTAAATATTTATTATAAATTGTGAGGAAGCTCTTGTAGACTCTACTGCATGTTTATGTGCTCATGGATAATTCTGTAGACATAAAATTGGAAATGGCATGAGCAGGTTCTTGTATTACTTTGTTGTCATGTCCCTGCATCATGTATTAGAAGTTTCTATTTAATACCAATTTAATAGCATTTTTGCTAGAGTTTTAGTGTTTCCTTGTTTCTGGTAAACATTTTTCAGCTGTTTTGTTTCTCACATCTAGTGCCATATTGGACTCTTTGTGACCATGTTATCTGCACATTCTCATCTCTTTGTATTCTTTGTCCCTTATTCTCAAATCTATACATGAGAGCTGGTTTTAGTTCAGTCCTCTGGACGATGCTGTTGAGATTTATGAAGACATGTATCTTCCAAATCGTCTATGCTTTCTAAAGCATTCGCCTTTCCATCTATCTTCTATTGCCTTTAAGATTAGAATACACATATTTTACTTCTACTATTTTTGGAGGATAACCAGGTAATTCCTAGTTGCAAAGAAATGGAAAATCGATATCTTGATAATGCATAAATTTGTATTGACAAAATGGAAATTCAGATAAATAGAAGCTCAAAAATAGGTTAAAATCATAATGAAAACCACAACGATTGTTACGAGTGCATAATTGGTTGAAGAAATCAACCTTCACATTTTCCTGTTCCAACTTTTGACTTCTGATGGATTTCATTATGCTCTTGATGTTTTCTATCATAATATTGCGTTCCTTTTTTCTGTTCAACAGTTTTTCATCTGAATCCACATAAATCATCGTCCTTTCCTATTTTTCGTTTACTTAACACTGCTCTTCAATGTCCTACATTTTTTTTTTTTTTAAAGCAATGGTACTCCCCTTGATCAACAAGCTGTGAGGTAGATTAGATCCCTAAGATGATGAAACCTTCATTTTGTTTTTCGTTTTTCACTCTCAAGTACTATATTAGATATACCAATTAACTTGTTACATTAGAGTGCTATGTCATGTGCAGCCTGGGACTTTTGATTTTTATATCAATCTTCTACCGATCAAGCCACAAAATCAAGTTCTACAGCTACTCTCTTTTTTTTCTTCCTAATGATTCACTTGATAATGCGTTCATCATTAGCCTTGCCACTAGAAAGGTAAGGCATCAGATCAAGTCTTTTTCTTTTCTTTTTTTGGTAGTTTTGTTGCCTATTGTAGTATTCCTCTGTTTCCTTGTAGCAAACTGTATTTCTTATCTTCTTTATAATTACCTCCCAAGGGGTTGGAGGCCTTTAAGTTGAAGGAGGTCAAAGATGCTGTGACTCAGACTGGTTGGTATGGAAACAAATAAATGGAACAAAACAACAAATCATCTAACAACCTTCTTTTTTTTTTTTAATCCATTTGCTTCCACTATTTGCGATTTTCCTAACAAGACTTGCAAAATCTGCATCCTTTGCTTGACAGTTTTAACGAAAAGCGTGATTCTTACTAAGAAAACACGAAAAAATAGTTCTGCTCCTCTTCTTTAGTAATGATGAAAAACTGACCTGCTGATGAAAACGACCCTTTATTTTTAAGAGATAAAGCTCAAGCGTCCCTCGGTTCCCCCATCCACCCGCATAGATGTGAAGAATCCTATCTCACAAATGACAAGAAGCAACAAAGCTCATTCATCTGAGAAAGCAGTCCTGCATCTTGCAGTAAACTAGCGCTGAAGAACATTCTCCTCCAGTTTGCCTTCCTGTTGACGGATGCATTCTTCCATATACAAAGAGCTCTCCAACTTTCCCATAAACAGGGGAGGCTATTGGTGATGAAACATTATGAAATGTTTTATGCTCCTTCATGTGATCGAACAATTTGTTCTAATGGTTCTTACGATTTCCGGATGTGAAGTAAATCTAAAGAAAAGATCAACAAAATTATTGATTTAAGGGGTTCAACACAAGTATTCTGCAGAAGCGTTAACCCTGCTCTTCAGCATGAGCAACGTACCCACAAAATGGTAGGGATCATACGTACTGATCAATAAACTGCGATAAATGGCATCAGAACAGATCCAATCCAAAGCTTCCCATCCTTCTCCTCCACTTCGCTTACAGCTCTGACAACCTTCCCCTGCTTGTCTTCCAAAACTTCCACCAGTTCACCATCGACATTGTACTTCACCACGATCGCATGAACACGACCGCCAACTTGCATCAGATACTGCAACTTTGCAGGAATAGGAAGCCTGAGAATGAACGTTCGCAGCCGAGGATAAAGGCCAACTATATGGGAATAGAGGTTGCGGCGGCAGTGAATTCCCACCCAGAATTCTCCCTTCTCGTTGGTTCTTATATTGTCTGGAAAGCCAGGCGTTATCGCAAAAACATCAATTGTTCCTGCCTTTTCACCCTTCAGCCAGTACCTCAACAATCTGTGAAGTAGAAATTCAGTAGAAAGGAAAAGCGTGACCACATACAAAAATATATAAAGGGTACAATCAACCATACGTTGTTGGGGTTTTATTTCTTCTCTCAAGATATCCATTTAGTTGTAAATCATAACAAATTAATTCACCAACCTTCATCAACCTACAATCCTATCAAAATCCGTGGGGAAAACGACCACAAGAAAGTGGGAAGCCAAAACTGCTTAAATTTTGGACAAACATCAACAAAATGTCAACTTAAGGGCACTTAACATGCTATCAAAACTAATAAGAGACTGTATCCTAATCAATCCATTTGAAACTTAAGATCCTTTCTTTTCTTGGACGAATTTCAAATAGAAAAAGTCAACATATCATAACACATAAAAGATATCATAGAGATTTTGACATTGCACAGTAAAAGCAGCCAAGGGAAAATGAAATTGGCAATTCAAATGCAATAAGAGAAAACAATTTTACCTGCCTACGGCACACTCGCTAAAGACAAGGAAGGACTTGTCCTTACTCATAGATACACCATTGGGGAAGGCAATGTTGTTTAACAAAACTGTTGTTTCCTTTTTGGCAGGGTTATACTTCAAGAGCCTCCCTGAATTCTCAGCAGAAAAAACCAGTTGCAAAAAGTTCCTGCAGAAAAATATAAATTCAACAGTTAATATCAACCTCCAAACGAAACCACTTTTCTTAATTCAATAACTTGAAGAGCATTAACTGCTGACCGAAAATTGGCCCTCTTACATGGCAAGGGAAAATAGAAGAAACAAGAAAATTTAAGTGGATTTACTAGAAGGATCAATTTACAAATTTAATCTGGAAAGAGCAATGAAAAGAGAAAAAAGAAAACTTGTTATTCTGAGATAATTGAATATCAGATAGGAGATGGAGGATACAATAAATATCGTTCTCCTTGTGTGAAAATTCATGGTAAACCCTCAAGGTGATGGCTGAAATTTAACCCAGTAGTCTTTGTAAGTTAAACAACAAGAACCAGGGCGAATATCTGAATGCCATCTTCAACTCTATTATAGCTTTCATGTTTTTCCTTCCAAATTCCGAACCAGAAACCGTGAAGACTATTTCAACAACAGATACTGATTTTCAGAATAAGCGGAAATACAAAGATAAGAAGCACCAAAACCAACAAGTCCAGAAGTATAGCAAATGAAGCACGCTGCGTGAAAATATTTGGCCTTTATCCAGACGAAAGTGGATTAATGGTAATTGAGGGCATGGCATGGTGAGAAATCACCACTGAACAGCTTTTTAACCTTTAAATCGAGGGGGAAAAGTCAGTGAGGAGAGCTCTAATTTATTAATAGGAAGTACACCCCGGTGAAAGTACGCCAAGGGCAGTCAAACATGCCCTGAAATACAACTGAAAGATCAAAAAGCCAACAAACAGATGACATGATTTTTTTTTTTCTCCTTCTGATTAGATAAAGTTTTAGGCCTTCAGAAACAGATAACACTTCGATCACGCATGCTTTTTGAGACCGGTATTCTTGTTCCCCATGATGCATCATAACTTGCCTCATCGGTGGCAGTTAATCGAAGTTCCAGTTCTTGGGTACGAAAGTTTCCAAATTATATTCTATAATAAGATCAAGGAACTATCTCAATGGTGCATTCTAACATATTAGAATGACAACGCTTTCCATTATTGTTTCCTTCAGACAGTGTTTTCCACTATTGTTTCAGGAATCCCTAAATATTTTATGAGCGCTTTTGTTTTCGCTGGGATTTTTAAAGCATCGATTAGTGCAAGTGTTGTGTTGTGCCTTAGAGAGAGAAAATGATACAAAACCGAGGTCTAAGCTGCCTATGAATGTGGATGAACTGGAGATCCATTAGACCTACCGTAGAACTCCAAAGGAAAAAAAACCAACCATTTCAATCCGTGCTTTCGCAAGAGAATGCTACCAGGATTAACTAAACAATGTGGTAGAAGGTTGTCTTTAGCTGATCAAATAGTATTTAACAACAGGGAAATGAAGCATTGCAGTTCGGGTAGAGCATTTTCGTAGAACGGCGACCATTATGACGTTCACAAGTACCAGAATGCAACCGTAGTACAGTTTTCGATCCAAAAAAGACTAAGCGAACCTATTCTCACAACACCGTCTGGTTGGCCTTGGAGAATGGGGTAGAGAAAGGAGGAACTGAGAGTACCTTCTCTGATATCGAGTGCTACTGTCTGTGAAGTAAATATTGCCTTCGTCATCTATATCCAGATCATTTGTGAACCCAAGCGGCACGCCCTCTGCCTCCGTTACTAGCGACGTTGCCAAGCCACCAGCCGGTCCAACTTTCATTAACCCGAAGTATGCATCTGCTATATACAATTCTCCCGTTTTCTTATCGAATCGAAGCCCCAACGGCCTCCCACATATATGCTCCGTCTTCACATGAGCGAAAGGCGATGGCTTTGGCGCACACAATTCCGATCTGACCAGTAACAACACGAGAACCGAGAAAAAGAACCAGTGAGTGGAAATGTAGAAACCAACTGGGCGTCGATTGCGAGACAGAATTTAGCGGGAGGAAGGTTCAAAAGCAAAAGAGGAAGAAGCCAGACGGCACTGAGGGGGAGAAAATTTCCGCAAGAATGAAGCCAGAAGCACAAATGGGTTCTGTAGAAGAGGAAACCGTAGCGCCCAATGGGAAGAATTAAGAAGACCAAAGTAGCAGCAGAAGATGAACAAAAATTGGATGAACAATGGGCAGAGGGAGTTCACCTATTGGAAGACGTGTAAGCGAAATCGGTCCAGGACTCCCCGTTCCAGAAGATGACCCGGCCGTCGGCGACGCCGGTGTAAGGACCACGGCCAAGGGGGTCGAAGGCGATGCTTTCTGGGCCCTGGACTTGGTTGAGGAACTTGATCTCCGACCTCTGGAGCTTGTTATCGGGGTCGTTTACGGAGGGAAGCTGCTTCCAAGGAGGGAAGTCGACCTTGTGGGCCTTGAAGTCGGGGAATCCATGGATGGCGCTATGGTGAAACGGGTCAATGCCGCAGTAAAGAGCAAAAAAGAAGACGATCGCGGCAAAGATGCCCGCCAGCGGCAGCGCCATCAGAGGTCGGGAAGCGGCTGTTCGGCGACTGCGAAGAGTGGTAGGAGGGTCTCTCTCGCATGGGACAGTAACACAAGCTAGTAATTGGGGGAAGGGCCTTGTTGGTGGTGGCGGTGGCAGCAGCGGTCTGGTGGAACGGTGAGCATTGCTTGTGGTAGCAGAGCAGCTCACTACCAACTCTTCCTACTAACCAGTAACTACCACCAACCCACTGCATCATGCGATGACCGTGTCCACGCGACCACGTTATTGATGGCCGGGAGGGAGTCGCGGCCCCCGTGGAGGTCCATCCTCCCTCATCCAATCTAAAAGGGCCGACTTCAACACTATTTTCGCCCTGAGGCTCCCCGGTCCCACCACTCGCGAATTTACAAAATCTCCATATTGGTCGTCGCACATATTTAAGCATCCACTTAACCTTCTAATTTCTCCTTCACTTCTATGTCGATGCTGTTCGTTTTACTACTGAACTTTTCTTTTTGGCCATTTTTAATAATGTTTGGGACTTCTCATTCATTTCTATGTTGTTTGTGTTCGTTTTACCATTGAACTTTTCTTTTTTGCTATCTTCTGTAATGCTTGAGACTTCTTGCCATCAGTTTTTGTTAATTAATTTCCACTTTGTTGGCTCAGCACAAGCCCGCCGCCGCATTGTCGTCCAGCGGTGGAAGCCCTCCTGCTCACGGCCGCCTGCATTTGTAGTGCCGCTGACTTTTATCTCAATCTATTGCTATCTTCTTCGCTCTTTGTCCATCTCATTCTCGCTTTCATATGGCCTCAGTCGGACACTTGTAGCCAGGACCCGTTGTTTGCCACCCTTATCAGCCCTTCCACCCGCTTGCCATTTGCCTCATTGTTGAAAGGTGCTTCTAGCCATTGCCATCGTGTGCCGTTAGGTATGTGATTCTCCCTTCTTCTTCTCCTTCTTGCCCTTTTGTCTTCCGTTTCCTTATTCTTCCCCCTCCTCCATCTTAGACCACACTCAATCAACTGGTGATAAGTGTAAACAGAGACCATTACAACCACCAAGATGTGGCTACGGATTTCGTATACCTCCTTATTTCTGAACTTTGCAGCGAAACAAACAAACCGTTGATGCATTGGTCTCAACTGAAGCTGCTTGGTTCATTCTTCATTGGTGCCCTCCTCCACTCTTTCACACTTCCCCACATCAGATTTATCACATTATAGGTATATATGTATCACCATTTTCAACACTTAACGATGTAACTCACTTCTCAGTTCATGCCATAAGTATATATGTATCACCATGTTTCAATATTTAAGGATGTAACTTACTTCTCAGCCCTTGCAAGGTCTTTACAGGTTTAATTAGAATCTCTTATTTGTTCTAAAGGGGGGAAGCACGCATTGATGGTTGTGATGTCAATGAGATGCTATTATTCTAATTGTGCTGTATTGATGGTTGACAATTAGGTGGGGCAAGATGATAGTAGATTATAGCTTCTATGCGGATGTTATTTCCTTATTTGGGCAACTTGATCTAATTGTTTTCCTTCAATTTCTTGACAAAAGCATATTGCTTTCTTACTTGAATATTCATGGGGTAGCTGCAACTTGTTATGATAAAAATAGAAATAGGTTGTCTATTTCTAAGGATAAAAATCATCGAAGTAATTTTTTTTCTTTTATAAGAAGTGCAGTCTCTATAAATAAAGATCTAATATCGTGTAAAGAAAGGAAATGGTTGTATCGTGCATATTTTTAGTGTAGGAGAAAAATAAAATTCGAAAGAGCTCTTCATGGGTGTAGGTGTGAAATCGGTTGACCCATGTCGCTTCTTCTGAAGCAAGACGACAAGGATGTTTCCTCCCCAAGTTTTTAATAACAAAAGATTGGCGTGGAAGCCAAACAAATAACAAAAGAAAAAGGATCAGACTCTGCTTTCCAACATTAAATCATTTTGTCTTTCACGGCTAGATAGAAGCACCACCCAGAACGAGGAATGCTTTCATTCTTCTATACAGTAAATTCAGGAGAAAATTTGTCTCTAATTCTGTTAT
This sequence comes from Nymphaea thermarum, assembly GCA_011799765.1. Taxonomy (NCBI): domain Eukaryota; kingdom Viridiplantae; phylum Streptophyta; class Magnoliopsida; order Nymphaeales; family Nymphaeaceae; genus Nymphaea; species Nymphaea thermarum. The sequence continues at coordinate 76,514 of JAANDH010000271.1, read as the reverse complement.
AAATTTCTCCATTATCAATTTGAGCCAACCTCCACAACAGTTTATCTGGGCCACTAGTTAAATAAACATTTCTTATAATGTGCTTGATCCAGGGGAAGCGTTAAGAATATATTGGCCATGTGTAGCTGTCTGCTGAATTGTGCAACTGTAAAGTTCCCTTCAAATAAGCCAATATAACCCAATCCCAATTTTCTTTCGTGCCAAGATTAGAATGCTAGGGAGAGCAATTCTGTTAGCTTGCCTTTCCCCTTTCAATGAATCTCCTTGAAAGCATCTCAATCACCCAAGTAAAAAGTAGGGAGAGAGAGGGTCATCCCTCACTTCTTGTAAGGACTTTACGCTTTCCTCCACTGATGATAGGAGACAAGGAGGAGGAGGTCAACACGTCGGAATTCGTTGCACCCATTCACCACTAAAACCCTTAAGGCTTGAAGACATCGACATCTTATCTTCTTGTAAGCTTTTAGAGACAAAATATGGTGTCGCTAGTTCTATGTTACTGTAAACAATAAACTCTGCCCACGTTGTCCAAGACGCCACAAAAGCATACGCATTTGATTTATAATTATGACAGCAAGAACGGTGTCCTATTAATATACAGTTACCTAAGCTTTTGCAATGTACATGCGCTAATGCCTATTAGTTGAAGAATTTTGTTGAAATCGTCTCATCACTTGTGAATTTTGTCGTGACCCTGTTGAGATCATCTTGCACTTCATCTTCCAACTGAAGTTATCTCATGCCCTGCAAAAAATAATCAATATTTGTAAATTTTCTATCATATTGTGTGGCAATAACCAATAAACATCTAATAATGTTGTTTGTCTGATATAGTAAATCTCTCAAGACTCTGTGGCAAGATGCAACTAATGTTGCTGCTAGTGCGTTTGCAAAATAGTTACCAGTGATAAAAGAACGAGTGGAAGCATCTATTGGTGGAGAACTAATTATTGGGGGCATGGGCATGCTTGATGTATCGGGAAAAAACACACGCACACAAGTTGTTATTTGTTTAAATTTTGTAAATCATAAAAAAAATTGACTAGAATATTCATAATAAATTCACATCGTTTTGAGACTTACCAAGTTCATATGTATACTTCGAACATCTTACTATTTGCAGTATTTTTTGGGTTTTTTTTCTCATTTATTTGTATTTCATTCTTTTCAGATTGGTGTTTTATTTTAAAGCTCTATTATGCTGTATTTTGTAAGTGGGAAATAACCCATGAGGGACTATAATGATCTTATGTTTTTTTCTTAAGTTTGATCGTTTTAAAAATATGCTAGAGATTGGCGTTTTGGTTAAGTGATCATAGATGATACGTCAATCAATAGTTTTATGACACTTTCTCTTGTTAATTTTAAGCGTGCAACGGAGACGCAGCAGATTATAAAACGGAACTTAAAATTTTTCCCTCTGCAAATCTGATCCGACAACGTCAAATGCTATTTATTCATTAAACCAAGGTCTTCGTTACGTCAAATGCAGTAGGAGAAGCAACGTCGAGGACCGATAAGCTCGAACAAATTATTCTGAAATCCAAATCCATGATTCAAAATCGAGTGCTCCGATCAATAGGAGAAACGGGGGCCGTTTGCCTTCCTGTGGGAGGAGAGGATGGATACGTATGTATAGTTATTGTAAAGGGAAGGGAGGGCCATCTCCGTTAAACCCGTAGAGTACGTGGTAGGGGGGAAGACCGTCGCGAGAGAGAGAGAGCTGAAAACGAATTCAAAGAGAGAGAGAGAGAGAGAGAGAGAGAGAGCAGGCGAGGGTTTTCGTGGGGAGCGCGGAGTGAAGCCAGCCAGGGGACCCAGAAACTCGTTTCTTCCCCCCCTTTCGTTTCTGCTCTCCTCCTTTCCGTCTCTGCTTCGTGAAGAGTCACCGCAGCAGCAGCCGCCGCCATGCGAATTAGGGCAATCCGTGCCAAAAAGCTGAACCCTCATTTCCCCCCCTATTTTTTATTTTGAAGAATAAGAAGAAGAAAGAGGGGAAATAAAAACCCTAGCAATTCTTCCCCATCCTCCTTCCCTCATCCTTAGTCTACCTACGCCTGTTCGTTCCTCGTCATTCCGTCCTGATTTGGTGCCACCCTTCTTTATCTGCGTCTTCTTCCGTTTCTTTTTTTTTTTTTGTCTTTGTAAATGGCGACGGAGACCGGTACTTATGAAGGCGGTGCGGGCGGGAAGTTTAGGAAGCGCCCCGTAAGGAAATCCTCGACACCGTACGACCGGCCAGCCACCGGCTCGCACGCTCTTAGGAACCCTTTGGCCGAGGAGAAGAGGAACGGTTGGCTCTCCAGGATCGTGAATCCCGCGTCGAGGATAATCACGAGCAGTGCTACCAGGTTCTTTGCCTCCGTGTTCCAGAAGCGCCTCACTGCCTCCGCCAGCAGCCCTGGTTTGTTTTTCCTTTCTTTCTCTGCCTATTACAGGGTTTTTGTTCTTATTGATGTAACTGGATTGTGGGTTGCGCGCTTGTAGCGCCAGTTCAGTGTCTGTTCTCCGTTGCTGAATGGTTGGTTAAAGGCAGTCATAGTTGCTGCGTTAGCTGAGCGGAATTAAGATGCCCTTTCTTTCACCATCGAAACATTATGCTCTACCTTACGTAATTAGTTTAACATGTTGTTGGGAGCATATAGTCCTTTATTTCTTCGTCCTGACAAGCAGACTCCCTGTTCTGCTTATCATGGAAGCTTTGTCCTGCACAAAATGTTTCTGTAACGTGTGGGGGAATTCTGTTTCAGATGCCTCTAGAAAATCAGCTTGTGGAAGTTACCCATGATGGTCTAAAGTTGGACTGTTCATATTATTGCCTAGGATTCGGTGCATGTAGTATAGCACTACGCGCTCTTCAGTAATAAAAATATGCTATTGCCAATGTGGGTAAATCATTTATTCAACCTGGAAATGAAGAAGTTTCTCAAATTTCTAAGTGTGGGTGTAGTGCTTCCGAAAATTAGAAAATGGTCTTCGACAGAATATTGTGTAATTGCTTTGCTCTCTCCGTGACTTGTCCGCATTATGTCTGGACGTTCTTGATAGAGTATTGTACCACTTGGTATTTTCATATTCCTTAACTTTCCATTTTGTTAATGCAATTGAAGCAGATGTGAAGATTGAGACGATACACCAGCATCCTAAAACAGAACCTGAGGTGAGTTGAGATCTTATATATATACATACATATATATTTATATGTATGTGTATATTTCCACATGAAAATGTTGCACTGAATTTTCATATTCTGAGAGGCACGTGAAAGTGTTACTTGTTCTATGTTAACTAGGTCATCCATGTATAGAAATTGATTGCATGTTTTGAAGCACACTTGTCAATTCTCAGCAATCTGATACTGACCTTGTTACTAGTTATGCTTGGAAATGGCCCATCCTTTGGTTTGATTCCTCTTGATGAAGTTGGATATGTTGAACCTTCAAAATCTTACACCATGTATTAGCGTTAATAATAGTCACGGAAAACACGTTTTTTTCTACAAAAATGAAAAAAAAACGTGATAAATTAACTAACCGTTAAAAAAAAAACGTGTTTTTTGAAAAAAAAGGTTAAAAACGAAAAAACGCTTTTTTCAGTTTTTTTTTAGTTTTTTAATGTCAAACAGTTTCTTTTTCATTTTCTATTTTTTGTTTGTTGCAAATCTACTTATCTTTTGATGTTTGTGTTATTAGTTTCTCACTTATTTTATTTTTCTTTCATTTTTAGTTTTTTAAAATTTTTAAAAATTTACCATATTTTCTCATTTTTTTCAAGCTCGCCGTATTATACTCAAGAGAAACCTTGCTGTTTAAAACTCCGAGACGTTATTTGTGACTAGCCGATAATATGCATGGCGTTGGCAGATAATTCTTGTAAGAAGTTGATGCTTCTCAAAATTCTTGAAGGGCTTAAGTAACTTACTTGGAGGAGTTTGTTTCTGCATATTATGGGCACGCTAGCCATTATCAAAAGTGTAGTTCCTTTCTATCATGTTCCTAAAGAACATTGTTGTGTGATAGCGCATTAGCAATTGAAGATACTTGTTGCATTTTGATTTAGTTTGCTATGCACACTTCACAACAGTTTATTATAATGCACTTTTGAGTTTATGACGAGCTGTTTTTAGATATATTTGTGTTCAGTTTTCTCCAGGTTGCATTCAGTCTTACGAGACCACCTTTTTCTGCACTATGACTAGGGTTGCTTTATAAATATGTCTGTTATCTTCCAAGTTGTGCTCAAACTGAACAAGCTACATTTTGTTAGATAGGTGACGTATTTTGATGGATTCATTAGTTCTTGTTGTAACATCAAATCCTCACTTCGAAATGGGTTTCAACTTTCAACAAATGCACCCCTTGTGATATAATTGCACTTGGTTATTTTACCAAATCTAGTTTAACAGATTCAGATTGATGATATGTCTGTTCGGCAGCATGTGCTTCAATACTTGTATACATTGTCAATTTTATTTGTATTACTATATGCAGAGACTTTTTTTTTTTCTGTTAAATTTTTAATTAGCATGGACTTCTGGTGCTTAACTTGTTTCAGCTTTCTGGCTCTATGTACTATGATCTTGATTTTTTGTTTGAGATTTTACGTTGATTGGAATCTCTAGGCAGTGTTTTGCTTTTATCATTTCTTTTCCTTTGAGTGTTATACTTGTTGTTGTAAATGATGCAGAATCTGTTAAAAGGCAAACCAGAAGATTTTACCAGTCAAGAAGAAAGAGGAATTACAAGTTCTATAAGTAATAGGCTTGATGATTTTGAGAGAATGCTTAAGGATAAAACCTTGTCAAGGCAAGTGCTATCTTGAATACCTTGCAACTTGTGAGTTGACATCCATGTCATTTGCCATCTAGGTCACATGGGTCTAAGATGTGGGTGCAGCATAAAAAAAGTGTGTTTAAAATGTTGAAACTGGACAGCCGAATAAAATGCGAATAAAGACCTTTTTTTTTTTGAAAAAAGTGTCAAAAATAAAAAAAAAACATGTTTTATTCATCTTTGTTTGCATATTTTCCATTTTTTTCATTTTTCATCTTTTTCGTGTTTTTTAGGGTTTTTAGTTACCACATTTTTATTTTCAGATTTTTTACGTTTTATTTTTAAGGTTTTGGCTGCCTTTCTTATTCTCGCAGAAAGATTAATGATTTTAAAAATTTGCCAAAATTTTTCCCTTTTGTCCTGTCAAAAACAACTTTGCTGTTTTATACCCATGCAAAACCTCGCCATTTACAACCCGAAAATGATATTTGTAGCTACATGCGTACATACATAGATACACACATACACACTACATAGATAGACACACACACTGCACATATGTATATATGAACTGAGTGGTGTTTGGTGTTCCTGACTTTTTGTCTCCTTGCTGGATAATAGTTTTACTTGATTTGATGGTATACGTAGATTCAACATGGTTTCCTGGTTACAAAACATGCTTTTGGTATTTTTAGTTCTTGTAATAATGTACATCAAAGGCTTTGTTTGTCAAATAAACCATGTGAATCATATTCAATCATTTTGGCCATTTGATCATTTGTTTGAGTGGTTTTAGGGCGGAGAACATGATTGTTTAATCTTTATTTATCTGTCTGTATGTGTGTGTGCATTATATATATATATATATATATATATATATATATATAATATATATAATCTGGTGAGAGAGAGAGAGGTTTGCCCCTTTGACTTTGAAACTATTTTTTTATTATGTAATTATAGAACTGGATGAAAGTTGACCAAGTCTAGATTTTGAACAAACATAGCCTGGTGCATGCAGAGGTGATGTTGGCTGCATTGGACTCTTTGTTGACTTGAGTGCAGTATGCACCTAAAGGTTCAAAAGTAGGTGCCACAGACTGCATGAGACATGCTTGACCTTGAAATTTGCACTCAGCACTCAAGTCATGTCTAATCTGAGCATCCAATTTAGAGAGTCCATGTAATATGACACAGTTTGCCACAAAATTCCTTCGTTGTTTCCTTTTTCTGTTTGATAAATGGGACAGCAGTTACTGTCCTTAAAAGTATAACAATTTTGATCCCATGCGTTTAATGTCGAGTAATTGTCAATTTGTGCTTGCTTAAGGGTTTTTCTAGTAGCTGCTGCATACATTTGAAATTTGAGTGGTTGAAGGCACTCATTATCTGTTGCTTCTTTGATTTTTCTTTGCTTGTATGATGATCTTCAACATGTATTGTATCCTTAGACACGTAGTATCTGAGGGTTTGTACTCTTTATCTGGTTATCACTTTGTAGGGATGAGTTGAAGCGCTTGACAGAGCTTTTGCAATCTCGAGTAGTTGATTCTTCTAAAGATAGTGAAGGCAAAGGGACCCAGGTGAATACATTAAATGCAGCAACCACTCCTATGACCAAGAACAACATAAGTACCTCAGTGTCTGGAGATGTAAATAACCTGGTGAGAACTATGGAGTATATGCTTTCTTTTGCTTATTGGATTTTATTGAGGCCATTCATTTGTTCTTTTGCTATGGTAGGATGACAAGTCATATATGAGATTTTATGTGTTCTGCATAATTTAGAGATTCCAGTGTACATGGTAATCGTATAAGTGTTTTGAGTCTCACATGAGATTAGCATTCAGTAGCTATCGATTTTGAACACAAACTGAGTCTTACATTTTAATTTATGGGAAAAGGGGACAAAATGTAGTTACCTTTTTTAACTGTCTATCAGTAAAAGGAAATAAAACATTAGAATTTATCTCAGGACAGCATGTCTTATGCATTTATCTCCTTTGACTGGTCCAACATGCAAAGTGTGACCAGGCTCGCTTTGTGTGGAAGGATAACTGCTTTGGGCATCTGAAGCTTAAAAGTGTTTAGTTTTTGTCAGCATTACAAGTTCCTGAATTTTTAACATGTTCAAAATTGTAATGTTCTTGAAGAACACATTGTCTGTTATATTTCACAGATAAGTGATGAAACAACTGCTTCGCCCACTGAAATTGCAAAAGCTTTTATGGGAGGGAGGCCTTCTGCATTATCTCCAGCAGTTTCAGGTCTTCGAAGCCGGACTTACAGGGAGGTTGCATCGCTATCACCTAATGCTCAGAGTTTTCCCCATGTTATAAAGTCAGTCACAGCTGGTAGATTTTCTGGAGTCTCTGGATCAAAGGAAGATGCCTTTTTCTCCCCAGATTCTCAAGGAGGCAGGTCTGTCTTGTATAATCCTGCTTCTCCATATCCTAGACTTCTTACAGAGGTCAACTGTGAGGTATGAACTATTCAATCTGCATTTATCTTGTCAGTGGTTTGTTTTGTGAGTCTTCTTCTTTCTTCCAGGCTAATGGTGATAGCTATATTGGCCTGTTGGGATCTTCACACTGGGCACATGCTAATGATGCACCTTCCATCCGTAAGCAGGTCATTGTTACCCTTTTCCTTTTTACATTTTCTCCTTTTTCTTAATTTTCCATCTGGTTGGGTTCTAAATCTTTTTACCAAAATTTGAAAATAATTTTTCTCAGCTAGATCTAGTTCATAAGGCTTCTTGGATCATGAGTAGTGGCCAAGTAGCACACTTTCAAGTGAAAAATTGGAACAAAAATGTTGTTAATGGTTAAGAGAAAGGATGTGTATGCGTATATGTGTGTGTGTGTGTGAGAGAGAGAGAGAGAGAGAGTGGACATGATTTGTAGAATACCTGCACTTAGGATCATGTGCAATAGTAATCAGTATTTTGATCAACTCGATGGTTTGAAAGGTGTCACTATATAATGATACCTCTCCAAGTCGAACTGTCAAAATACTAGTTTCATTCATAGCCACAAATATCGGTGAGGTTTTTCTCAGGTTTTTTTTTATGTCGGCAATATTTTAAAAAATAGAAAAAAAAAACGAACTTGAAGACGTAAAGCTTGCCGTTCACTGTTCCTCTATTGAATAGCTAAAATTTTAAGCTTGGGAAGCAATTTGAAGTTTGATGATTACCAGCCTTATAAAGTTTAAGTCTATCTGAGTAGAAAGCAAAGTCATCTGTTGCTGTGTCGGTATGTCCTTATTTCTAATCAAAATATGCATTCCACATATCTGCAAAGTGCAGCAGGTGGGAATGAAGGAAAATCAACAATGAAAAAAAAAAAAAAAGAACTGCAAAAAATAGAACCTACCGCTGGACGCCGGTCCCTTCTTCTCACGTCTCCAAGTTCTTTGAGTCTCCGAAGAGCAGCTATGACCGAAGGCCCTAAACCCTATCGTGGAGGGAAAAAGTGCTTTGCCATTAAGAAGAAAAAAGAAAGTTCAAAACTGCCCTTCAAAATTTTTTTGTTTACAAAAACTGATACTTTTAGAAATGAAATGGAGCACGTGCAGTTAAAGTTTTAAAATTTTTCCAAAAAATATCGACAATGCCCCTGTTTGAGCGCAGGTTTAGACAGCAATGAAAAACGCGATATAAACGTGTTTTTATCGCGAAAAGATGCAATATTTTTTTTTAAATTGTGATGAATACACGATATTTATTTTCTGGTAATATTTTGAAATTATCGTGATATTTTGCTGGTTTTATCTCTTTTCTTGTTTTTATCATACTTATCACAGTATTTTAAAAAATATCGTGATGCTTGTGGTTTCATCTAACTTAAAAGTAACTTTACATTTGCTATTTTGTATTAACAGTGAAGTTGTTCTGAGGCTCATAGTTATTACCTTCCTATTAACTCAGATTGAGTAAATAAGAAGATCATGTGTTTTGATTATGGACTGTCTGATCAACTAATTATTAGTTTAAAGAATTGTGTTCAAAGTTGGTCTTTTCAAAATGGTGGATGACTTGTACATGAACTTGAAAAACTAACTTTACACGTTCTGTCCTGTGAACCACCAATCAAATGGATTGAAAACCGACAATTAGTGCACATAGTTGGCATATTCTGCTAGTTCACATATTCCACGATATGTGTGTGTATCTGTGTGTCAGTCTGTCAGCAATATTAGCTATAATTGAAAATAGTGTGGGGATCTTATCAAGAAAATGTGTTGTTAGATTTCTTGCCTTTCTTGAAAAGCTTTTACTTTTCTAGTCAAGTGCATATGTCCCTTTTCTTTATTCTTTTAAATTTTAAAAACTATTTTGGATTTTTATGAATTATTTTGAAAGTTATAGAGAACTCATAATTTCATAAGTTTTCTGTTTTTTCTTCCTAAATTTATTATTGATTCGGAAGGTTTTTCAAGAAAACAAAATTTAGAAAAGCTTTGGAGGGAAGTCTGATAGAGAAGTGCTTTAACATATATATGTGTATGTGTGTGTGAATATATGTGTCTGTGTGAATATAGGGAACAACTGAGTTTTGCCAATCAATCCTTATGGCCAACTTTTTTCCCCAAAGTAACTGAATGTATGTGATCTAGATGATTGCAAGATTATTAAATGAATGAAAAGCAGGTCGCTTGAATGGTGAACAACTCTGTCTCTCTGTGTGTGCGTGCGTGTGTATGTGTGTTTTGGAAGTGATTCTAGATATTATGCACACATGTTTGGGTTATTTTCAAGGTTCATCACTTCATGTGCTGTTTTAGTCCAAAATGATCAGCACGGGAAGCAGTGATTGCATTTTCACACATTAAACACTTTTTATGCTTTTCTTGCTTCACCTCACCTCCTATAAACTGATCATGTGCTTCATCTAGTCAGCAAGTCCTGATCATTCTTCCAACCTTGCCAGTTTCCACTGTGTGGCCATTTTGTGCTTGCTTTGATCTGCTTACTGTTAATGCTACTGCCGATTCGACACCTGCATTGTTTAGCTGCCATCTTAGGGATCATGGATCACACTTGTACCATTTACCATTAATAACTTTTGTTTTATTGTTATTCAGGTACTGAAGCGGAGGAGTTCAATTTTTGAAAGTGACATTGGATCAATCAGCTCTATGAGGCGAATCCGCCAGAAGTCGAACTTGATGCCCTCTTTTAAAGGAAACTGTCTTCCTTCTACTCCTATTTCTCTGTCCTCATCACGGTCTCATGTTCGTCAGAGCTCTGTTTCTTCATTCCAGAAACCTATCCAGCTGCCTTTCCAAAAATGTGATTCTTCTACAAGTAGTCAGGCTGTTCAAAATGGTGATGACAAATGTGAACTTGCAAATTTTGCTTTTGTTCCTCCTCAGTCTAGTGAACGAGCTAGGAAAATACTGGAAGAGATTGACAAAACGGTGCCATCGCCAAAGGAAAAATCAACTGAATTGCAGTTAGCTATTGCAAGAGAGAAATCACCTGCTAAGTTGACAGTTGGTATGTTGGGTGGGAAGGCCCTCAGAAGCATGGAGGACATAGACATGGCAAAGGTGCCTGATCGACATGTCATTGCATCAAATGGTTCTGATAGTTTTGCGAAATCGTTTCATATTGCAAAGAAAGACAGGATGGAAGAGAATGGGCTTGTTGCTGGAACCTCCGAGAAAGCCTTTAAAGCACCTTCTAAAGGTGGTTTAACTAATGGGATTTCAAATTTTGCTGATTCTCTTTCTGGTAAGATGAGTACAGATTCCAGTGCTGAGAGACATCCTCAAACCAGGCGACCCTTTCAAATGGCTGCACCCGAGGTATGCAGTTGTGTTCATTATGATCTCCCTTTCTAGGAGATAGGTTTTGCAGCCAAAATGGAAGGATCAGCTAAACAAAATGACTGCCTTTCTTGTATATGCGTTCTTCTTGGAGTCGCAATATGCCTTCTTTCTTTAGATTTTGATGGCTGGTTACATACATTTTGATTGTAAATTAGTTATTCTTTTTGAATTCTGGATTTCTGTTGTCAGTATTTTTGGTCTTATAGTTTATGTCCTACTATGCAGATGGATGAGGATAGCTGCAATGTTGGTGATGTCTCGGCAAAATCTCTTGCCCAAATAGAAAAAGAAAAGCCTTATTCTGAAAATTCCATTCAGAATCCTTTGTCTTTTCCTCCTGAAAAGAAGCCTGCTACTGCTATAGGTCCCTTGTTTACTAATGGAACTGCTATTCATGATGCCTCAAATTTTACCTTTTCTGTGGTGCCACCATTAAACTCTTGTTCTAAGCCATCCTCTACATTTGCTGTACCACTGCCAGTGCATCCACTCCCAGTGTATGACAAGCCAGTTGAAACCAAGGAACATGCCATTGTAAAGAGTTCCTTGATTCCAAGTATCGCCATGACTTCTGTTGGAGATGATGCTTTAAGTAAGAATATTTGCGGTGATTCTGTTGGAGTTGATGCTTTAAGTAAGAATATTTGCGGTGAAAGTAAAACTGGTTCAAGGTCAGTCTTTCAAATTTTGGTTTCAAAAGCTATTCGTTGGATTTCTCTAGATGCCTTTATTTGTTGTTTGTAAGCTGGAATTGTTGAAAACGTGGAAAAAAACCAATGAATAATCGGTTACATTGACCCAAAGGTGACATGGTGGGGGCTTGTCTACTTTGATGCATCAGCCCCCAAACAGCATAATTTAGAGTAGTTGTCTGCTGTTCACACACACACACACACAAAATAACAGACGTATATATGTATGTTGTGCTCCATGTTTTAGGAAAAGGACAGATAAAGTTGCAGCATCCGGGTAAGCTTGTAGCATGGTGAATGAAGTGATTGGATTATATACTCGTCTTTATGCTAGCATGATTTTGTGTCTTGTATTTGGGGAGAATATTTTGTCATTATGTGAACCTAGATTATCCTCCCTAAATAACCAACCTTTTTTGTCATGCTGCAGTGAAACTGTTGCTGATTTGAAAACTTTAGCTCATCAGACAAACTTGGGGTCGTATAAGGATGTTGAACAGAGAGTAGATGAAACTGCTATTCCTGCAGTTGCATCCATATCTTCTTCCAGTATTCTTTCCGGCTTTGGTACATCATCTATTCCCAATTTAAGCAGCGGATCTTCAAATTTTAGCTGTTCTGCATCTCAAGGATCATTTGCTCCATTGGCACCTTTCTCTGCTGTTTCTAACTCCACCACCATCACCACCTCGAGCGCATTGCCATCAGCCTCTAGCAGCATCCAGTATAGTACTGGAAACCTGTATGCAGCATCTGGTGCAAGTTCTTCTCCATTATCATCTAGGCCTGAGCTCTCAGATTTGACACCAAAAGTATCAGAGAAACTATCAGTATTTGGCAAGAATGGGTCTGCTTCACCTATAATGTCAGAAAAATCTCCGCCTGTTCTTAACAGTGTTGTTGCAACCACCACATCTGCTAGTGGCAAGTTGAAGATCTCTGCCTCTGCATTTGGTTCTACGGTTCCCTCTGTTGACCTTCAGCCTCAGGCTGGTACTGGTACGCCTGTTGAGGATACCAGACCCAGTGGTGCAAGTCAGTTTAGTTCATCTGCTTCATTGCCGACCTTTGGCCTAAGTGCTGCTTCAACTTTTGCGTCTGGCAGCTCGCCCTTTGGTTCATCTTTTGGTTCTGGTCCAGCGATTAGTTCTTCATCATTAGGTTCCATTTCTTTTGGTGCAGTTGACCAAACAACTTCATCATCGTCTACAGTTCTATCTGCCTCATTTGGATCTAGTAGCCAGTCTCAATCTTTGCTTAGTTCTGGATTTTCTTCTCCCTCACCTGCAAGTTCTGGATTTACTTTTGGAGGATCATCATCTGGTGCTGCTTCAATAACGTCAGGTTTATCTTTTGGAGGATCAGCTGCTAGTGCTGGATCTTCAACAGCAGGGTTCTCCTTTGGAGGATCACCAGCTGTCACTACTTCATCCCCTGCATCAACTGGGTTTTCCTTTGGTGGATTTTCTTCTGGTTCTGCCTTGTTGTCTTCAGCAGTTGGAAGTTTTGGGGCTACAACAAGTGCGACAGTGTCCGCTTTGTCGACTGGGTTCTCTCTCGGTGGGTCATCAGTGAGTGCTTCTACATTGCCATCATCAACATCAGGGTTTTGTGCTGGTGGGTCATCCATGGGAGCTGCTACATCCTCGTCTTGTGCAACAGGGTTTTCATTTGGTGCACCATCAGTGGGTTCTAATACATCATCGGCGTTCACAGCAGGTTTCTCTGTTGTTGGGTCATCAAAGGGTGCTTCTGCATCTCTATCCCCTGCAACAACAGGGTTTTCTTTTGGTGGCTCATCAGTCGGTTCTACCACTACATCATCCTCAACAGCATCCTTTTCGTTTGGAACACCTTCGGCTGGTTCGTCTTCCTCCGTGGGCACAAGTTTCTCTTTTGGGCTGTCACCCGGTGCTTCTTCCCCATCTACTACTGCGTTTTCTTTTGGAGCAGGTGCTGCATCTTCTCCAGTAGCCACTGCATTTTCTTTTGGAGCATCAACTTCTTCCAACAGCGTTCCATTTGCATTTGGCTCCTCTGGTGGTAGTTCTGCTTCAACAGGGTCATTATTTTCTTTCACGGCATCTGCATCTTCAGCACCATCCATAGGTTTTGCTTCAAAAACAGCACCTGTTCCAGCTCAGCCTTTAATGGCATTTGCTTCTGCGTCACCAGGGAATGATCAGATGAACATCGAGGACAGCATGGCTGAGGACACAGTCCAGGCATCTATGGCTGTAACTCCAGCATTTACCATGACCTCATCAGCTTCATCGAATTTCACGTTCGGTTCCCCCAGTGCACCTGCAGGTCAGCCCGTCTTCTCATTTGGTGCTCCACAAGGAGGGTCAACCCCTCTGGCACCCTCTCCATTTGCTGCTGGTGGTGGTAGCTTAGAATTTGCAGGTGGTAGCTTCTCGTTGGGTACAAATGGTGGTGATAAATCTGGTCGGAAATTTTTACGGATGAAGCGAGATAAAAGTCGCAAAAAGTAATATTTTCGATTTCTCTTCCCTATAAAGGTCTCAAGCATTTGGTTTACTGGTGGTGTGGGTGGTATATTTCTTTTTATTCTACCTGATCACATCATCATCATCATCATCGTGAAAGTTCAGCGGTGTCGGCTTTTACTAAAATTGAGAGTACCAGTCTTTGTGATTTGTTGCCTGTTTCTATGGTGGCTACATTTTTTTCACCTTTTGTTTCCAATTTTGATGGTTCAGTCGTAGGATTTATCCAAAAACTTGTTTGTATTAGCCTGTTGTTTTGTACCATAAACAATTCGCTACTTGTACTGTTATTATTTGTATGAGAGGTCTCATATTATTCTAATATGTAAAATTTTTCCCGCGTTCCTCTTAAGCAAGGCTATTCCATCTTTTTATTTTCAGAAGGGATTCATTCTCTCTTTCTCTCAATCCCATGCGCACACACACCCACTCAACACACATGCCCACATATGCGGATGAAGGAAGATGAACCCCTGTCTGTCAGGCCCATGAGGACGCCCGAGGCCGCGAGTATAGACTGGGATTCGGTTGTACGGTAACAAGGTCAAAGGGGTTCCTCTCAACCCTTCCTGTTTTGGGTGGCTCATTGTGTTTGAAGTTTGTACGCGTCTTGAGGGTGGAAACGAATGGATTGTGTGGTTTTGATCAACAGTTATTTCTAGGTTGATCTTGAGTTCTTGAGTGGCGTTGTATAGTTGGTTGAATTATTGGATCACCTTATTCTTTTGAATTGTTAATATTGAATGTGGGATGTTTTGGATTAGCATAAAATCCAAATATTGGTTCTTGTTGAAATCCGATTTGGACAGAACTAGCTTTACGTATGGATTAAAAGTTAAAACCAAGACAAGCGCAATTTTCATATTAAAGCTCGTGTTTTTGGTACATAGATCTTTTCATTCCCTTTTCTCCCGTCAGCGACTGCAGCTTCCCGGGCATCTACGTACGTAACGCATGGGCAGTTGGTTTCGGAGGTAGGGAGCAGGAGGGTGGCAGCAGCAGGTGGTGACGGATAAAATTGATGTTGTGTCGCTGACGGCCCAGAGTTGGAACTGTCCGAGTAGCAACACAGAGAAAAACTGAATTGGAGACTTTCAAAGAACCAGCCGCTTAATTTTCCGTTTCTATATTCAAATAGAGACGTAAGTTTGGATGGTGCATTCTGTGCGTGTAAGACCAACGAGATTATTCGGGGGTTGGCCCCCAACTAGAAAAAACTGGGATCGCGTTAAGTCGGAGACTGAATTGAATCGTTGAGGCCTTGGAGTGCGTATAGAGATGGTAGGTTAACTCTTGCTAAATCGGTCTTCTCTGGCTCTCCTGTGTATTGGTCTGGGTCTCGATCGAGATTCGTGGGTACAACTTGGAATCAGTGAAGTATCGTTATTCATTGATCCATGTAGTGAATAGACTGCAGGATGAACTGATGGAGGAGGGTTGGGTTTGACGGACCTGCATGACATGAATGAAGCTTGACCAGCGAAGCTGGCTTTGGGGAGCTATACTCCAAGAGGCTCACACACCCAATCTCAATCCTGATGAAAACCAAGCGGCAAGATGGATCTCTTTTCTTTTCCTATGGCTGGTAAACTTGCAGCTGTTGGCTGATCAATCACATGGGCTGGCTGTTGTCCGCGCCTGCTCGGAGAGACAGGCCTCGTTCCCCAAGATCTCTTCTCTGCGATACCTGTGCCGTTGTGCTCCACGGCATGCATCTTGATGGTTGCTGGCTAGTCCTTGAAGTAGTGGGTAGTAATTACTAAGGATGAAGGGAAAATCAAAAGGATTGACGTCGGAGTCGAGTTATACTTATCCTTGATGTAGCTTTTCTTGCTAACATAGTTGCTACCATCGTGGGTATTTAAAACAGAGACTGCATCCGATGTTGGGGGTGGGTAATGTTGAATTAAAACTTACAATTTCATCCATGGATTTGAAAAGAGGGTCTTGACAGCCCAAACCGTTTGTACTCGCTATTAGCAAGACGGCATTGTGCTTTTGGCCTAAGCAAAGTCGCAGGAGGAGGATCGACACAAATTAAGGCCTATCCCGATATTACTTAGCTTGATTCGCCCTTCAGCGAGAGGTGGGGAGATCTGCAGAGCTAAAAGTGGTTGCAACGCGACAAGGCGAACGCCTCTTGCCGGTGAAAAAGCGTCGTGGAGAAGCGTGTTCCTCATTAAAAGCAAGAATTGACGTTTCAGATTGTGTACACGAGTAGGCCAGGCCTGAGCTTCCTTGCCTCCCCCCATCATTTCTCTCTCATTTCCCCAAAGCTTGTCGCCACTTCATGCTTTCCCTCTGCATTATTAAATAAACGAGGGGCGGCGACAATTGGCCCCCCCAAATATGATCACAATTAGATTTTCTTTTCCGTTATCTTTGTCTTCTTCCTCTCATTATTATAATCCTAGCTGTCTTCTCTTGGCCCTGCTGGCAACTACTATTCTATTGTTGGGGAAAATCCTCGACTCCCCGGCATTAAAAGATTTTCATTTTCTTTTCTCCTTGAATGGACAGAAATTAAAGTAAGCCTGAGGAGAGAGCGATGACAGCTTAATTTAATTAATTTGGGTCTTCCTGCTGGTAGTATTGAAATGGTGGGCTCTTAATTTCCCCAGGAGCTAGCCTACGGGTGGGAAGAGACAAAAATTAACCAAGGAAAGAAAAACACTGCGTATTATCGGAGTCTCCCGGATTTCGTGGAGGGTGGTGCAAGTGCGGACATCCCACCGACACGAAGGCGAGACTTATTCTGTGCTTTGGCCATTCGACCATGTTCATAAGTTGGGTTGGAAGTTGAGCTCCTTGTCCCAAAGGTTTTATCTCATAGTGACTTGCATATGTCTGATTTATTCTGTGGTTTGGTCATTCGACCATGTTCATAAGTTGGGTTGGAAGTTAAGCTCCTTGTCCCAAAGGTTTTATATCATAGTGACCTGCATATGTCTGATTTATTCTGTGTTTTGGCCACTCAACCATGTTCATAAGTTGGTTGGAAGTTGAGCTCCTTGTCCCAAAGGTTTTATATCATAGTGACCTGCACATGTCTTTGTCTAGTAGCAATGAAGAGCGCAGGGATGGGATTTCCTCTGAACAATTTTATTGAACGGAATTTATTTGTAATAAGCATCGTGTGCCTCAGCATGTCTTTTCGCTGACTTATTATACTTTGCTTTGTGGTACAATGATACACGAAAGGATCAGAGGGCCAAACGCATAGGCACGAGGATATATACTCTTTCCTTCCTTTGGGAGAAGAAGATTGGGATAACGATGAAGGGAACGAAGTGGGAGATGTCATTCGGTTTCCCGGGGGACGAGGAGGCACGAACTTTCATACTAGGCAGTCGGACGAAGTTGACGTGTGAATGACAAAGCTGCAACGGCACGCTGCTACCCTTTCTCTCTCTCTTTCTCTTTTTCAGAGCTGAATGTTACCTCTCACTGTAGCGAAGGCACTGGGTGGGATCTTAAAAGGTGGAAAAAAAGACGCTCGCAGTAGTATTTATGTGATGATGTGAAGTGACAAGCAGAGAGTCGTAGCGCCTGAAAAGGAGAAAATCTGGAAGCTTTTAAAAAAGGGAGATAGGAGCTGGAGCTGACGATGTCTGTCGTTGTTTGCAATTCGACCCAGCGGTTATGTAAGAATCGCAGGACTGGAGTGGCGCAGTGCAGTTGTAGGACCAACCGCGTTACTCGATATCTCCACATTAAATGTGCAGACAGGGCGGGAGTTCGCTCTGCCGTCTGGGTGGGGTGGGGTCACCCTAACTCCCCTCTCACTGCCTTCATTAATTAAATGACCGTGACTGTTCGGCTGCTTTCTAGCAAAACCAACGGTCCCGACCTCCTAGACCAACATCTTTTGCCGAAGCTCCTTCCCAATGTGCAAACAAGTTGGAAGCAACAAAAAGAGAGAGAGTGAGAGAAAGAGCGATATTGCATACTACCTGATTCGTGATTCTCGCGCTTACTACCTGATTTAAATATGTCTATCCTGATAAGACATGCTGTAGTTCGTGCTGCCTAGTCGAGTAGTACATTATGATCGCCATTCGAAACTTTTGAATTGTTTGCAGTTTGCACCACAGAGTCGTACGTGTAAAACTGGCCATCATCGCCCCGTCATGGTTGTGTTCTTCTTTCGCGATATGCGAGCTCTGGACCTCCTTGCCTTCCTTTTCTTTCTTTGAGAACGGGGAGGCCGAGTTCGTGATACTTCAGCAGGTTGTCGCGGAACGTGCAGCAATTATTTTCTGATCAGTCGACATGAATTTTGTGATCCTGAGAGTCTGTTATTCAATATTCACGCCGGACGCCAAGGCATAAATTACCTACATGTACATAGGACATGTGCATGCATGAAGACAACTGCTAGATCGGGCGATAGATTCGGCAGCTCGGCTTTTAAATTTGTTAATTTAGCTCCCGGGTATGAGACTCGTCACTCAAGGGGCGAAGTTGGCATCTGCCAGAGGCATAAATGCCCAAATGTGCAGACATATTCTTGCTTAACGTGCTCCTAGAAATCAATAGCAAAGATATAGAGGTCGACCCCTGATGCGGGTAGCTGGCCCTTTTCTCCAGTACCCCTACAGCTTTATGTTTTAGTTGATTCTGATTCTATATCTACGAAGCAATATTGCTTATGACCCTCAATTAATGTTACATGCATGCGTTTAGTATTGTCGACTACTTCAAATATCAGATTCTTACGTACAAAAACTGGCGGAGGTGCAGGTACATACCTAATCCCTAACAGAACTATTCCTTTGGATTATCCTGATCACCTTCCCTGAGTGCTCGGTTTCCAAATCTAGATGAAGTCGTGAGATTTTTCCAGGTTTTGGATGTTACAAACCTTGTCCTTCTCTCCTTGTGGTCAGTTCTTACTAACCTGGCTCATATTATGATGTTGGTATGTAAAGACCTAAGCATGCACGGGGTTTGCCCTTTTCAACCTCAAGCTTCTCCGACAAGTTGGAATTAATGACGGAAAAGGGCATGGCGGTCGGAGGACAGAGAGCTCGGCCCTTTTCTACCTGATTCTCTTCCTCAATTAATCAAACTTACGCCGAGCTTGCCATCTTCTGTTTTCTGCAAAAATGCCACTCTTTCTACAAGAGAACTCCAAGTGCACCTACACATAAATATTTTGCAGCTGGTTGCCCCTCCTCACACAATTCATTTTTTACTAAAGTTTCGCATTGCGCTGCCTTTCACCATCTCCCAGTCTAGCTACTTATATACGAGTCAAAGACTACTATATATGTACGTTAGTCTATATATTGACAGCTCATATACTTATGAATGTACGTCCATGACTATAAACCGCCCCGACTATTATGCTGCCTAATCTATCTATCTATCTATCTATATATATATATATATATATATATATATATATATATATATATATATATATATATATATATATATATATATATATATATATATATATATATATATATATAGAGAGAGAGAGAGAGAGAGAGAGAGAGAGAGAGAGAGAGATGACAGCATGATATGAAATTGAACTACACGCCTGTCAAGAATAAATCGACGCAACATATCTTCCATCGAATTCAATTGCGTTGCTGCTTAATAAAGCGGGTAATCCATTTATTTTTGCACTATTATCCAAGTACATGATAAAAATGACAACTTCATACAAGGAAAAATATTAATCACATTTATGGAACAAATCATCATCACGGTGCAAGATGGAAGGAATATATAAGGTCAAGAAGAAACTGGCAAGTAATGGCGTCTTAGGGATCCCCGAGTGATCCGCAATGATCTAATTAAAACATTGAAAAAGGAAATATTAAGTTGTACCTATGTGCTTGCAGTACTTATTGAAAAGATCGAGTCATGGCAGCGCCTCCACGTAAAAAGGTTCATCAAGTTTAGCTTGTTTGTTGCCTTCCGAAGCTAATCCGAACTGAATGTGAGGAAAGTGAGCCCACTACAAAAATAAATAAATAAATAAATGAATAAATGGAGCGTCATTTTAGTAGTTTTAAAGGGTAGATGCCACTACAATTTTTTTTTTTCAAAAAAAAAAAAAATTACGCATTCAGGCCATCAGTTCAGTTTGATATTAATGTTGATGTTTCTACCAGTACTCCTGTATATCAGAACTATCACTTGCACGAATTGCTTGCTAGTGGAAAATGCAACTGTTCTGGATTTAAAGCAACCGATAGCACGTTTGACCTAAGGATTAACATTGTTGCTTTAGCCAACCTGTGTCTAAACCATCAGTTGCATGCAGTAGTCTCAGTGATTAATCCAAACGTAGTAAACTAACTAGACAAAGAATGTTGGACTAGTGAGATGCAGAATATAAGTCTCTTTTTCAGTTGGTGCCCTTCAAATTAAATGCTCAACGTCAAACAATGACCCTATCAAGTAAGTTCAGAATTACAATGAGTCCCTCAGTATATTTTTTTGTCTCTAACTACGTACATGAAGAAAGTTAACAGACATGGCACTTTCCGAATGATCTCCTTCCCTGTGTTACTGAGAGGATGGCCATTAGAGGTTCGTGCTAAGCTTCGAATATTTAACTATGTGAAGAAGTACATGTAACTTTCCCAAAGGTCTCCCTCCCTATACCTATATAGGTAGGCGAAGGTTAGAGGTTAATTTCCTGAGTCGAGCTAGATGTAACTTTTTTGGATCTTAAATATATAAGCAAGTACGATGTAACTTTTCTATAGGTCTCCCTGATCCCTACCTTACCGATCGAGAGGAGAGGGCACCGACGAAGGTTAGGGAATACCTGCACTGGGATGCATCTATCGACGCCTTCCACAGTTTAATTCCAGCAATTAATTAACTGAAATTTGCCAAATGACCATCATCATTTCTCGTATATATATCTTAATTTTAGATCGCATGTAGGCGTGTTTTGTCTATGCCTCAATCTACTTCCCGCTTAATCTACAGGCTCACCTTTTAAGTTGTTGATTTTCTGTCTGCCTTTTATATCACTTAATTTGTGCAGGCGATGTGGAGTACTTTTGCTGATCAGGTAGACAAATACCCACTCGTAACGTGAGCTGCACCTTCCTTCTTTCTCTACCATACTAAGCTTTTTTCATCTAACTTTTTTCTATATTATCCTCACCAGATCGTGTCATTCTAATTTCCTCCTTTCCACCAGTCGATTTGAGGCTTTGAGCATTCCATTCTACAACGTCAACATTAATTTGACAGAGACACTACACCGAAAAACGAGAAATTCTGACAATAAAATTGCACTCAGTCAATGTCAAAGTATCTACTCTCTCAAAGATTCAGACCTAACTTTGGGCCGGGCTCAAGAGAAATCAAAGTTCAAAACGAAACAAACTTCCGAGTGTCAAGCATTAAAATCTCTCAACTTATGTTCATTGATTTCTTTTGCAACTCCTTTTTTCCCGCATATGCCACCAAGATTACTTGATCGTTGAAATCATGTAAAGTAAAAAATTAACCCTCACGTTAATTTGCTAGGGGAAGTCGCCGAAATGAAGTATATATCAATGCTTCGAATAGATTAACGTGGAAACGGGAGACTAGCATGCCCCGGCCCAACCAAAAAACCTGAAGAAGATGGTAAAGGAGGTCTCGTTTCTCTCAATAAGAACATGAAGCTCATCAAAACAAGGTTGAATTTCTAGGCAGAGAAAGCGACTGCACCACGAATGCAATTACTTTATTGGCCTTCCTGGGAAATTAAGGGAAAACTACTTCAACTTTTCAAAATAACAAAAGCGGCCGCAAGCCGTGGTCTAACAGTTCCTTTATTTTGATTAAGTAATCGCTAACAATCGTGTACGTCTCTAATTTTTCCGTCTAAGTAGCCAGCAGGGCTACTTGAGTCGGACCATTTAAGATATGTGTGTGTGCAGCTAGCTCTCTTTGGATGTTAAAAATTCGTTTGATCAGCAAAATAATGGTTGGTTGGCCAGTACTGCAACCGCGACATTGGGCCCTCCTCGGCAAAATGGAAGAGGTCACCAGCAAAATGGAAGAGGTATGCAAGCTATCCTAATAATTAATTAGTGAAGAAATTTTGAGGGATATACATCTTACATTTTTTGCAGCTGTGCTGAAGGCTTCCTTGTGGCTGATGTGAGGGTTACAGGCTTTTATCCTTTGGATCTCTTCCCTGCGAGGCACGTATGCTGCTTACTTACAAACGCCTTATAAGGACAAAAGAACATCGAACCCTATCTGGTGAGCCCGAATTAAAGCACAAGAACTCCCGTCCCAACCCCTCCCTTCCTCTCTCTGATATCCTTTAATCTCAATCCTGATTAATAACTCAGCTAGACCAGAGGTTAAAATCCCTGACCCCCATAAACTAACAAAACCCAAGATAAATAAAAGCGAAACGAAACAGCGGAAATGTCCAGATCATGATTTGATCTGCTAGCTGTAGGAAATTTCGGTTCATACTTACTTGATGAATCGATTGTATGCAGAAGGGACTCGTTGCCTTTTTTCCGGTGCTGCACAGAAGCAACAACTTCATTCTTACTGGTAAGAATCTACATTTTCTCTGGGTTTTGCGAACACAACTAATTATTTCTTGAAAATAAATAGTGTTTGAGAGGTCTTGTCAGTTGTCAGATAAGGTTTTACTGAGATTTAGAAGGAATATCATGTGAATCAGAAAATATGATTTTCTGTTTGTGGAAATTAAGAACATGAGATGGACAAAAAAAAAAAAAGAATAAAAAATAACTATGTTTTTCTTTCATGTTAATTCGCCAGGGATGCACATAAACCATGAAAAATAATCATTAACCGAATTGTCGGTTCCCACTGCTACCTACATGAAAAATAATCATTAACCGAATTGTCGGTTCCCACTGCTACCTATATTGTCAAAATTAACTGAGGAAGGAAGATAAAAAAACAAAACTAAAAGGAAGAGGAGACTTACGCCTGTTAGGTGCCAGTCTTTGCGCATGCTTCGAATGGCTCATCATGGAAATTGTGCTCAGTCTAGAAGAAGACGACCCAAATTCCATTCCGAGCTGTTGAGGAGTGTAAGCATGAGTCTGCACATTCTGCAACTAATAAGACGATACTAATTTCCTTGTCAATCAGTTCATCATCCCCTTAGTGATTAGTTTTTTTGATCTGTTTGAGGATGCGCATGCTTTTCCTTTATAGCTTTACACAACATGCTCAGTACAACGACAATCTTAAACATTATAGCGAAAAGAAAAAGAACCCGCTTCAACAAGAACATCTCAAATTAACTTTACAGACGGCTGCGTATAAAATGTCCACATATAGTTACCTCATAAACGAAATCTTATTTTCTGGGCAAGAGATTTGTGGTTGTTACCTGCATGTTTTTAAAGGGAATGGCTGCCGGTAGCAACGCTCCCATATTCACAGACTGAAGATTTGAGCAATGGCCGCATCTTATGGTCACTATGTTGAAAAGGTTGCTGCATGGTACGCTTACCTGCCAATGTTTGATAGGACTACAAGTTTGTTAGGAGTCTCTCTCTCTCTCTCTCTCTCTCTCTCTCTCTCTCTCACACACACACACACACACACACATCAAAGAGTAAGAAAGGGGTGCATGGCAAAGAGAAAGAGGGGAATTCCTCTCATTACAGTTGGCTTCAAGTTGTTTTATTAGTTTCGCTTGTCTACCAAAGATGTCCTTTCTCTCGATCGGAATGAAAAAGAAATTTATGAGATATGAAAAAAGGAAATTAGGATGGAATCGTAGAACCCATGGCCAAGCAGTACTTGGCCCTAGAATGGAAGCTGTAGTTGACTGAATCTTTCAATACACCATTGATGCCGATGCAGAACAGGATCTCGAAGGTTGGGGGAATAGAGGAGCCTTCAAGCTCTTTTCAGGGAGATGGGCTGTTGACATCTAGTTCACCCGTACTGAGCCTTTCAATAAAGCATGAGTTCTCAAGAGAAAGAATACCGATCCATCAGTTAACGGAGTCGACTGGCCAAAATAAAGGCAGAAACAGAATGTAGAAGAGAGAGAGAGGAAAGTGAATCCGGTTGCTTTTATTGATTTCATATGCTTACAAACAGCTAGCCGCTAAAAGCAAACTGCTTCGGCCGTAAAGACGCTGTCAATTTAGCATTCGAGCAACAATTTATGCAACAAAAGCCTAAATTCACCGACGAATGAGCAACGGCAGGCTACATTTAGTTAGGATTCTTATGCTTCCGGTCGTACATCTAATGACCTGTTGAACAAAATAAGCGAGTAGCTTTCTCTCTCTCTCTCCTCGTCGCACCTAACGAGGCAATTCCTTGAAAATGGATGGAGCTGGAATTCTTGAAACGGGAAGGAAGTGGAAGGAAACAGAAAGGTGAGGAGGTAAGGCATGGCGTCCAAAAGTCTTTTTGCAGAAAACAAGAAGCAAAGCTCATGTAGATCATGGTTCTTGTCGGGTGCAACCAGGATTAATTCCAGATAAGAAGTCAAGTGGTCAAGGTTATTCCTCATTTTTCCTTGTTCAGTTTTTCCAGGAGATGCTCGTCCGTCTTAAGCATCACGATTATGACTACCAGAAATCCAGAACAGGCGCATAATTTTGACATAGATGCGGAATTGCAGATGTTTATAATATACAAAGCAGAAGAAACAAACACACTGTACCGCGAGGATGGTGTTGCAGAAGCTGCAAGGAAGGTAGTAGACGTGCTCATTTCCAACTTCCGTCGACATCTCCCGGTTGCTCCGAGACTGGGAGATAATTCGTCGGGGGAGAGAGAGAGAAGGAGAAAAAAAAGGAGGAGGTTCAGGATTCAGGATGTGTCTGGTGGATTGAAGGTTAAAATGGGATACATGGTGAGTTGAGCGATCGGACGGCTACAATTGAGGAAGCGGAAGTAAGTGAGGGGGAGGAGGCCAGGGCCAGGCCCAGGAGGGGGAGATTGAGAGATCTCATTTCCTTCTTTCTCTCTCTGCTTTGCATTATGACTACTAGGTAGGTTTGTATACGACTGTTGACGTGAGAGATCGTAAGAATACGAATGAGTATCGCTTTATACGGGTAGAAAGGAAAGGAGGAGAATGAGATCATCCAATGAATGAATGGAGAGAGAAGGGGGCGTGGATATCTGCGTAGCGGACGGGCGAGTGGGGGCCGCTTGATAACCGGGGGGGAGGCCAGCACTGGACATCAACAGCCAGTGGTCCTACTGATTCCATTTCCTTTTCCTTCCCATTTTTACCACATGCACACTCAAATTCAACGCCCCCCCCGTCATCCATGACCATGAGGATAAACTTCTTCATCCCCTCCGCGGATTCCCCCCACCCCCTCCTTTCCTTTTAACCTGCACATCCGATATTAATTAATTCAGCACTCACCCTCCATGCATCTTAATTCCTGCACCACTTTCTTTCTTTTTTACTTTCCACCTTTGAAGCCAAGTAAATGAACCAACTCCCACTGATCATCAGCTTACTTTTAATTTGTAGCCTGTAGGGATCAGGATCACCGAGAGGCGGGGTCGAGGTCAGTGAAGAAAAGAGATGCCAATGGCAGATAGATGAATGCAGCAATCTTGTTAACCTCCTCATCTCATCCAGCCCTTCTTCCCTTAAATTTGCTTCTGCCTGAAAAGAATGTGACGCACCATGTGTAAATACGCATGGCAACCCTCGGGTTGGGCATTTGGTTTTCTTGATGCCAGATGTATGTTCATGACTTCTATTATGAACTACTTACGTGCGGAGGACATGCATTGGTTATAATCAGATGTTTCCAACACTAGTTATACGTGGTCTGCAAATTTATACAATTGAATTTATTATCGGCATTCATTAAAAAGTAGTCCTATATATTCTCATCCTGATCTGGAAAGACTGGTGTCGTTAAACGAGAATTTGGGTATTGTGGTATTCCTATATGTATGAAGATGAGAACCTACTCATAGAAAAAGGCCAAATTAACTAATTTGGAAAAAAAAAAACCCATCTTTTATCAACTAAAACTGTTTCTATCCAATGGATCAAGAGGATAAACTATTCAATTAATGCCTTTCTTTGTTAATGGAAATGGTCTCGGTCATCGATTTTAAGCTTATCGGACTGTAAAAATTAAGTTAAAATATGAAAGCTACTAAAATACTCCTCAAAGGAGGCAAGTATTTGGGTTTTCTTTTCTGCTGCCTGTATCGGGTTGCATGCTTGGCCATCCTCTCTCTCTCTCTCCCCCTCATATGGGTGTGCCATGACTAAAAAAATCCCTACTGCAGTGCAAAAGAAAACTTTTGAAAGGATAAAATGAGAATTATGAAAATATTATGAGACTAAAATGTACATAGCTTTAAAAACAATTCTAAAATGTCCATGCCTCCTTTTTTGTTGTGTACACAAAGGTGTGCACTCAACTCAATCTCCCCCAAGTTTCCCCCAAGTTGCTGTTGTACTCAATGTCTTTGGATTTGCTAACTTGGTTCAACCATCGTTGGCGGAGGATTTTGGTAATGTCATGCATATACTCTCTCTCTCTCTCTCTCTAGCCAAAGCTAGCTGACAGCGGAGACTATACACCACCACCTTCATTTACCATATTTTGCTGCCTTCACCATGCTCCGCTCCCTTTGGTGTAATTTGCCAGATTTTTATCTAGTGCAATTAGCTCATGCAGTCCTTAATTTCCAGCAAGCAAGCTATCATTTGGTCGCAACCTGCATCCATTACCCGCAAGAACCTCCATCTTTGAAACAAGCTATTTGGATCAACATCCCCAGAGGTGTCTTATTGCCTTGAAATAGTTAGACCCTGATCTTCTCACAAACTATATAGTCTCTTTTTGAGTAAAGGGTTGTTCATAGTGACAATGAAGTTTCCAGCTGCTTACTGTTCGAAATGA
The DNA here is from genome assembly GCA_011799765.1 of Nymphaea thermarum. Classification (NCBI taxonomy): domain Eukaryota; kingdom Viridiplantae; phylum Streptophyta; class Magnoliopsida; order Nymphaeales; family Nymphaeaceae; genus Nymphaea; species Nymphaea thermarum. The sequence continues at coordinate 49,824 of JAANDH010000271.1, read as the reverse complement.
CAAAGCAGAGTATCAGAGGATACATTGGAACATGCAAAACCCTGTGCTTAATTAGACCCTCCGCTTCCGTCCCAATAATAGGTGGCAGGATGATGTCCAAGAAGAAGAATAATAAGGAAGGGAGGGCGGTAGCAGAAGGGAAGGATAACTAGGTGCATACGTCTCTCAACAAGCACCCACAACTTGCACTCATCGACCGTTGCCGCTCATCATCTAGTAAAGCTAGTTGAGAAAGATCGCTAGCCCGCCCGCGAGGCAAGACAGGGCCACATAACCAGAGGAGGAGACAAGCACAGTTTTACCATCATAAATGCTCCATCCTTGTCACCAACCACTCTTCATCCCAATCTCCAACGAATTGACTCTTCTAATAGAAGTTTTATACACATCTTACCTCCATTCTTAGTGTTTCCTATGCGGATAGTAATCATGAGATTTGTGACCTTGATCGGTGGAGGCAACATGGCAGACTTCAACATTTCCTCATCTCGACTGATACCAAATAAAATTAATACCAAATTCAATGTGATCAACGCATTGATGCTGCAAAAGATTGGTAGCAAGGTACATAGCACTGAAATAGTGCAGGAGTATGCAACGGCTAGTTGTTTCTTAGACAATCAAGAGATGAGAGAGCGACAGAGGAAAGCTGCAAAACCCCTGAAGACTTGCGATCCTAATCAGCTTCAGAATAACCAGCAATGGTGAACTCAAAGGTTGGATGAAGCAGTAGTCTACAATGAACTGTGTTCTTGGTAGTTGGTATATATCAAGTCCTTAGGGTAATCAAAGCATCAACTTTGTGAAATAAGGCATGCAGGCAACTTACGCCTCATTTAATGGAAAATGTAGTACTAAGATACTATTGAACTAAGAAAGGAGGAGTACATGTTATGAGGATATCGTTAATATGTTTAAGAACAAATTAAGGAACTTGCTGCTTAGAATCCCAACAATAATGACATTATCCAATTTAGATGCAGTAAAACTAGGGACTGCATCTTAAGGGAAAACGTGGGAAGTCTATTGTTTAAATAAGTGGAAGTTAACAAGGCATAGTTTCAAAACTTATAAGGTCGACTAGATTGGGCTAAAAGGGAGAGACCAGCCTCAACTAAAAGTGATGGTGCTTGCACCCAACGTTCCCATTTTGTTCGTGGGGTGTGGTGTGCTCAATTCCACATGTTCTAGGATATGTGTTTGCCTTCTTTAATATACCAATCAAACCCTTTTTAACCATTTTGTCGAAAGTTCGAAACATGAGCAGAACATTTTATTTACTTCTGAAAATAAACGTCGATGTGCAGCATAAATGCCATCAATAACAGTAACATGATAACAATGCCCGATGCGAAATAGCTACTGGAACTAGTCTCCAAGCACAAGTAAAAGATCAGATTTAACGGTGCCATGATATATATGATGTTTTAAAGGGAAAAGCATATTTGTAGATTCATGATAATTCTACATTCTGTATCTCATTTAAATTCATGTGTAAGATTGAACCATAAATTGAACTTGTTATCATTGTAATTAATTTAATACTGTGTGGTCACATGGACCAGGTATCATCTAATTCAGCTCGAAGTATACAAAGTTGTGCTCCAAATTGAGTCATTTCATTTCTTTATAATATAGCTTCTGCAAGGCCTCCTACTTTTCATGGATTAAAACTAATAAAAATTAAGGCAACTATTAGTTTTTCTTTTGTCTGAAAATTTTTTAAGCTTGCTAGCTAGTCAAACCTGTGGTCGAGTCACTTTAATTTCTTGTCTCTTCGTACGATACGGATTCCAGTTCCAATTGAGAAGTGTGAGGCGGGGAGCGATCGCAAGTGTGGATTGGCAACATGGTCAAGTATTGTTAGAGGACCTATCTGTGAACATATATAGTATATGACATGCTGATCGTAGCTGGTACGCCTCCCTAATTAGCAGTTAATTTGTAGGCTTTCGTTTTATGCTGTGTATACATAAAATATTATTATAATATTGTGCTTGAGCACTAAATACTGAATTAAATATTAGTACTCCACACAGATAAATTACAATTCACGGGAGGTCGCGAAAGCTGTACTAAGGGCATTTCCCTTTTTGTGCGGTGTTGGCTCAAAGTCTATACTCTATTGCAGAATTTGCCATACACAAGCAGTAAATTCTATCTGTAAAATGTGTGGACGCATCATTCTACACTGGATGGCTTCAATTAATTAAAAGTTTCCCGCTTGGACTACCTGTTTCACTTTGTGGATTGTGGCAGAGCCAAGGGGGGCTGGAGGGGATTTTGGAAATTAAATTTCCAGTGTTGACATTTTCAAGTTTTTTACTTCTCAAACTTTCGGTGCTAAGTGCAGTCCTCCTTCGAAGCCTCAACTACTTCTCTCGCACGATTAATGAAACTGAGAAATTAACATGGCGGAAGAAGTATACTAAAAGTATCGTTAGATCTTTCAAGGAAAAATGCAAAGAGCAAAGCATTTACCGTCTGTACATGCCACATGCAGGAATCCGCCTAGATATGTTTTTAAGTGAAATATTGCTTGCTTGTAGAGCTGGCGAGGACACACAGGAATAAAACATGGGATGACCTTTAATTTTCACATGATTTTTTTCTTTTTCTTTTGTAGATTGTGATTGTATGATTTGTGGATTTTTCGATCCAGATTTGGATGGATTAATATTCCTCAGGCCTCTTACAGCATAATGCATGGGACGGTGTGTTTAATCATGTCTGCCCGCCCAAAGGGAGGGTTCGACGGCTGGAGGATTTCAGAAGCGGTGATTGAATTGAATGGAGGGTCGAAGATTCCAGCTCATCTGTACATACAAATAAAGGGAAAAAGGATTAGGCTAAGGTGACCAACAGGCTCCTATAGAAGGTTATGTATCTCCTATACAGCCTGCAGGCACGCTGAAAATGGAGAGAGAAGGTAAATCTTTCTTAGATTTGGAGACGAACAAAACAAAACAAATCTGACATAGTGAAGGATGTGATGCTTCGTTGGCCGGACGGTTTTTAATATACTTCTATATATTGACGTAACCACGAATTAAGATGCGTGCGGACGGGCAATCAGTTTCTTACTGTACTCTGTCGCCTCTCTATCTCGTTTACTTCATTCTCCTCTCCAGAAATTAATATCGCTGAAACGCATGCCTGAATTGCTTGATCCATATACTATCTAATACAACAAGACAATTATTCTTTCGGTGGATGTACGTGCCTATTTGGTATATAGTGTCAACACTGCACCTTTGCATGCCTTCTCCTGTTTGCTTGCTGGCTTTTCAGAATCCAGACGTACGTCCGCAGTCCTTGCACAGCTACCGTCGTGAATCCGCAGTTGCCTGTAGATGTTTTTCCATTTTTCTCTTGCACATTTTTTAGGCTCATCGTGCGTTGGATCGATCGGGACTGGAAGCAAAAGAAAACTCCTCTAAATTTTCCCTCACGCACTCATCGATGCATTGCTTATTTTAGATTATTGTCCCAGCATCGCCATGCAGTACGCAGTGAACTCGCTACTTTCGTAGTAGTGATTAGTGGGGAGAGGGGGAACCCATGCCAACAACAGAAGGGGCTTACGGTAGATTCTAAAACAGCGCAGTATTACTTCACATATTGTCAAAAGGCACTTGCTTCTGAGACGGAGAAGGTTCAGCGATCCAGGTGGGGGGCTTCGTCTGCTAAGATTTGGAATAGACATGTTCGATCGTGGTGCTGACATGACATTCACCACATAACCGGATACGATCGAGTTACATAAAAATTTCGTAAGTCGAAGATTTTTAAAGATCTGAGTTACAGATTGACACTGGATTTACAGACCGAGGCTGACAAACATCGGCTAGAATTACAATAATAGCTTTATCAGCCTGGCCAAGGAACAACCAGAAAGCGTTAATTAAAGATAAGGATGGCTACTGCCTCAAAACTCGACATCCTGTTGTCACAAGGTTGGAAAAATAAGGTGGCCTAGGCATATATACCCTTTCACAACGAGAGATGAGGCCATCAAATTAATGATAGCAACAAGTCAACCTCCAGCCCGACGAAAAGCGCCTTGTAATGATAGCAAGTCCATCCAGCAATGATAATATAGCCGGGGGGAGAGAGAGAGAAAGCATCTCCTGGATACTGACTGTTTCGTGATCGAATCCGTGTTTTTCCCTGTCTGTGCGTGAATGCAGCTTTACTGAGATGCCATGCTTTCCTTCTTTGGTCATTCGGTAGGTTTGTGTGCATTCTTCCTTCTCCTATCAATTCAAGTCTCGGAATGAACTGCTGAAATGGATGCAGTCAACTCAAAGCGATAACGAGGAAAAGGAGATTTTAGCTGTGCTGATCGACAAATAAAGTCCCGCTTGGGTCGGATGTTGGACGACTAATTTTGCGACCTTTGCACCCTCCGTCCGCTCATTCACTGGAATTCCTCCGATGGACTTGTTTCCGGATGAGCCCCTTTGGACTGATTTTTTGTCTACTGCGCGTTTGTCACAGTCCCTTATATTTGTTGTTTGTTTTGTAATATTTTTCTGTTTAGCTAGTCATCTTGTGAACATCCAACATCATTTGGGTAACCCCTGCAAGCTTCTCCCCCAATGCACCTGTTGTTTCAGCAGAAAGGAGTAGTTGCTCGAATATGAAGAAGAAGCGCGCATGGTGAGATTTCATTGCCCAGCCTCATTCATTAATTTGCTGTTACTAGGCTGAGGGCAACAAAAGACGAAGATGTAGACATCGGATTTATCACCCTTGCCATGTTCAAGCTTCGCGAGCCTCCACTTTTACGCGTCGGAACCCAACATCTTTCTACCCAACACAAGCTGAATAAGTTGTTTTGGCCTGTTCCACACCCCTAATTTGGTGAACACGCTCCCTCCATTTCTTGAACAGCACTCAACTTTCGCGAATTTATATAAAACACAAAACCAATTTCCATGACAGAAAAAATGGAAAGTAAATGTGTCACCATATTTACTTATTCTACTTCCCCGATGCATCATGTCATTCCTTTTATATTTCGCTCGTAAAGAGAAGGCAATCTTTATCATTACGCAAGATTCGGCGACCGTTTGATTTAACCAATAAACCGACACCTCTTCAGGGAGAAAAATTCTGAACTCCATGGGCCGCTCCTGCCACCTGGTAGTCGTGGTACCTTCGGTATCTTCCGAACCTACATTTGAGATGGCTACCATTTTTTGTTTTGCCTTTAGGGACAAAAATTTTCTAAAGCAAGCAACCATGCGGGCAAAGTACCTTGTTTGATTATATGGTCATCCTGACTGATGAAGGAAATCTGAATCTCAGGTCCCATGCATATCGACCTGAATAAGTGTCAAGGTCTACCCGCTTGTGCAAGCTTTACTTTATATCTCAATGGGTTCACGCCATGAGTAAAAGGAGATGCAACATCAAACACTTCATTCTATAGTGTAAAAAATATATATTTGATTTCAATAGCTACAATAACAAATCGAATCAAATACATGACCTCACAAACTGTTGACAGCCTTTCATTGTGATAAAAGGGTTACATGATCGAGATATTAGTATAACTACAAAACCTGGCATGGGCAGACACATCTTCCCTAGCTTTGCACCATTTATGTTACAGCAATTCAATCAACCATTGTTCTGCACATGCCTTTAGTTGTCAGTATCCTCAACCGCTCGAATGAAACTCTGAGAATCAAAGAATATCCTCAACATGACCATCCTACTAAGTGTTGAAGTTAATAAATTGCTGATAGTTCCCGAGATCTTTCAGCCAGGCAATGTTGTTGTCACATACACATGACATGTTAAACACATCTAAGTTTGTGATGGGCCAACTGCATTTCTTCTGTAGAAAAGTACATATGCAGCTGACGTTTTTATCTTATCTTCTGAAATCGGTGAAACGTGACTATCATCAAAATCATACCAGCGATTTTCTCCAAGATGCTGTCAGACAACGGAAAACATTTCACAGATTGCAAATGTTAAAGACTAGTAAGGAAGCAGGTGCACAAAGGAAAGATCAGTGCCATTGTTGACAACAGAACGAAAGATACTTCATTTCAATATCACCAAAAATGAAAAGACTGAGTAATCTAATTGCATAGAAATGGTGGTGATAATTCTTTCAGAATTACTAAAGAATCATATACATGAGGAAACACAGTGTCATCGTTGAGCAGAGAAAGAAAGATAATCCATTTTGATATTACTAAGTATGGACTCGCAAATCTCTCTGCACAATGAAGTGAAATCATGAGACAGAACAGGGATAATCTGCCAGTCGAGCTTTTTGACTGGATATACTATGACAGCATGTACGCAAATTAAACACGGGCATGTGGAGCAAGAATTTGCAAGCATGCAGAGATCCAAAAGTATTAATGGTGTCAGAACGAAATTCCATACCAGGGTATGTTGATATGATGGAAAAAGTGTCTCAAATGTACTTTTGAGACACTCCATCCAAAAGTACCTCCTCACAAACAAACACGTGATTAAGTGTCACAGGTGCTCCGTCACATTTTAAGCCAGGTTTCCCTTCCTTTGGAGGTGAGACCCAATATGGGTACCTTGGGGTATCTACCACAGTCTGTCCACACCTCTCAAACATGTGCCCAAGCTATGATAAACTTCTGTTTATTTGTGCATGTGTACGTGATGCAAGCATCATATCAGGTACATACACCATTATTACATCATATGTACTACACAGACCAACAAGAAAGCCCTATGACAATCCACAAATCTTCTTTTTTTTGTGCATGTGTGCAAGAACATATATCATGTAGCACAGATCATTATGGTGGGATCATAATACAGCAGGAGAGTTTTCTCGTATTTTAGCTTTTCTGGGGATGTGGACCCCATATGTCATCTGCATGGTAAAAAAAATAAAAAATGAACTAGAAGTCTTCCCAAACCTTTAGAAAGCAATTACAACATAATATAGATAAGTTCACCAAAATTTTATGATCAAACAACATGCTAACTTTGGTAAAAACAAAAAAAAAAAGGGGGGGGGGGGGGGGGGGGGGGGGGGGGGGCTGAAAAGGTCTTTCCTGTTAGAGTTCTTCTCAGTTAAAAGATTGAACCTAGCAAACATAACATGTAACACCCCAAAAATTTGGTCTCACATTGAAGATTGTGAGAGATCTTCAATGACTTACAAAGGGGTTATTTAAGTGATTGGTTGTCCTTTGGGTTCACATCAACTTCAACAGAATAATGTATTAAGACACCAGCCAAACATAAACATGAGACAAAACACTTACTACTAGGTCCATTAAGCTAGTTGCCCAGCAAAGACATAGCTGGTCTGCATGCTAATATAGATAACTAGTCAAAATCAGAAGACAGACAAAAGAGAGCAAACCTACTAAAAAACCAGTCAGGAGTCAGGATCGTTGGGACTAATCAGTTGAAGTCAGTCCGAATCAGTCTCCAAAGGAACAAAATGAATAAAAAAATATAGAAAAATATCAAAGTGCCAAAAGTTACAGACGGCATAGAATATCACTACAGATCAAGTAATGCACATAATTAAATCACTAACATCACAGTGCACAATGATAAACTGAAGTTTAAGGATCCAAATGCTACTTAAGAGCTTAACTTGGCCTATTTCAATAAACTAAAACAAGGAAACAGACAATGTCACAGCATACATGTTATGTAATATGCTACAATAGTATTTTGTTACAATATCTTTAGTACAATATGCTTATTATAGTATGACAGTACATTAATAGGTAACATGAAAATATTTCTGTTATATTATGTTACAAGTTACAACAAACATAATTTTAGACATATTATGAAGAGTGATTTACAATAAAAAAAAAGATAGCAATATGTTCATATTCCAATATCTTTGTAAACATAAGACAGTATGAAATCTAACCAATAACTAATGGAAGGACTAGCCAAACAATGACTAGTGATAAGTGATTGAAGTCGGTTGACCGGCCATGATTTTGGGCTCTAGTGATTTTGACACCATTGACTAATGGACTCTCTGCAAGTCACTGACTTGCTCAACTAGTTAGCCGCACAGTCCAAACTGATTTGGCATTTACCTTGTCATAGCTAGATACCATGAACTGAGAAGGCCACTTACATGAACATAAGCAGTGTAATGACCACCTCCCATGCTCCCATAATGATTGCTCACTGCATATAGCTTGTAATAATAAAATTGTCCAGTTTTCCTTGCAATGTATCTTGATAGGTCCAAATCATGGATTGGAAAATCTATGAAAGATTCCAGTTTGTTTTTCACAAAACGGCTATATGAGAACCTCTTAAGGTGAATCACAAGAACCTCAGGGAGCCTCCATAGGTCTAATTTCTTGCTGGCTTGCCTGTGCATCTTACAACTTGGACAGTACCTGCAAAGAACACTCACTAGATTGATAGACAGCCTATATGATACTCTAATCAAATTCCTTGAATGGAAAAAAAAAATTAGAGCTATGCAGCTGATTTATACAACATCACCAACTACATGAACCAGCAAGAGCTACAAAACAAATATTTAACATATGTTGGGCTACCTACCACATATCTTCCGGTCCTAAAGGCTCCTCCTTTAAGAAAGCTTCAAGACAAGCATACAGTGTAACAGACTCCGGGGGTCTTTTCACAAAAAGTACAGACTTATATACTTCAGGAAGATTGCTAAGATGATTTATATCATATTGCTCAATTAATGCATCTGGCCAGCAAGCGAGAACATGCAACCGTCTGCATGTGTCTGTAACAGGAAGTGCACTATCCACATTAATAGTAACATCTTTGGTCACACCCTTCTCATCTGACAGGAGAAATCTGAACTGGGGACAAAACTCAGGTTTCTCATTTGAGTCATTGCCTTCTGTGTCTAAAGAGGAAGTTTCACTAGCTTCACTACCTTTCTGACATCTATCATTACCATCATCATCAAGGCCATGAACTTTTTCTTCCGCCGGTTTTAGGAAAGGTACCATTAGCTTCTGGAAGAGGTGATGAATATCAGATCCATTACAAGTATTGGGCAAGCATGTGATCAGGGGTAGGCCAAAAGCTTTCCAATTGGATGTGATTTGCCCCGTAAGGCAATGCCTGCCAACAAAGCAGATTATTAGAGAAGTCACGAAAAAATGACTGGTGGAGATAATATTCTCCAATTCTAAAATCATCATTCTGCATGAAAATAGTACTTCAATCATTACTTGCATAGGAAAATTGCATGCTAGAGCTTGAACAAGAAAAACAACAAAGCTTCTGTACTAATTCCGGGTTTCTGACAACAAGATGCTTGAACGATGGTTTCACTATAAATATTACCTACTAACTTACCTCATTCCTACTAAAGTGCACACAGCAAAAGTATTCAGCAAATTGGTTTACTGCAAAAGAATGTCAAAGATGGCACAGAATATTTCATGGTGTTTACACCTTTCTTATGGATTAGGAATTTTATAAGTTATATAAGAATCAGACAGCTAGAATTGGAGTAATGCACAAGAGTCAAGACTCGGTCAAAACATATTTTAGAAGCCAATAGGCAGACCCAATCAACTGAATTGGCTATTCTTTGGTGTCAACTTTCATATCTCCACTTCCCCATTTTCATCTTCCGTGTTCTAAATCTTATTATATGCAAATTTAGACTTTTGATTTTGTGTTACTTAGAAAAACTTAGTCATGTTTTAATTTACAGGATTATAGCCATGATGTCACTACGATTTGATTATCAAACTGAGTAGATAACATAATACAACAATGTGGTTTCTGAGATGTATGATGTACCAGTATTATCAGGTTTCAGCTTTTATATGTTCTAACTTCTAAGCAATTAGTTTATTTGAGTGTATGACATCCTCGTCGGCTCATATATGATACCAGTCTTATTTATCCTAGTTGGCAAACTCACCGAGCCAGTTCGGGAATCACATGAGTCGGATCAAATCGTTCAAAAGGTGGGTCATGATCGATGGCTTGATCTGTTTAGGTGGTGTACGTTTTCCCACCCTAAGCACTCCATCTCTGTGCGGCGAAGGTTACACCATAATTTCACAAGGCGGCTTGCCATATCATCAGTGCAGGTGACACAATCCCCTATCCAACAACCTTCCGGTCTCTCCCTCTCTCTCTATCTCGAGCGCGTGAATGCATGTGCATGTCTGCATTGGGGTTCTCCATCGACCCCCAAAGGTTGCCTGAATCTCTCTCTGTCTCTCTCTGTCTCTCTCTCTCTCTCTCTCTCTCTCACACACACACACACACACACACATTCCCGTCAAGAACCAAGATACCCAATCCCTCTCTCTTGATGACCCCCAATGACAATTGTTTTGAGGAGCTCTCTTTCTCTCTCTCCTTTGTCACATGGGTACTGTTGTAAAGGCAGCGTACATATACCGGTCAGGTATGACACCGGTACTGGTACTGATACTGTCCCGGGTACCTCTTGGGTACTGGTCAAACAGTACCAGATACAGTCAACATACCCAGGACTATACGTATCTGATTTAGGACTCGGTCAAAGTTGACCAAGTCACGTACCGGTCAGGTACGACACCGATACTGGTACTGATACTGTCTCGGGTACCTTTTGGGTACTGGTCAAACAGTACTGGATACAATCAACATACCCAGGATTGTACTAGTCCGATTTAGGACTCGGTCAAAGTTGACCAAGTCCTTTCCTATCCAAAATTTAGGATTTCAGTTTTGTTCATTTACACCATTTATACTTAGGAAACACATAGAGAGTTGCATTTTCATATTTTGTTCAATATTTTCTTCTTTAGAAACTATAATTTTGAATCATGAATGTGTTATTTTGTTTGAATTCTTATTTTATGTTTTATAATATTATATATATATATATAACAGCCGTACTCCCGTACCCAAGTTTTTTGAAATAATCTGAACCAGCACTCATACCCATACCTATGTGGCATAGTCTCTCTCTCTCTGTCTCAGGTTTTCTGTAAACTGGATTCATTTTTCTGGGAAGAAGATGCCTATTTGTTAGAAATGAAGGACGGGACCTTTTTTTGCACATGCAGTGCAGACTTACAGGTAACAACACATGCACAACCCAGCCCGGCCCGCCATCCCGAACCCCTTTCCCCCGCCCTCCGGCTACGGCGTTGGGTCTCCGCCGACTGCAGCAACGGCGACGGAGGAGGAGGGGGAGGGAAACGGAGGAGGAGGGGGAGCAGCGAGGGAGACGGGGAGCGGAGAGGGGGAGAGGTAGAGGGGGAGCGGAGAGGGAGACAGGGAGCGGAGAGGGAGACGAGAAGGGAGAGGGAGAGCGAGAGCGGAGAGGGAGAGGGAGAGGGGGAGCGGGGGGACGGAGGGTGGGAGTCGGGCCAGGCAGGGCCGGGCCGCCGGCGGCCCGGCCCAACGCCCAGACTTATGCACAACTGCAGCAACCTGTTTATTACAAAGGAAATTTCATGGTGCTTTCAGAAATTTCTCAATTTTTGGATGCGATTTTCCGCAACAAATGTTCTCTTGTTGTTATACCTGTCATTCTAAATCTGTTAGAAGTGCTTATGGTGCACACCACAGAAAGCATTCTTCCTTTTTCTTATCTTGCTCTACAATCTCAATTTTTGGCTCTAACTCTATTATTTGGATAATGGAACTAGTGAAATGATTTTCTTCCAGTGGCAGCATAAAATAAAATCATAAAAAAAGATGGGCTCACAATTCACAGTTCTTCCACCTTCAATTCTCATGGTGGTAATCCAGGTAGATAGAAAAGATGGATTATGGAGTAGTTTTCTCATGGTAGAATCCCTTTTATAGAGTAGTTCTCTCGTCTCATGCTAGTAATATGTTAATCTCTTATCAATTACTTATTCCTTTAACAGACGTTGTTTTGCTAATATATAGCAGTAATTTTCTATATGCATGTGCCATGTATGAGCATTGCTAATTTTGTTTCTAATTACTAATACGTGAAGTCTTACTTTTATTCGTTTTTATTCTTATAACTAATTTTTCAACTTACAAGAGTTTAATTGTGAAATAGGATAGGTTTTTTGTAATTGCCAAAATGTTGTTCATGAATATAGATATTGCATACAGAGCTGATTGTATATCGTTCACCATTACTTGTCAGTTTATAAATATGTTGAACTTTCTTCATTGGTTTATAGTAAAAATATGTAATAAAAATTTAAAACCCGACTCAACCGAGTCACCGAGACAACTCGCTGACCAAGCAACCCAGTAGTTGGCCGATCCAAGTCCAATTTATGGGTTTGCCAGCTATGTTTTTTATAGTATTCATTGTCCCCATTACTTAGCTAAGTTGCAAAAAATTGAAAGCCATACACAAGCCAGTCAAGCCCTTAAAAGGATTAGTCAGGCAATTAAAGTAAAATCAACAAGAAAGGCATGCGCATAAACACACTTGTGTATAGATTCTTAAACATGCCTACTAATAAAAAATATGAAGACAGTGTGGACCTATTTACTAGTCATCTAATCAACTTAACTGATGCTGCACAAGGTGCCATGTGTAAAACAACCTTTATAAAAAAGTTATTAACAATTAGTATTTTGACCTTAACAAAGTTACTTTACGCCCTGTTTGGTTGGAAGGAAAGGGAGGGAAAGGGAGAAAGTCTGTTTGGATGCGAGGGGAGGGAAAGAAAAGGAAAGGAAATGGAGGGATGTGTAGTGTAAATCCAATCCCTCCCAAATCGGACGGATTGGGAAGGAAAGGAAAGGAAGGAAAATGAGGAGTTATAGTCTGCCCACAATACCCCTATGAGGACCCACGTCTTGTTGAAGAAGAAACGGACAAAGAAGGCCCCACGTCTTGTGAAGAAGAAACAGAAGAAGAAGGCAAGCAAGGAACAGGGCGGAAGAGCAAAGGAGAAAAAAAAAAACAAAGAAGGTGTATTTTCATTTTTCTTCCATCGCCCGCTGCATCTCTCTCTCTCTCTTCTTGTTCTTCTTCCGTTTCGACTTCTTCCTTTCAGTAATAGCAGAATTTCAGATTGGTTTTCAGTCGGTTTTCAGTAGAGCAGCATGGTGTTCGATATTGCTGTGTCTTGTCGATTTAACAGAATTAAAGTGAAACATAGTCGCTGCAGTCTTGGAGACAAGTGAACAGTCCAGCCTGATCAGACATCAGAATCAGGCTATTTTCTGGTGATCTGAGGACGGATTCTGTACCAACCGGTTCGTAAATATCTCACACAGGTCCTGTCCAAATTTGAAGTGAAACCGAGTTCGCTTGGGGCAGCAAAAGATCAAAACTCAACAATTTCAGCCTGCAATTTACAGTTTCTGTGACACCAGAATCTGCACCGGATTCCAGCGGCCGGCATTGTCAGCTCCGGTGCCGGAAAAGGTCGAGCATAGGCTCATTGGAAGCGCATGCATGTCAAGAATCTCTAGTTCAAATTTCAGAATTTTTGGAGCTTTGGTTGGAGAGTTATGAATTTTTGAGTGGGCTTTTGTCGCTGGAGAGTTCTTGCGCGGCTGATGAACAGGCGATAGACTTGACAACCCAGGGCCAGACGTGACTTTCTAAGTGGCACGATTTTTACTGGAGCTGAGTTAGAAGATAAACTTGGTGGTGTTGGATTCCCCAACGTGTCTACTATTTTTCTACCAAGTTTCATGATTTTTGGAGTTCTGATAGAAAAAATATTGAATTTACAAGCGAGACCTGTTTTCTGATGCAATCCCTACGACTAGAACTGCAACAGCGGTGCCTTGGCTTTGAGAATGGCAGATTGGGAAGAAAGTGGTGTAGAGGTTGAATCCTCTTAGGGCTGCAGCTCAGTAATAGAAGGATCCTACGATGAAAGTGAGCAATACTCCGATAACGAGGTCTATGGTCCAAGTGGGCAAAATTATTATGAAGAGGAGTATGACCATTGACCATGACCAAGAAACCTATGACCCGTCAAGTGAAGGTTACGAAAGAGAGAGCCAATATTATGGGAGTGATCAAAATTCCACGAGTGGATCCTATGAGCAATCAAGGGAAGAGCAAGCGGAAGACTGGGATAACAACTATAGTGAATGGCCCACGGGATGGCCAGTCCGAAGAATCCCAGCACTCAAGTTATGGGAGCACTTGGGCTAGAACAACAAAGCAACACCGCTTAAGCAGCTATCCCATGTCAACTGACACAACCCGGAGTAGGCGACAAAATACTTTCAAGTGGGACTACTACCCGCACCATCTATCCAGCTATACTTGTGATAATAGCTGCCACTCCATGGAACATAAGAAGAATGGGTGGCAGAGATTCGATTTAGCAGCCTTTTCTCAAACCTCTCATTTTTTTAAACATTTTGACTGTTAGGGGTATTATTGTAAAGTATTATAAATTTTATCTTTTCCTTCGATTATGTAGTCCAAACAAACATGATTTTAGTCTTTCCTTTCCTTTCCTTTCTATCCAAACAAGTTTTTTAATCACCTCTTTCTTTTCCTTTCCATTTCATTCCTTTTCCTTTCTCTTCCCTTCCCTTTCCTTTCCTTTCCCTCCCTTTACCAAACAGAGCGTTAATGTTAGGACAACTTAAAAAACTCTGCCTTCATTCAATGCACACCAATAAGCATTTAATGAGAAAAGAAATAGAGGGAGTTGCATGTGTGTATGTGTACACAAATAAAAGGAGAAAAAAGGAACACGTTAAAGGCGAAAAAACATACTTATACGCAACTTAACAGGAGAACATAAAGAACAAGGATATACAAGGTTAAACATATTAATCCTTGAAAAAAGCCAACTTTCCAAAATCTATCCTTAAAAGAGGAAAAAGGACGATGTATTTGTTGGTAGCTATTTTTACATGAACTAGTTGGTCAATGATTAATCATTGACTGGTCAACCTAGCAGGCCGACCAGTCCACCAAACTAGAACCTGGTGACTTTAAGACCAGGGACCAGTAAGCTGACCAGTAAAGGCCAACAAAGTGATTAGTTGGATCAACTTAGTCACTAGTTGACAAAATAGGTACTCAGAAATTAGTTACATCACAAATATTATTCAATTGGATTTCAACAACTCCTTTTTCCTTTTCCATTAGCGCTTCTTTTAGAAATCAAAGTAGCTATAATGGTGATATTAAGTTACAATGTTTTCATAGTTCAATCTAGAACTAGAAGTATTTAATCTTTATGCTACCACCAGATCCTGTTTTGGATGCCTTACACAATGTGCAGTTTGCACATGCTAGGAGAAGCAATCTACTAACACATTTTTGCAATCTATGCTTCCAGAACAAATCCTTGCAACATCTTTGACATTTATAAGGCCTATCGGCAATGCAGTATTTTTATGTTTGCAGGCCTTTGTAGATTACATACTTGTTGACTCCAGCGGCCCAGCCACTTTATAGAAGCTGGTACGTAGCAACTAAGTGAATTTGGCAGCTTCTTTCTGAACAGCCACATTGGAAACTTTAAAACAGGAAAAAGAAAAGGAGAAAAAAAATAGTGAAGGCAGATGACAAGGGTGTCCATCGTAGGTTGCCAACTACACCCATCAGAGGTATTTTTATTACAGGACTGAATAGGTTTCATGATGCCAAACACTTTTCTCGTCTCTACAGGATTCCATGAATCACAGAATCAGCCTCCATTCAACACCGAATAACTTGGGTTCCCAAATGGAAAGCAAGAGATTTGGACATTCAACTCTCAGGAATTGAATGTTTGTTCCTTTATATCAGAATTTTTGGCTTTAGAAGAAATGAACATCTTAGAGTGGAAGTTCCAATAAGCTGTACACTGAATTTACGAGCTACTAGTAGTAAATAGATGAGCCTATGCCACATTGTATAAAACAAAATTTTAACTCTGGTATGTACTTACTGAACAGCTACTCAATTAACTGCTATTCTAGTAATAAGTTCTGTCATGCATGAACAAGAAAAATTAACAGTATTTTTTGGAGAAAAATACAACAAACCTATCCAAGCGTTGATGCATGAATACCACAATAGGAAGATTCACAGAATCTCTTGAAATCCTGTATCCCACAAGTCTGTCATCATCTCTAATCAGCGAAAGGGAATCAGAAGGCTCCTCTAAGTAACGAATAATTCGATGGGAGTAAATCTGGACACACACGAAAAACCCTCAGAAAAAGATGTGACATTGGTGACACATGTAGACAGATGCAGATCATAAATGCATACCTCAGCCATAACAAGTTTCTCGTCATCCCTTAATGCACAAGCAGTGCCCATAGCCTGAATTAGATCACTGCATTTCCCATATTTGGGTACATTTACAGTATAAGGAATTGGTAAGGATAAACCATCAGTACTGAGGAGTGTCACTGTCATTGTCCGGGTTGTGGTTGAAGGTAGTGGCAAAGATAGATACATAAATGGATCAAATGTAACTGACACCTTGCTGCATACAGGGCACACTAATGTCGACCTGTACTGGCCCTGTCACATAACCAGTTAAACAGGCTGCACCTTCAAAAACTAAAAGAAACAAAGCCTGCAATTTCACCAAAATGGATTTACATAATGTCTGAATCCTAGAGAAAACAATTTATTTGAATATTTTCTCTCTTTGAAACATGATATAGAGACATCAGAGTGTTATTTTTAAATGCCTATAAACATAATATAACGAGTAATAAACTGTCCATATGTTATTTTGAACGTATAATAGAAAAGATAGAAAGTTGATCTCAAATGTGTCTCCACATGTTTGATTCAGAATAGTTTGACAGTTAGAAGAAGGCTTCAGCATTAGTTACTGCATAGTACAAATTGATATTTACTTACTTGGCAAACATCTACAATGATGGAATCATTACGTGCTAGGTGATTGGCCCAATACTCGTCAGCGACTTCCTCATCTGGCCGACCAGGTGTATCTTTCGATTCTATGTATGGCTTATGCTTCACACGGTTCAGATCTTCATGAAGTCCATCCAACAAAAAGGCAAGAAGCTCCTACAGAGGACAGAGAAGTAAATTCAGGTTATATGTCTGATAAGTACAGTGAACTGGTCAGATCTAACAATCATTAGAAAATAGTCCAGAATTGAGGCACCATAAAGCTGGACCGTTTACAGCAAGGGATTTGACTAACTTGTGAATCGTGTTGATTGAAGCCACTGAATTGAGGAGCAAAACGAGCAAGTTTGGATTTAAACAACTGAGGGGTCACTGGAGTTCTCCCAGGAGCCCATAATTTCCTTAGTAACTCTCCAAATGCAACAGCAAGTTCCCCCTGCTCAAAGAAAGGGATGAAGATGGGAAGCTTTGAAAATAAACAGAGGTTACACATGAAAGGAAGTCCCAATAAAAATTATTAATGGAAAATATAGTATGTTTAAGACAAGGTAACCACATCCAAGAAACATTTTAGAAAAGTAATTATGCTGAGAAAATACATAGAGTGGGAGCCATACATCCATCCCCAGTGGGTTATGCTGATTTATTTCTCTGCTGTAGTCCCCAAGGAAATATTCAACGAGCTTGGGTGTATGTGCCAAACACTGTACTGCACTATTCATGAAGCAAGTATTGCCCAGGTTCTGCAATCCGAGCAATCCTAAAGAAGCAGATTTTCCATAGCTCCCGCCCATGACTGAAATGAAAGAGTTGGCTGAACTTGAGTCCACTTCAGTATTGCATGTGCTGCCATTAGTGAGAAGGGAACCATTACTTGAAGATGCTAGGCGAGATTGTTGGACCATTACATCTTCTTTCCTTCCTTCGCTTTTGCTTTTTACAGAATCAGTAACCTTGTACACCTGCAACTCCAATAGCATCTACATAACACGAAAACATGAACAAGAAAGTGAGAACCAAGAATATCAAACCACATGTTTCAGATAGTGACAATTACTGTTCTTCAAATTGACCAAGCAATACCTCTTGATCTGCTTGACGCTGAAAATCCTTAGGAACTTTTATTTTGTCATTCATGAAAAAGGAAGCTGTCTGCCCAGATAAGTCCCAAATTTGCA
Source organism: Nymphaea thermarum (assembly GCA_011799765.1). Lineage (NCBI taxonomy): Eukaryota > Viridiplantae > Streptophyta > Magnoliopsida > Nymphaeales > Nymphaeaceae > Nymphaea > Nymphaea thermarum. Next base: position 31,848 of record JAANDH010000271.1, on the reverse strand, counting down.
CCTGATCCAGCAGAACAAAAATTAATATAGCCATTGCATGTCTCACCTAAAAACCCTACACCTACACCAAAACAATGAGATCAAATCAGGAGATAAGAAAAAGGCAGCCTCAAAAACTCAAAGAAACAAAGGAAAGAATAAGCAAACACATACCGGTTCAGATTCAACACTGAAAATTTTGCAAGCCCGTTTGTAAAATTCTGGAATATTATCCTGGAAGAGGGAAATGTAAAAGTGAGGAAACTAAAAGTGAATTGCATTTTATATATATATATATATATATATATAGAAAAACTCACCCATCTCACTCATAAGAGTCATCAGATTCATCGTGATGGACGGTTGAGTAAAACAAGGAGAAAAAGGTGATAGTCATTTTCATCATCTGCATTAGTTCACACTTTTTTCTCCTTGTTTTTCTCTCAATCATTTATCATCATAGTCAGACGGCCCTCATGAGTGAGCTGATTGACTCTGGATAAACAGAGTCACCATTCACTCACTATATAACTAAAAGTGATTGCAGAAATATATATATATATATATATATATATATATATATATATATATATATATATATATATATATATATATATATATATATATATATATATATTCACCCAGCTCACTCATAAAAGTCATCATTGTGATGGACGGGGCTAAGCGATCTGCCAAAGCTGTGGGATGTCAAAATGCATCAGTAGGGGAGCGTTCCACAGTTGAGAGAGAACAAGGAGAAAAAAGTGAGCCATTTTTATCATCTAGTATTAGTTTACACTTCTTTCTCCCTGTTTTTCTCTCAACCATCCATCATGATAGATCGGGAGGCCTGCATGAGTGAGCTGATAGACTCAGCATAACCAGAGTCACCACTCTCTCTCTCTCTCTCTCTCTCTCTATATATATATATATATATATATATATATATATATATATATATATATATATATATATATATATATATATATATATAGAGAGAGAGAGAGAGAGAGAGAGCACATAGTCATCCACATGTGAAATTATTAATCCCTTCTGCAATATGATTTTTTAAATGTTTTCTAATTTTTCTACTTCCAGATTTAAATTCTTGAAGAAATTTAATTTTTTATAATACCTTAGATTACAACCATCTTATTTTGCATGCAATCATTTCCAGGCTATGAAACACATTCTACAACATGGTTTCTATGAGTTTGGAATAGTTACAACCACATCAAATCTATAGAAAATAATGTATCATGATGCAGGCATCCAAATTGTGTTTTCTCTACTGCCCACTATTATATGAGTAACTACATATAGCAGCAATGAGAAGAAAACAAAAGGTCGATGAGACAAAAAAGAACTACCTTTTTGGTTATCCTTGCAGTCAGTTGATTGCTATCACGCATCACAGATAGCCTCAGTCGTAGAGGATAAACTTCAAGTTTACTATCTTCTACCAGATTTCCACTATTATGAGCACTTTTAGAAAAGTCATTCCTACAAGAAAACCTGAGAGGAAATGAGACTAAGGCATGCCCAATAAGCTGAAATCAGCTGCCATGATAAAGAGCAAAGCAAAGAGAAGAATACGAGCACACAATTAAGACATATGAAGGACAGTCCAGAAAAAAGTCTAGAGTCCATGCACTAGGGCTTAATCATAATCATGTATGGCTATGAAGAACTAAAAGTGTTACTTCGAACAATAGCTTATCAAGACTTAAGGTTGCCAAAAGCAAACCTATAGCATATGCCTTGGTTTCATTATCTGTAAATTTGCTCTTCAGCTTTCCTTTACTCATAGAACAGTCTTTCTCCTTCACTAGGAACAGAAGACATACTTTGTGATGGTTCTCATAGGAGTCACTTGTTAGAAACTTAGAATGTAGCACCACAAGTTAGCATCAACATGTATATTCTCAAAATGTTGAGATAACACTAGAAAAGCCATCATGAACGGGGCCTTCCTCGGAAATGTAATCAATTTCCCATATGTATGACATTGACAACCCACTTTCCTCCAATACTTTGCCAGCTTTATATAATCATTTTTTTACAATACAAGAATGAAGAAAAACTGCACGCCATAAAATTAGCCATATCCATGCTAGAACAGAGTCTTTTGAAGGAGCTCCAGAACATTTCTTCATTCATGAAAGTTTTAGGCATTTTATAAGGTACTCTCATGATAAGGGTGCCAAATATTTAACTTTTGAATAGCTAATTCAATTTTCTAACAACATGCTTATGGCTAGGCTTCTATTTAACTACTATGACGCAACAGAAGCCCTGTAATAACACAGGAGCCATTTTGATACTACAATACCATGAGACTAATGCATTCACGTCCATGTAAATGATTAATTTCTGTATAACATAGGATCTCACTGGCTTTATTGACATTTAAATAGAAGTTGAATATGAATCTTTGTTTATCTTTTCCTTTCTCGTTGATTGGAGCTGGTCAGAAACTCTAGATATCAAAATTTAGTAACATTTCCATTTTGATTTGTTGCAGTTGGAATATGACTTTTGCTTGAGATTTATGGTATAAATCTGTTGCTACAATTTGGGATTATCATGGTCGCCAGAAAAATGAATGATTAATGTTACAACCTAATGTACTTTTAAAGACACACTCAAGGTCCTTAAGTCATTTATTGGACAATTAGCCTCAGCAAGGTTGTCACATGTAGATTCCGCTCATGAGCTCAAATAATGGACATGCACGTATATTCACATGTAAACAATACTACCGTACAGCTTATGTATGTAAAACTTTACATGCCTCTACATGCATGCCTGCGAACCATATACAGTATGTTTGTCACATGTTTGGGGAAAATTGGACGTTCCTAAGTGTTTAAAAATTTGAGAATCCTGTAGACATATAGAAACAAAAAATCGTGGGGATTTCAATCGTGGAGAATATAGTTTAAATCACCGAGTACATTTGTTACGCAAAAAAAAAAAAAGTGTCATCTAGTGTCTTTCCGCCAGATATTCAGGGAAATGGAAAATGAAGGCTGAAAATCCATAATCCCAAGCGCTGGCGTGACGTATTGTGATTGGTGGTGGTCAAAAGCAGGAGGCAAACCTAGCTGTTCAAGTAGTAACTTCATGTGCTAAATTTGGTAAATATTTCATCAGGCGATAACTTCAACATCAGAAGGGCACGAGAATTGCAACTTAAAAGTTAAATCCGAAGGATGTGTATGCACCCAAAGGGTAGCGACCATAAAGAGCACAGGAGATCAGTTCGCAGAACTCTGTGGTAGTTTGCAGTAAAGAGGTCTGAGTTACCATCAGCTACGAAAAGAAGAACGGATTTGATAATTACCGGTTCAGAGTTTGAAGCCACATATCCTCTGTGAGCAGTGCATAGTCCCTACCAGAGACCTCGCAGTCATTGCCCTCAAGCCGCCCGGACAAATCTCCGCGTTGCTTAAGGTTGAAGACAAGATCAGAGACGAACATATTGGTGATGATCTTCATGGGTCCTGCATTACAAGGGGATGAAGCATAAACGATAGCGGATGTGCTTCCACCTCCATCTTCTTCGGCAGCCAAAGCATCTTGCCCTTCTTTCCACCATCTGCGGCACCAAGATCAGAATTAACACGAGATCTCGCCAACCATTCTCAAGAGAGATGGAATGGAATTCGATAAAACCATCTAGTCATGCAAGCAATAAGGTATATGGACAGATCGAAGCTCGCGGCCTCCCTTTGATTCATGTCGTATTATGTGACAGACTGCATCGATCATTGAGGGGTAAAGAAAACGAAAAAGATAGTTGGGAGAAAGGAAGAGGAAGAGGGAATATGAAAAAGCGGAAAACCTGTAGGGCACAAAGAAGACTCTTTCCCCTTCAAGGACGGGCCTTTGAGAGGAGTCGGAAGAAGTGTCAGGGCTTGAAGAAGCGTCCATCTCCATGGGGTTCCGTTCCGCAATGCTGAGTGATCGCCTCATCTTCTACCGCTCTCCATGACCACTCATAGGCAGGGATACAGACAGATCGGCAGGGGTCGGACCGCACGTACTGGGAGTGGGGGTTGGGGGAAGACTGCTGGGAGAGGGCTGAAGGGGAGGGGGGGAGGTGGAGAAGGCGTCTTCTTGCCACCACTGCCACTTCCACCCCAACCCTGTTATATTGCCTGGCGCTTTGCGACTCTATCTCTCTCTCTCTCTCTCTCTCCCCCCCCCCCCCCCCCCCCCCCCTAATTAGGATATATATACAAATGCGTCTCGCATATGCAAATGGAGGTGCGAGGAAGCGAAGCGAGCAATGGAGGTCCCCTCCTTCTCTGCTTTCAGACACCCACCACGGATGACCGATCCCTACGTCCCCTTTCTCCTCCTCCCCTTCCCACCCAAGCCAAAAACGGAAAATGGGAAGGAACAAAACCAAGATCTGAAGCACAAAACGGGAGACCCCCAAGGAAGAAAAATGATAACCCAGACCGTTCCACAACCCCCTCCCCAGCCAGCCAGGTCGTATGAATGTCAGACAGTGAAGGATGGATTTCGATTGGAGGAGAAAAGGAAGAGGAGGAGGAGGCATCAGAGTAGAGAGAGAGAAGGGGGGATGGGGATTGTGGTTGTGGCCCGTAGGGTCCCTGCTCGTGTGCAAGGTGGCAGGTCAAACCCCCGAACCGACTCGGAAATGGCGCTCGTTGTACCGGCTTTCCCTCAACAAAAACACACTCTTTTTTTTCGGCTCAGTGCAACAGGTCGATTGGGTGGCGAGTAAATCCTCAGTTCGATTCTTGAAGGTGAAGACATTGACGAGTGCCTGCTCTTTCTCTCTGAGCTGACGGAAGCGTGGTTGATCGCACCACCAGCGTCCATCTTCTCGCTTTCGCCTTTTTGGCCTCAGGAAAGCGCCACCGCCCGGACGGCCGTCGCTAGTATCTATCGACTAATGCTCATGATTTTAGCAAAACTGAGACGTCAATGTGGCAGCACTTCCCCCTCGTGCCCGTGCGTCTCCCTTTTCCTTATCCAACCGCAGGTGTGTGCCCGTTGGCTCATCCATAGGTTCCCGCAATTCCTGTTTTATATCGGCCATTCTTTCGAAATTCTGCTTAATGCAAAAACTCTTACCATTAGTGAAAATGAAAATGCTCTCTACCGGTTTAATTATTGCAGTGTGTTCCCATTTTTTTTCCTTTTCTTATCTCCTAAATGCAACTTTATTGGTTAGCTTGTCTATGTAGTATGTAACTACTTGAAACAAAAACAGGAAAGGAATAACGGCTTTGTCGATGGTACTTGGGCTATGAACATTGAGGAAATTTTTTCAAAAGGAAAGTGCAACATGAAAGGTGCATTTTGTGTTGCTGACTTCAAATGTTACATTAATTAAGGCGATTCACCTCCCGAGGAAAAAGAGGGAGAAAGATCAAACACCCATCGCGGACGTTACTCAAAGCCTCACCTCCGACCTCCCCCTGTGGTGAATCCAGTTGTAGCATACTTTTAAAATTGTTCAACAGTCCTCGTTCTCCTCTACACGTAACTCATACATTTTCAGATGGGCTGCTTCTCCCTGCCTTTAGAAGGTTTCTCTAACTATTATCTTATTTTATGCTAAACGATTGCCTCTCACATGTCAACCCTTAGCTCTTCTCTCCTCGTTCACTCTACCTAGGATCATAAACGACTTAGACGTCCACAGTTTGAGGGCTGCAGCAGGTGGATTCAAATCCATGCCCAAGTTGATCAAACTTTTGTTGCTCTTTTGGATCGACCGACCTGCTTCCGGGGACTCCATTATATCTTTTCTGGTTTTCTTTGGTATCCAAGCTCAACGAAGTCTTCCAGGCCAACGCGTTTGAGGGTCGGACAGGTATCAGACATATTGTCTATACACTTCAAATTAAAAAATTCAGCACATGCACTGCAGTCCCATACACAAGCCAGCGACAATAGATTCTTGGCCCTGTTGACCACTCACAACAAATAAACATTGAGGATGCTTACCCTGGGCTTAAATCCCGAGGGAACCTCCCTCCATAAGCCAGTAGAGTCAGCAAGATGGGGATTAGGTCATTCCGGGAATAGGGTTTAAAAGGAGAACTGGTCAACAGCTAGCTGCATTGATCCCCCATTTTCCGTTCCTTTCTATTTTTCATCTCCCGCACCCAGATAGTGTTTGTTGATTAGCAGCATATTTCACAATACTTTTTCAAGTTTTAAGAAACGGAATCGTTGGGTCCAGATTTCTCGAACTGAGTATCAGAGGCACATAAAAAACAGAGGTCAGTTGTATCAGTTCACCAAGAAGCAGCAGTGCTTAACCACGTTAACAAAACACACAAGATAAAGTTAATTAACAACCACTATATAGGGAATGAAGACTGAAACTGCCATATCCGTAAGTTGATAGATATGTAAGAATAAATTTGACATCTGTTGCAGGGTCGAAGTAAAGATCCAGAGGAGAAAAGGAGGGAGAAACGTCCACCAAGACAAGGAAACTCGACAAGAAATTACCTCAACTAACTGGGATATCCGTGCACCAAGTATCCATTAGCCAGCAGGACTTCAAGCGGAACGAAATATCAACTATATTGAATTTCTGCCTTGCATTTATTACCATAGAGGATTAACCAAAACTAATGGTTACTTTTCAGTTGATGGGATGTACTCTAGATCAAAGTACTTCTTGATCATTTTTACTACCTTCAAGCCTTGGTGTAATGTAAAGCATCCGTTCACATATGTTACATTTTGTCTATCACTAATTAGGGTTATTGTCTTAATGCTCTATTTATCACATCTTTCATGGTGAACCTTTTTTTTTTCAATAAATTGTGAATCTTTCCAGAACATTATCACGGATCTCATTGAAAACTTGCAGCAGCATGCCATACAAAGGCTAAGATAAAACAGAGAACAAGTATGCATGGCATGTCATCCACAATCGGGTTCAAGAAAAGCATAGGCCTGCAGCAATTTTGCAAAGGAAAAACAACTCGGCTTAAGGCAGAATTAAGACAGATCGACATTAAACTAAACCTATCAGGAATAACACATGATTTGTTCTTAAGAACCTCCTCTCTTAGCCAACAATACATTGTGCCTGAAATTCCGAACGTTTCAGAGAGGACTTTCTCCAGATTTAGCATCAAAAGTTACCAGAACAAAAGTAATTCAAAGCAGCATTCAGCTGCATTGCCAAAAGGACAAACGAGCTATATTTCAGCTAGATCTAAAAGTCACAAAGTACTTCCACCAGAAACATCTTAATAGAAAATATATAAATAGCTTGCATTAGATATCTCTAATCTTCATTTTCCCTATGTTCCAATGAAGAAGCAAGTTCGGTAACAAGATCAACCACTCCCCACATGGAGGCATCATTCTGCATCACAATCCACAGATCAATTACTATTTATAATGACAGCCTGTAATAAGATAACATGAAATGATTTTTGAAGTCAAAATGTACCAGAAAAACAATGTCAAATGCTTGTCTATAACCTTCAATTGACTTTTCAACATCATCATTCCTGCAGATACATATTTAATAAGAACCAAAATGAAGGTCAGGTGTGATCAAGATTAACAAAGTGTGCAATAAACCATAATAAACTGAAATCAGAAGATACAGGGAAGTTTACAAAATAATTAGCATATGGAACTGTCAAGGCCAGACAATAAACAACATGAAAGCAACAGAGTCATGCTATCAGCAGAAAATCAACCGGTTGAAAATGTTTGGATGCTCTTGCATAGAGAAAATTTTCGTCAAAAAACAAATGCTTCGGCTGCACATAGAAAGCCACAAATAAGTGACCCCTACACTCCTGCCTCCGGGCAGATCAACCTTAGGGAATAAAAAACATGCTCTCCTTTATTGATGCACATAAATTGCAGGTCTTCCTTTTGCTAAGTCTGCAGAATGTGGGTTTCAGCGAGAAAGATAGGATTACATAAAAAGAAGGTGAAAGGATAGAGCATTAAGATTGAGTTTCCCCTTCACAAGGGCCAAAATGTGTAAAAAGATCAGAAAACAGACAAGATCCTGCTATATTGCTACTAATACCATGAAAACAGTGCAGAGAAAATCTCGAGCAGACCCATTCTGCAACAAACACTCATTGCATGATGAAAAGCAATATCCTTTTTATGGTGCAAAGAAAATGTCAAGTGAATGTGCCAAGAATACTATTAAAAGTAAAACAGCCTATAGATACGATTGAAGTGGAAAGTCCTTTCATTCATGAACTTTTCAGGTACCTCAATGAGATATCTTATTTTTACTGAATTCAAGAATTATTTATTCCAGGAGTTGTTTTCCTATTAATCAATCACAAATTCCTGCATATTGCCACATGAACATAAGGTTGTTATTACATCCTCAAGAAGCAAAAATTTATGTCCACAATTCATCAACAAAGTGACAAGGAAGAAACTACTAGTTATGCAAACCATAATCTATCACATGGTGAAGTGAATGTAAAACTTTGGGGCAGCCAAAGATAAAGACAAAAGGTACAGTCTAATACATCACACAAAGCTAAATTTACAAGGGAAGGTAGCATACAAGAATCCAATCGATATGCGGTTTTCATACTTCAGACCATCTGACATTCCCAGGTCTCCGATGTGGTCCCCTAGAAGCAGCACATTTGTTCTTTTTTTAATTGAAGAAAAGTCATCCTCAACTACATAACTTCCTCCCAGTTGGTTATGAAGTGGTGCAGCCATGTCAAGTGCGTGTTCATTCTTGTTCAGAACATGGATTGTTTTTCCTGTGTGCAGAGTTATTTGTGCTTCAAATTCCTTAGAAGAAAAGTTAATCATTCAAAATCAGTTTAAACAAATAATCAACTTCCAAATCCCCAAGGATTTTTTTTTTCACAATTTGCAATGGACCAACATTACATGGAAAATTGGCAAAAACTCAAAATATTGGTCCACACTTTCATTTTCTACACAAGCAAAAGGAGTGGAGTTTCTTTGCTTCACAGTCTATCTGTCAAAGATACAAAAGTGTTAAAAAGAGGGGCAGAAATTCAGACCTCTGAAAGCCACAAGATGCCCACTATCATCAAATATCATGCGGTTAGACACAATGTTCACATTCTTGAAAGATCTATGAAGTTTCTGCCCCAGAACCTGGCAAGTATTATTGCAAGAAAAAATGTGCCAAAATTATATGACTGGAACTTTACAATTATATAAAAGAAACAAAATTCACATCAAAATCAACCTCCTCTATGATGTCTGCAAGGCCAGCAGAAAATATTAGAATAGGCACACCTTTTTCCTGTCAATTAAGAAGACGTTACACAACATTATGTCCTGACTGCAGTTTAAATAACATGCTAAGGTAACTGGCACAACACAAAGAAATATATGTATCATCAGTCACATTTAATATTGGAAAACAAATTCATCACAAGTCCAAAATAAGATTTTGATCACGATTTAGCAGCAAACAGCAACACCTCCACCAGCTACATGTGTTCATGTGCATGACAGAGAGAGAGAGCTCTATCAGATGTTTTTCCAATACACAAGAATGATATATTCTGGTTACTGCAGCCATTATTTATAAATGCAAAAAAAAAAAGATCATCAGTGAATGAAAAGAATGACATAGCAAAACCAGCTATAATATATTGCAGCCTATGTCACAGAGGTACATGGGGATGGGGGAGACCCACGTACCCATACAGTACGCCGGTATGGCAAAACCAGTACGTGGGTGCAGCTGGGTACGTTAAACCGATCGAAACCATGAAAAAAAAATTAAAAAGTTAAAACATACCCAAGACCGCCAAGATGCCTTGCCTGCTATGTCTTTCCGCTTCAGCCTCCAGCAACAATAGGACCTTCGGCTGCCGGCAGGAGATTCGGTGGCAGCAGCTTTCAGCATTGCCGGCAGAGTAATATCTTGTTTTATTTTTTCACTTGACTGTTTTTAGGGTTTCTGCAATTTTTTCTCCCTCTCCTATTTTACATATGCCCTTGTGCCCGCTGCTTTCTTCAGCATCTCCGGCAGCTTTCGGCGTCGCCAGTAGAGTAATATTTTGTTTCATTTTTTCATTTGACTGCCTTCAGCAGCGTGTGTAGTTTCCCCTGCTTTGGCTGTTGCTGGCAGACATTCATCAGATCGACTCCATCTAACATATGACTATTCATTTGTAGTTTTCCCCCTTTCAGTGCCGCCGGTGACTCCATCATATGTAGTTTTCCCCTTTTTAGCATATGACTATGAGTTATGCCCCTTATGCTGCTTATGCTTGCTGCTAATGGTGCTTATGCAGCTTATGTGATGATATGAAGCTTGTTTTTATTTTATTTTTTGAAATTAAATGTATATATTTATCGCCGTACTGCCTTACCAAATTGAAAAAAATCACCGTACCCGTACCTGCTTCCTCGTACCCATACCTATGTGACATAGATTGCAACCCTATGAGCTGAAAAACATATATATTCTGCTTATTATTCTTAAATCTCTTTTCCAGAAAAATTGTCAATCCAAACAAAAAAGTCACTTGAAAATCTAGCCAAACATTATAACAACCCATCCCACTTCCACACCGAGCTCGGGCTACTAGCCTGGTAGATCCTAAACCACCCCCTAGCAGCTTCGGTTATAGCAAGAAAAAGGCTAGAAGCAAAGACAAGTACAGTCCCCCAAGATTCCTCACAACTTAGAGTGTGACTAAACTTTAACAAGTGGGCCATTACAGTCCACCCCCTTGAGGCACTGCATCTGTGCATGTAGGACTAAACTTTAACAATGGGCCATTACAGTCCACCCCCTTGGGGCACTGCATCTGTTGTTTCCCACTATCAACCCACTCCCTAACAGCTTCGGTTATAACCTCAAAAAGATTAGGAACAAGGAAAATAATCACTTAATTGACCCTTTTATAAGTCCTCCATGATTTCTCACAATCTTAGATTCAGGACTAAACGTTGATAAGTAGGGAGTACAAACATAACTTTACAATGCAAATGAAAATAAAGAGGACAAGACCTACCTCCAAAAGCTCAAACAACTTAACAACTCCATCTCGAAACTCTATGATAGCATTGGATACAGACCTCTTTATAGCATCATAGGTGAGCCCCCCTTCCAGCAGAAGACTATGAGTCTTCTCCCACCTGAAATTGTAACAGGAAATTAGAAAGAGAGATGTCCTGAAACTGAGTGGTCAAAAACCGACCACCCTGGTATGGAATATGCAGTTTGACATTGACCGGGTCTTGGGTTCGCGGTTGGGCCTATTAAACTGACCCAAGACAATTATAAATAAGGATGGGGCCGCTGTAATGAGGGTTATCGCGTAAGTTGAGGTGTCCTTCCTCTGGGAGGAAGAAGCCCTAATCTGGGGATTAGGGTGTGTGTGTTGTGGGGTTCTCTTGTAAGGGTGATACTCAGCTAGCGGTATTAACACAGTTCTTCAGATACAAACAAGAATATGTAATGCCATAAGTTCCTTCCTATATCAAAACATAATTGAAGAGATTAACTATTTATTTTGCTCCACATCCTTATTATGATTTTTTCCATAATCATGCTAAAAAATATCTTGCACGGGGAAGTCCTTATTTTTTTAGAGTTTTTCTATTTTAACTCCATAAAAAGCTAAATGTCATCAGCGGTTATTTCTCGATTCAAAATGTCCTACAGAATAAAGAGAAATGCTACAAAAATTTCAAGGTATGGTTACAAAAAACTTATCATCATATAAATGATTTGCAGAGAAAAAATTGTAAGAACTGTGTATCCTAGTTCATCCATGTCTAAGATAACAACTAACAATGTTTAGTAGACTATGCAAGCTCAGAAATGTAGATGTTGAATAAATGGGCAATGCAATTATACAAACAAGGAACTAGTGCAGGAGATGTTGTAATAAGATGTTCAAGTGCTCACAGGCAATGCCTTAATCTCCTTCACACTAGTGCTGAAGATGACTGGGAATCATCGGTGAATGCTTACAGCAGTTTATTCCTTGAGCAGGAGTTTCCTGACTTCCTCTACATGGTAGGAATGCAGGTTATTCTCCAAAACTAATAGCTATGTCACAGTATATGGCAGAAGATACAATAATACAAGTATTTTATTAAGTCCCCTACTGGAACTTCTATTTTAAGGGGATACAAAAGTATCAACATGGAGTACCCTGTGACATAGAGGAACAATAACCAAAGTAGTCAATTGCGGATGTGCAACAGGCAGACACTAGCAATTTTAAGTACCAGTTTTATGTGATTGAGCTAAGTTTGCAAATAATGGCACAGACTAAAGTACATACATAGATTAGTCTAACATTCACAATTGTGTTGACATTAGCTGCATTTAATTAAAGCAAATGACAAACATCCTTCGAACTACATCACATGAGTGCACAATTTGACCAGTGGCAGTACCCACATCAACATCTTGTGGGCAGAGCTGTGGTTCAGTTGCTGCTTGCATGTGGCAGGCCAGTTGCACTACATGATATTAGATCTTTTCAGTTATCGACCGAGCTTGATTTTGAGCCTATGAAGAATCTTCCCCAACATGCATGCCAGCAGCTGAGCAAGCCTTCTCCTGACCGGGAAACCAGGAATCGGCGAGATTTCGATCGAAGAACCCCCTACGATGACACCCGGAACTTCGCGGACTTTCTAAGGATATCCCGTCAAAGCACTCGCAAAGTTCACCGTAGGGCAAAGCACGCACTCGCAAAGCGAATTGACAAAGCACTCACAACTTCAAATTGCTGAAGCTTATGAAGTGATTCAGGTCAGAGCAAAGCCCTCTTGTAAAGAAAACAGATATGTGCATGGATAAAAGAATTACTCATAATTGAGTAAAACTATCTATCTATATATATATATATATATATATATATATATATATATATATATATATATATATATAATTTTACTCAATTATGAGTAATTCTTTTATCCATTCACATATCTGTTTCCTTTACATGCATGTGTACATATGCACTAGCTGTACCCAGATCCATGCTTTTCTAGAAAATGTTGAATCAACCACCAGCATTTGAAATTTTGAACCCACGCCATGTTTTAAATTTTTTGGCTATCCGTCAGCAGCTGATTTCAATTCACTGTAAATATACATACATATATATATACACACACACACACAGTTTTTTCTAACATTCTGATGACCTACACTTGCAAAACCCATCAATCATAACAAGTTTAACATTTTATAAACTATCTTCATAACTTTTTCGGCATAATCTTTTTTCCTGGTCACCACTAGAGTATTCATGGAGGAAAACCAGAGAACCCTCAGCTTTAACTGTATGACATAATCATCTGAGGATATCATAAAACCCAATATAACTGCATTCATAATAAAAAATATTCTAACTCCATGAAGGCCCAACAACCAAATAGGTTTGAGATGTAGGCCCAAAATATAGTCCATTCAAATAAGCAGAGCTTCTTAGGAACTTAATTTTATTAATAAAAGCTAGTTGCCATAGAAGACCAGACACTAAGTAAATAACATGGTGCCGTAATTTGCTTGACCAGGGCCAAAATGCTTGCAAGCATGCGAGAAGAGTATGCCAATCTAACAAATTTTTGTAGTATGTCAATTCAACAAATGGTTGTAGTTTTACAAACTTAAAAGTAGTCCTAATGTCTACATTTATCTTTGCCAAAGTTTGCTCTAAAGGAAGAATGCTCAATACTACCCAAAAAAGGCAAAAGAAGATACCATTCTTCCATGAGCTTTGTTTTCTCCTCAAGGGGAATTGTTGGTGAGAATTCGAGAGGATGATAATAATCAAATAGTTCTCTTCTCTTGACATCGTACTGAGGATTTCCTTGCTGCAATAGACCATGGGTGCCTATTATGTGGTCAGAACATACAAAGTCTCCACTTCACAGCATAAATCCATGAAGTACAAAGAAATTCAGAAGCTTACTCTGCCCTCGACATCCATTAACCCAGTACTTTGTTAAAGTAGCATCAAAATCTGCAATGACCTACAAAATCAACATAAAACTCAAATATCAAGCCCCATAGTATGTGTTCTTCAGTAAGTTTTAGCAGCATCTCCAGTTCGACAACAGTACAAGTGCAATCAAAATAAATTAGATGTACTTACAAAAGAATAAGAGCAAGTACATGAGAAACTAAGGATAAGAAACTAGCCTGAATCCTGCTTACGTGCCAAACGAACAGCAGTTCTTGACTTTTATGAACGGTTGATTTTCAATCTATTTTATCATATTCATATTTAAGAACATTAGAACAACCTATGACAGTTGCACCTTACATGAGAGAGAGAGAGAGAGAGAAGAGCTTGGGCACCCAGTGACATCTTATGAAACAAAAAAATAACAAAGCACATGGATTCAGGAGACAGAAGATTATCTTGCCGCTTGGCAAGAACCTGGCGAAATCCAGGAACATCAGCTCTCCATTTGCTTTGGAAAGACAAAGTCACCCAGGATGGCGCCTACACTTCATTAAAACTGTGGACAGAGAACCGTCAAGTGGTTTGATGTTGAAAGTTGAAACAAGAACTAACTGCCCGAAGTAAGCCACATTCACAAGTTACTAGAAAGCCTCCCTTCACCGTCCAACATAGTGCCTCTACTTGTACTGGCAGGGATGTACCTAATACCAGATTACACATCAACGACAAGAACAAGGCTCTCGTTACGAGCTGGAAACGAAAGCAAAGATGAGGATTTGGGAAGCATTCGGCTGGGCGCACCCACGCCTCATTTCCTTATTTATAACCTAGGCTTTTTAGAAGCATGGAATTGGAAATGAATCAAATGATGATGGGAATAAAAATGAGATTAGAGAACAAAGATAAGCAGGAAGAAGACAAGATGTATTCCCATTCTCGACTTCTATTCTAGCTCCAAAGCAGAGAATAAAAGAGCCTGCTAACCAGAAAAGAAACCAAGGGAGAAAATGTTCCTCCTGAATCCCGAGCCTAACGGCTTCCTCGAGCAAGAAAGCGCCAAAACTTTCAGGTTCGCCGGAGGCAGGCCTTCCATTTAGCAATTACCAAGTGTCGGAATTGACTGGAGGGAGAGTTTCGGAAACAAAAGGCTGCATACTGGCATCTCTTGATTGTGATTTAGGTCACAGGGAGTTGTCCATGGCACCACCTGCACCGGACTTAGCAGGATGGAGCAAAAGGTTATTAGACTCATTGCACACCCACAACCGAAGAATGATCGACCTTCATTATGCAAGACTTGCTCATACATCCTTCTCCGAACAGAATGATCAAGTAGATAGAATGCGACCGGAACATATCAGATACGAAAAAAAATACAAGTTTATGCAAAAAACTCTATAGGCGCACACTAGCATGGCGCACGACATGCAAATTACCTGCAATTTGTCGAGGCCCGCATTCCTGATGGCGGCCTTCTTCTTCTCTAAAGCAACAGGGTTCCCGACGACCAAGTTATCGGATATGACCATCTCCCTGACAGGAAAACCACGGGGATTTGAGACCCTGTTATGACATATGAGAAATTAAAACCCCGGTGCATCGGCTGCTTGAACGCAAGCAGTAGCCGAATAAAGGGTACCACAATGTGGCCTATAGGAATATGGAAGATTGCGAAGAGAAAGCTCACAGGGAAAAGGGGCCGAGAGGGGAAGCAAGGGCGGACCTGAGGAAAGGCGACGATGGAAGAGCTTGCGTGAAGAAGCTCCGCATCCGCAGCATTAGCTAGCAAGGAACGTACCGTACGACTCAAAGGAAGACCCAAAGGTAACACTGTTTTTAACGTGGTTAGTGGTCTCCACCAACATCCACGACGGCCCTCGAGTTTACATCTGATCGTTTGCCCTTTATGCCCATGATTCCTGCCACTATCCGGCCGCTGCACATTGTTCATGCCATCATCCTCAAACTGATGATATATGCAAATCAGCCACTTGCATGTTACAAGGAACATACGGAATGATCAACGACCCAACAGTAAAGTTTTCATCAAGAAAATGGCACTAAATATCAAAGGGTTTCATGCAAAATTCAAGTTAGGCGGGCTGTGAGCGATAGACAATTGAGCGACCATAGGCTTCAATGCTAGAGCGTACAACAGAAGATATTTTTTTTGCATTCCATAGATATGATGACTCAAGAAAAGCGCAGAACCTGATAATGGGATATCTTGTGGAAGGGTAGGTTGCCCAATTGGAATCTGAGTAGGCTGATATTCAAGACAAGAACACGTCTTGGTTCGTATTAAAATATATTGTAGAAGATGCTTAATGAAAGAGTTGGCATCGGGCGGGGCTCGGGCTCAAATTTCGGGCATCGGACCCGCCTGAGCCCAACTTCTATCGGGCCGAGCCGGTCTATGCCCAGGTAATCTTTGTGTGTTGTCTTACTCTCTTTTTCTCTCTCTCACGTCTCGCCTCTCCCCCAAAATATCATGGCATCAGAGCAGGTATCTTGCGTCTAATAGGCTGATTCGAGTGGTTTTTCTTTTTGATGTCTACCATGGAGCAAAACGGTGAAGAGAGGGCTGGCAACGAATCCCAGACCACCGTTCAAACTAGTGACGGATCGATCCACAAAATAGTGATCCATGAACAAAGGTAACCCCAATCTGAAAATCACCAACAGTTTGCTTGATGGATTCAATTATTTATCTTGGTATATTGCTGTCACTCTATTCTTGAGTGGAAAATGTAAGTTGGGATATATTGATGGCTCTATTATTAGTAAACCTGCCTTGAATGATATTAAATATAGAGAGTAGAGACTACTAATGATGCCGTCGCATCATGGCTGATAAATTCAAGAAAAGGAAACCTGAAGGAAGGGTCGACGCCCATAAGCGAATAACTAGGAATTTTTAAGGGAATATGGGATGGGATGGACATACATGCTCCTCTTACCACTGATCTAAATAATGCCAACAAAATGAGAACGAAAGAACGTATTTTTTAGATTTTGGCTGGCCTAGGGAATGACTATGAGCATATTAGAAGCCAAATATTGCTGGCTCATGAACTGCCTTCTCTTTTAGTTCCGTATGCTCCCTCCTTGTGAGAGAAGAGCATAGGAGAAAAGCTAGTGAAAATGGTTCAGATTTAAATGTTGAAAAGGTCAGTTTTGTCACCAACCACATTTCTCGAGCTACCTGCAGTGGTAAAATTATGAAGCCGAAGTATGAAGATGGGAGGAAAAAGTGTTCTCATTGTAAAAAAAATATTACACACACAAAAGATAGCTGCTGTGTCTCCATGGCAAACCTGAAAGGAACTCTAACTACCGACCCAAGAGCTCTAAGCAAGGGGCGGACAGATCTGATAAGGAGAGCATTCAGACCAACCAAGCGTCCTCCATTGACAATTCGGTAATTTTAGAGAAGCTTGCCAAGTTGATAAAGGAGCACCATACTCAAAAGGTAGCGAGTATCTCCATCAATACCGCAGACAATAAAGATCATTCAGGTACGCTTTATACTTCCATTGCTAATTCTAGCACTCAATGGGTGGTAGATTCGGGGGTCACTGATCACATGGCCAACGAATCAGTCCACCAAATTATTTGTCCCAAGGATGTGAGTCTAGGGCCTGTTGCTGCTGCGAACGGAACTCTAATCACAGTCAAAGGGAAAGGGGCTATTGATTTCTCTAAAAAAGGTTGCATGAGTGATGTCTTATATTTGTCCGATCTTACTTCTAAGATGTTATCAATAGCTAAATTACCAAAGAACTAGATTGTGCTGTCGTTTTTTCTGCCACTAAAGTGATTTTTCAGGACCGGAAGACTCTGGCGACGATTGGTGAAGGCTCCTTAATCAATGGTCTCTATCGTGTCAATCTACTAGGGCGCGCCAGGGCTGTTCGCGCCAACGATGATGGCTATCTGATTCATCGCAGGATGGGTCATCCTTCAACCAGAATTTTAAGACATTTATTTTCAAAATATTGTTTTAAAGACGATGGATGTGATGTTTGCAGATTTGCTAAGATGTCTAGACGTAGATTTCCTTTATCATGCTCTTTTAGTAAAAGCTTGTTTGATCTCATACATTCACATGTTTAGGGACCTGCACCCATAGACTCTTTATATGGGTTTCGGTATTTTCTCTTGTTCATTGATGGTTTTTATAAAAATACATGGATTTATTTAATGAAAAATAAATTTGAAGTATCATCTCATTTTAAAAAATTTTACAAAATGATTAAAGTGCAATATAACTCAAAAATTAAGAGTTTCTGGTCTGATAATGGAACTGAATACAAAAACCTAGCATTTGAAACTTTTCTTAATCACCAGACTTCATGTGTTGACACCCCACAACAAAATGTTGTGTCGGACAGGAAAAATCAACATTTATTTGAAGTCGCTATGATTCTTCTATTCCAAATGAACGTGCCTAAACAATATTAGAAATTTGCTCTTTCTTAACAGGACTTCAAGCAAGTGGCTAAATTACAAGAGTCCCATCAAAATTCTTCCAGTAATATCAGTTACTTGCACAGATGTGAGACANTGTCTCACATCTGTGCAAGTAACTGATATTACTGGAAGAATTTTGATGGGACTCTTGTAATTTAGCCACTTGCTTGAAGTCCTGTTAAGAAAGAGCAAATTTCTAATATTGTTTAGGCACGTTCATTTGGAATAGAAGAATCATAGCGACTTCAAATAAATGTTGATTTTTCCTGTCCGACACAACATTTTGTTGTGGGTATATATATATATATATATATATATATATATATATATATATATATATATATATATATATATATATATATATATATATATATATATATATATATATATATATATATATATATATATATATATATAAGAGCTGTATGCTACTACATGATGTTGTCTGATAGCTAAAAATTAAAAACTAGTGTTAAGAGTATCATGAATCGTTTCTAAAAGTAATTGCATGAGGTATGAGGAACCGTTGGGGTGGCTATCCCCGTATGCATTGTAAAATTCAATTAGGACTTTAACTTTTAGGAACACTTTCTGAAAATTGTTTTTAATGAGAATTCATTAGGGACAGTTGTGACAGTTACTAAAAGTAATTAGGAAGACAATTTTTAATAACACTTTAGGAATAGTCACCCGACATTCCTAATCATGATACCAATATGGCGAAAGGCAATACCCTAGTTCTTCCTATACCTCTGAAGAATCGGGGACGTTAGCTGCTAAGGCTATGACCAATCCACCATGTCGCCGAACACACAAATAGAATCCACCATCGAGCCCACTACTTTGTCTTCTAGCCCAGGCATTACCACTGAAAATACCATGCATAGATCCACTTGTGAACATCACTAGCCCACCTACATCCGAGATTATATTTGTATGAATGTGATGATTTCAAGTCCAACTTGTAAACAAGCTCTATCGTGCAATCCATCCTCTTTAGATACATTACCCAATTCAAAAATATCTCAATTACCTTAAATTCTCTCTCTCTTATTTTCCTTGCTTGTCATCTCTCATGAGTGATGTCGAACCCTCCATGTTTGGTGAAGCAATACAATATCAACATTGGTGAGACACCATGGCTGATGAGATCAAGGCCCTTGAACAGAATGACACGTGGTCTATCACTACAGTGCCTCATCATAAGAACCCTATTGGTTGTCGGTGGTGGTACAAGATTAAACAATAATTTAATGGAACTTTTGAATGTTATAAAGTGCACCTTGTTGCCAATAGGTATATTCAAATAGAAGTGAAACATTTGCCAAGTTTTCAACCTCACTACTGTGATGACATTGTTGGCTCTTGCTTTTATTCCAGGATGGTTATTATACAAAATGGATATAAGTAATGCATTTATTTACGGAGAACTTGATGAGGAGGTATACATGACATTGCCACTATATAGTGTTACACATTAAGGGGGAGCATTCAAAAAATTAAGTTTGCCAGTTCCACAAGTCACTTTATGGACTAAAGCAGACCCCAAGCAATTGATTCCACAAGCTCACCTCATCTTAATGGATGCAAACTTTCTTCAATACAGCTGCAATATTATACATTATTCACCCAATGTCCTAGAAATAGTTTTATGGCCATCCTTATATATTGAGGATCTTATTATTGCAAGCAATGATGAGCAAAACATCAACTCTATCAAGCAATTTCCTTGTTTTCACATAAAGGGCTAGGAATACCTTAAATATTTTTTGGGAATCAAAGTTGCTAGAGCACCATCCGATATCTTTTTTAGTTAAAAAAAAAAAAAATACACACTTGACATTCTCACAGATGCAAGTATGTTAGAGCCGAGAGGATCCGACACCATGTTTGGTTGTTTCAAATCACTTATCTGGAAGAAAAAGGGGAAGATACGTCTCGGGCGAGGGAGAGTGGGTGGACAGCTTGCATGATATTCACGGAAGAGGCCTCTTGGCAGCATCAATATATACCTTAGCTCTTTGTTTTGCTTTTCTTTGCGGGCCCTTTATCTCTAGCTAATTAAACATGAATGACGAAATCAACAAATAAGTAATCTCATGTATTGCTTTTGCCTTTCGAATGCCAAAAACAATTAAATAGAAGGGGACGGCCTAGCTACATGTAAATTGTAATGGGGCATGATCCTCGAGTATATATACGTACAACAAGAGAACATAGCCAGAGGAACGAGGAGGACGATGCTAACCAGACGGATCGCGGTTTTTCCGGGTGACCGGCCGGATTGCCGCTTAAGGGTCACTAGCTCGCCAGCTCATTCTATACCATTTGGGCCAAGGGAACAGCCCCCGCTGATGAGGTGGGCATGGAGTAGGGCGGGGGAGAGGTTCGGCAAATTGGGCAGGTCGGATGCTGCTTCAACCAGCGATCCAGACAGTTGAGATGGAACAAGTGGCCGCAATCAGGGAGCAGCCGGAGCACGTCCGAGTCGTTGTAGTCCGCCAAGCAGATGGCGCAGCAATTGGGGATATCGGAGTCCCTCCGGAGCGTGGCCTCGGAATAGGTGAGCGTTGGGTAAGATCGCAGGGTGGCGTCGTCAAGACCACCGCCGACGACTACCAATCGGTTGATGGGATGGTCGGATTGATCTAGTTGCCGTCGTGCGGTGGTGCTGGCGCGAGCACAGAAGTAAGATACGACGGTGATGGTGGCAATGAGGAGGAACACGCCCAAGGCGAAGCCCGTTCCGTAAGCAATCCCACTGGCCGGAACGTCTTTGTGGTCGTTGTCGGAAACGCCGGTGTTGTTGCTCATTCTCTCTCTCTCTCTCTCTCTCTCTCTCTCTCTCTCTCTCTCTCTCTCTCTCTATATATATATATATATATATATATATATATATATATATATATATATATATATATATATATCTGAGACTCTTGCAGCGGCGCCGGCTTTGCACGGAAGCGTCCAAACAATGGGTCGGGGAAGGTGATCATTCAAGTCAAATAGATATAGATGGCATTGTCAATGACTCGACGGCGTTGAGAACTCATGAAGACGCATCTTTCATTCTCTCCTATGCAGCCTGTACGAGAGAGAGATAGGGTGGGGATGAGCTAGTCGTGGTGCAATATAATGTCGCGGTCAAACTTTCTGAAAGTCAACGCTTGGCTCTGCTGGCTTTCGTGGTCATCTCTCTCTTTGATGAGTTGGTGATCTCAAGTTGACCCGACTGGCTTTCTCAGTTATCTCTCTCTCTCTTTCTTATGGATTGTTGCCGGTTTCTCTGGTTCGCTTATTATTTTTCAATATCCGTGCAGCTCAGGCTTAAGGTCGTCGCATCTTCTTTGCGGACACGTCCTCTCGCTTCTTCGTCTCTTACGGTGGCGTGCGTTGGAAGGAAATGTGGTGCGGGATACGATGTCTGTGATGCTGCTTGGTCCTGGGATTGGAATTTTAAAAGAGTCACGAGCCTACCTCTGTCAACTAAAAGACCGACGTCATTGGTTATGCTATTCGGGATTCCTGTCAGTCTTCAGCCATCTGAGAAGCTTCCTGATTCCTCACCTTGCCGATTGATTGCCAGATGATCCCCGCTGCCCCTCTGAGGAAGGGGAGAGAGTGTGTGTGCGCTGTTTGAGAAGACATTCTTGATTGATAGACTCCTATCAGTTCTCTTGATAATGGTATATATCTCACTTTTTTTTAGAAAAAAAAAAGATTAAAGCATGTAAACACCCATGCCATATTTGCAAATCATCACGGCCTCCCGTGCTTCAGTTTGATGATGGAATGGAATCCGACCGTGCTTAATCATCAGTTGAAGGCAGCCATGCAGCATCATGATATGTTATGTAATAAAAGCTTCATTTGCTCGATCAGCATGGAGATGAAACTTATTTGTACAAAAATTTAATATATATCTTTAACTGCATGCAATCACTCTTGGCAAAATTTGGCAGGGACCTGCCTAACTGGCTAATGCCCATCCTCCACTCCTAATTAACCAAGGATCATCCCTCGATTCGTAGTAGCCACACAAAAGTTAACTGTTTGAGATTCGCATAAACCGTCTGAATTAATTAAATATCTAATACCTCAAATCTGATACAAATTAACACGAAAAAGTAAAAATTCTCCTCTTAAAACGCACACATTTACCACTCCCTTTGCGGATATATGCCACATGCAAGCCTCCAGTTAGGCGGACAACCCTTCCCTTGTCTACTGCCTAGCTATAAAGTCCAAGTCCAAGTCCCTGTAGGCCACCTAAGCAGAAAGGCTTTGTCACCCATAGTAATTGAACATAATAGAACTGCTTCGATCTCAAATGGTACGCACTCTTGGTGACAATTGGGGAACCAATTTTGCTCTACTCATTCCACTTCAACATTAGCCCACTTCTGGCAAGAAGGCAAAAAATTAGCGTTAGATAAAGACTTGGCTCAAAATTAACCTTTTTGTTGTCTGATATCTTGAGTTGAGCTCTTAAACGGCTGTCACTACAAAAAAACTAAGCATTACCGACTGTCAGAAAATGCCGATAACACAAAAACACACCTTGGTAATGCTTTTACCAAACTTTTTGTGACATCATTGGTGAAGAGTGTGCTGGTAAAAGTCATCACCTACATACAGGACCGACGCGTCAGTGTCAAATATCACTGGGTCTAGATGTATGTAAATAATGACTATTATCGATGTCCGACCACATTTGTAATAATTAATTATTTCTGACATCTTCAAGGCCCGTCAATAAAAACTATACTGATAATGGACATGGACGTTGGTAAAATTTTTTACCGACATATAACTAGACGACAGTAAAATTTTTTACTGACAAACCTCTGGACCTTGATTAAGGTATGTCAGTAAAACTTTAACCGATGTCCGCCTAACGTTGCTATTCATATTTATCGATGCAAATTTAGGCCTCAGTGAAAGTCTTTTAAGTTTCTTTTTTCTATCTTAGTATGACTATTTTTGTTTGAAAATCCAAAATACATATACAAATTACCTACTTACATTGTCTATTTATCAAAAGAAATAAACAAAACAATTACATGTTTATAAATCAAACATATAACATATAGGTATAACAAATGTTAGCACTTATATTACAATACAACTGATTTACTATAGTTTAAAGCTACAAAAACATTGTTAACATAATGTTAACAAATACTTTCTTACACGGTAATCTCATTGATGAGGTGAAAGTTTGGCCGTGTGGGCATGTTTACAATGAACATTAAGAAAATACGTTAGTTCTATCAAAACTGAAGTTTAATAGTTATAACTCATTACAACAAATAAAATGTTACGTAACCTAAGTTCGTGTCAACCTATTGTTGTAGTGTAAACTGAGTAACTTAAGCCTGAAATTGAAGAAACTGAGACTCAAGTGAAAAAACTTTATCCTTCAAGAATGCATGTTTTTCCCGCATAATCCATATTTCACCCGAATTAGAAGATGATCCAAACTTATAAGGACTAACACCAAGCCCCATCATCCGTACTCTATCATGGCTCTCCTACTCCATCACTATGGAGTAGACATCATTATTTTCTTGTGTATCTTGTGTTCCCTTGAGGCACTGATTCGAGTTACTCATTTAGTTGATTTTACAACATATATCATGAAGAATATAATTATTTGAGTATATGATAATATATATGTTGTTGAGATAGAAGAATGAAATTATTTGAATGAGACTTACAATCACATCATTGTCTTTAGGGTTGAAGTAGTTCAGGTTCTTACTACTCCTAATAGCAATTAGCAATGAACAACTTAGCACCTATTGATGACTGCTTAGAACTTTCCCGAAACAATATATTGCAATTAACACAATATATCATATTATATGCAGTTATATGTCAACTTAAAAAAAAAAAGATAACATATACCTAATTTTTCGTAAAACATGCAAAACTCTTTGTGCCAATTGTATGCAAGTATCTATGTTTGACATGCGCATGTGCCCATCCTAATGAACATAATCTAATGACTTTGGTTTTGGATGGATGAACATCTTTTTAGTCAAATTAGATATCGTCCCATAGCAAGATCATGTGTCAACAAACTTCGGTGTACATATTGGTGAAGCAAAAGCCCAATACAAAAAACAAATTTTTTTGCTCACAAGTGTACAAGTTGAACCAATCAAATGAAATCAAACTTTTATTTTCTTTTGAAGTAGATATAAATAAAAATTCAATGTGTGGCTTGGTTTTGGGCCACAAGGAAAACTCAGTTGTGTGATATATCATATAGAAATTGGATTGGACTTTGCCAGCTTAGGTATAACGTGGTTGTTGGAATGACTCCGTGCACATTGGGTTTTATATAATCTAATAAAATGAAATTGAGTTCTAATTCAAAAACTTTGGAGGGCCACAGCTATCTTGCTTGTTATATATGAGAAATGTATAGTGTACATTTATAATTGGGCCAAAGATTGGGCAAGACCTTTGTAAAATTTTCACACAAAAAATAAAGTTGGACTTCGTCACATCAAAACAAATACGCCACCAGTATTGGTATCAAGATTGGGTTTTGCATCGAATACTTGGTTTTCCCTTAGATGTCATCCAAAAACTACCTCAACACAATTTTATGGGTCGGCATATGAGAATATAACCTTTCCCTATAAGACCTCTCTCTCTCTCTCTCTCTCTCTTTGTTATCAGTCGTTTGAATGCATCAATAACATAATAACATCATCTTACAAGCGGAGTAGATGTTCACGCTTTTTATAAAATGCGCTTTCTGCAGTTTTCTCAATGCGCTTTCTGCAGTTTTCTCTGTTTTTTTTTTTTAAATGTGTTGATGTTATGCATCCTATAAATTCTTTTTTCACATATTGTACATATTATTTCTTCGCAATAAAAGGGGAACCCCTCACCCCAGGAGGAGTCATGAGTTTCATGGGAAGATTCACATGGATCATGTCATATTTGATGGGAAAAACCATATACGTGTGACTGGTTTATCATTGAAGAGACTATTTCATATATATCCCAAATATGTGGTGCTACTCGTTCAATGGAGAAGAAGAAGAAAATTAAACTGACACGCATGCCTGGTCAAGTTCAGAAGGCGTTAAGTGACATGTCCCCAGTTAGATTCCCATGTGCATTATGACAGATTTTTTATGCCAAAAATGAGATAGAAACCTTATGTTAGCTGACATACATTGGGTTCACACCCAACATTAGGTTAGTCACTAGAGATAGCCTTTGAGGCTTTGAGCTTTTTTTGGGAAATGAGTTGTAATCCTCTTGCTCATTGGGCCCTGTAATCGCATGGGTTTTAATTCAACTCAAATAAAGTTCCACCGAAAACATTGGGATCTAAATAATTCACTCGACTTTAAATTCAAAATAGGAAAAGGGACCATAAAGTTCACCCTATAGCATAAACTGAATAACTTGAGCTTGATCTAAACTGAGAATGACTAACACCAAGCTCCATCATCCGTACTCTATCATGTCTTTCCTCTCCATCATTGTGGAGTACACATCATTACTTTCCGATGTATCTTGCATCCCTTGAGGCACCCTTTCAAGTTGGTTATATGTCAACTTAAAAAAAGGTAACATATACCTATTTTTCGTAAAACATGTAAATTTATGTGTGCCAGTTGTATGCAAGTATTTATGTTTGACACGCACATGCGCCCATATAGCCTAATGAACATAATCTAATGACTTTTGGTTTTGAATGGATGAACATTTTTTAGTCCAATTAGCGCCCATATAGCCTAATGAACATGATCTAATGACTTTTGGTTTTGAATGGATGAACATTTTTTAGTCCAATTAGATATCGCCCCATAGCAAGATCATGTGTCAACAGACTTCGGTGTACACATTGGTGAAGCAAAGGCCCAATGCAGCAGCCGGAGAGGCTTGCCGGTCTTCCCACAAGTTCCCACCCTTTCGATTCTTTCAATTTCTTGCAGCGCAGACTCGCACTCCCGTTTTTGTATCTTCTCATGTACGAACGTTCTTATCCTTAAAAGCCCGTTTGATGGCATGGAAAAGTCGCGAAAAAAATAAAATTCAAAATTTTAAAAAAATTTCTGATTTAACAAACACGAAATTAGTTTTTTATCGTTAATGTCGAAATCGGAATTTTATTTCCAGAAATATGTTTCTGGATTTTTACTCTCTGCATAATTCAAACACTGATGAGAACATCCTTTTCTCGTAGTTCTTCTCACACCCCTGTGGTAAGACAAATGTCAGAGAAGAATCTCTGTTTCAGACGAATATAGGATTAACATGGTCAAATTTTACCACCACTTTAACAGTGGTTTACTTTTGTCTATGTGTTTTATCTAAAAAAATATGAAAATAAGTTTTTTTATATCAAATTAAGAAATATATTTATGAAAATCTTGAAATATGTTTTTTTATCACCAAACACAGAAATATGTTTCTGAAAATATATTTCTCAGTCATTACACACTCATCAAAATGAGAATCAGAAATATTTTTCTCTTTTTTTTTACAGAAAATATATTTTCAATTCCATATTTTCATTCACGAATCAAAAATATTTTTTTTCATTTAAAAAAAAAATATATTTTAAATTCCATATTTTCATGCCATCAAACGGCCCCTTACTCACATCCGTTGCTGTCGGCTTAACCAATCCCCAAAACTTCAATACTCACCCATTCTCCTTGCACGCATTATCTCTCGGTGTCCTCTTTATCCTGACGGCAATTCGTCCCCTTCTTTGTTTCAGTTCGTGTTTCCCTTTTTCTTCTTTCACGCCCTTCTTTTCTTTCCAACTTCTTTTGGGATCTCGCATTTATGCAGATCTCGTGTGCTACTTAGTGACGCTTAACTACCTTATTGCGGTGGGTAGATTTTTCACTTTCTTTCCATTTTCTGTCGAAGGAGCGTCTGAAATTTCTCTTCCACGGTTAAACATTTTGCGGCGTTCTTTCAGGTTCTCTGACAATCTCATCTCCGCTTATCGGTTTTGTTATGCTTTCCATGCTTCTAAGGCGGTGACATGCTGTAAAATAGTATAACAAGGAAATGCCGGTTGTGCCATGATCCGAGGTATGCAGTGCCCTCTTTCCCTTTAAACACGGCTGTTTCGTTCCCGCGACCTGTAAGCGAGTTAGCTTGCCGGTTTTCTCTAGTTCTTCATTTATTATTACTGTTATTATGTACAGATTACTTTCAGATACCGTTGATTGTCTCATCACATACATGGTGGTATCATTTACTTTGAACTTTATCATAAAAAAATTTCACGAATAGAGCTTTTATCGTTCTTGTTCATGGAAGACATAAGCTCTGGACAAAATCATTTTACAAAAAGTGTTGAACTTTGTATTGCAGAAAGTTTCAATGAAATAGATCTGCTTATTTTCATGTACCTTTTGTAAAAAGTGTCTAAGGCAATATATATTTCCTGGAAAATAAAATGTCAAGTGGATCTATGAGATCAGATTTATAGAACATCACTTGCAAGACTTTAGGTTGTTAGGAGAGGTTGACCATAAGTACACGTATGAATACACATGTTTGTCACTACAGAGACCTGTAGAGTGTTTTCTAATAGAAGGTATCTACTAAATCAAGGGATTTTCAACTTCTAAAGAGTCTCCATGAGGCATGAACACACTTTTGCGTATACATGTTTGTCCTTTTCACACAAAGTACTACAGGGACCTCTATAGTGTTTTCTAGTTGAAAATATCTACTAAATCAAGGGATTTTTATGTTTATAGAACTTCTGAAGATTTTAAAAAATCTTGAAAACACAGGTTTGGTTCCGTCTTTTTGCTACAAACTGCCTTGGTAGAGAATTAGGTTAGACATGTCTGCAGGACTTGTTCGAGTGTATAAGTGGATTTTTTTTTTTGGTTGCTAGTTAGTTGTGCTGTCATGTGACACCCTACTATCCACTCTCTGTCCTGTCATACCTGGATCTGGGTTTTCATATATAGTTTTGCAACCTGTCATATTGATACAGATCATTTTAATTGGTCATATTATAGAAAAGTTATTTTTCAGCTACTCAACTTTTAGCTGCGGCAGATGAGCTACTGCCATGTTGGTTGTGCCTATTTGTAGGTCTTGTTCAAAATCCCATTATTGTGTTGTGGTTTTGTTGCATCTCTGATTTTTATCAGATTTTTTGATCTTTAAAATGACAAGGGTAGATACGCTTTGCTTTCTTTGCATCTTCGATTTTCATCAGTTTTGTGGATATAGCATGTCTAAGTGATCTTAAGTAACAAGGATTAATATGTTTTCTCCAATTGAATCACTCAGAAAGTACTCAAAATAAATATTGATATGTCCATTCTCTAGGTTTGTTGCAGTCTTCTTAGACCAGTAACTAGCATATAAAAAATTTGCTGCATTGGATTCACTCATTCTTTCAGCGAAACACTCATTGTGCCTGGTTATTGATGACATGCTATTCATCACATAATCCTTCCTTCCAATCTGTTATTTTCTTGATGTGCCCTCGCCATCTTTTTTTTTTTTTTCCTGAATCTACCAAATGAATGCCACAGGCATCTTCTGGTTCAATCTTTGGGCACCGTGCCGTAAGCAGCAGTTAACTGAAATCAGCAAGAGGAATATAAAAGAAGAAAAGTTTGAAAGCATTAATCTGGGGACTACTGAGCTTGGTGTCCAGTCCATCTCTAATACCTCTACTTAGTCACAAGATGCACCTTGTTCTAATAAACTAAAACAGAAGGCCAGAAAGGGACAAGCTGCGATGTATATCCAAACAGTTTTCCGAGCATTTCTGGTAAATCTAATTTCTTGTTATCAAGTATGTTGTCCTAACTTGCCCATAAGCTGTCTTAATTCGAAGACACTATAAATATGTCAAATCCCTGATGCCTTTTGTATACCTATCTAGTTTTAAGAGGCTGCTGTAAATCAGGCGATGGATTTTTGAAGCCAGTCTCTGCTTTGTCTGATTACATATGTGGAAACTACATGGTGGAGATTACAGTTTTGAATCATGGCAATTATGAATCACGTGTGTGATAAATATTATAATTCACATTCCAAGGGTGATTAACAATTAATCAGTGACATGTCTATGGAGTAGGAATGCTAGATAATAGCCATAATATTATTAGTAAATGCTGAATGGTCTACTAATTTTAATGCCAAATATCATCATCAACCTGCATGAACCGGGAAAAGCCTCAAAATTGAGTAAAGGTAAATAAAAATTGGTAAACTGTGCATTTTATCGGAAACGAATAAGCTTTTAGACGCCCGATGAATACTTTACCCCCTCTCTCTTCACACACACAACACACACACACACACACACACACACATATGCAAATGCATGCATACAAACATGCAGCATATTAAATGTTAAACATTTATTGAATTATGACATTCCGTGTAGTTATTTGTATGATATATTTCAAGATCAAAATATTGGATAGGTTGCTTGATGAAAGTATCTTCACTTATTTAATTTCTTTGGGATTCAACAAAAATAGAACATCTATGATATCCATACTGATACTTTGATTTGCTTGAAGGATAACTAGGGTATTTCATATGCTAAGTGCAAGTGGCATGGATTTTAAGTCAGGCATTATGTGTATGCTTGTAGATATCTTTTGATAATAAATTAATAGATACTTTACAGGCTAGGCGTGCACTTTGACCATTGAAAGGATTGGTGAGACTTCGGGCTCTTGTTAGAGGCCATGCTGTAAGAAAGCAAGCTGCAGTAACACTTCGAGCTATGTAAACTCTTAGTTAGAGTACAAGCTCATGTCAGGGCATGGCGTGTTCGCATGGCATTGGAGAGTCAATTGGTGCAACAAAAATGTCAATAGCAAGTGTGGCAATATTCTCGGGCTCGAGAAATAGAGGTACAACATAAGTTATCTGGTTCTAGGTGAAAATAGCATTAAATCGTTTTTGAAAATTTCTGTTATGGTTTTTGGTCTCTTAAGTTGTAATATTCAAGAGGGTTAAAGACTAGCTATTACCGATGCTACTACTGGTAGGCAAGTGAAAGGTGCTGCAAACTTACCATCGTAATGAATTCCATGGCTTGTGCCTTTCAGAAACTTCCAGATAATCCTCTTGTAAAGGAATTCTCTTCTTGATGAAGATTTGATGTTCCTTTGTCATCCCTTTGTGCACTTTGTTGTTTGTTTTTTCTGAAAGTAGCCCAAGTGCCTGAGTGACTTGTCGTTTTTGTATCCAGTTCACCTTCTTTACTTGCTTCCAGAATAATAATCAGACAACATTTTAAGGGGGTGTTTGATTACCATGGATCTTAGATCTGTGGATTTCAAATCCTTGATTTTTAACAAGATTGCATGAATCTGTAAACCTAACTCCTTCCCCTGCCACCAACAGTAGTCCCCCTCCTTGTCTTCAATGGTTCGATTTGAGGTCCATGGGTTTGAAGCAGACAAAGATTTTCAACCCATGATTCTCAAGTATGCAGTTTACTAGAACCATGTATCTAAGGCGAGTCCTATGTTAAATCGAACCTTTGGATCTAAGGTTTGGGACAATCAAGAAAAGGTTAGGAAATGGTAAATAATTTTTAAGCAACATGCTACCATAGCACAATACTTGAATGTGCATGTCTCATTAATTCTAACTGGCTATATTTGTTTGGTTCCAGATACCTAAATATTCAAAATAGGTTGATGCCAATAATTATTAATTACAAAAGGCCTTTTTATGATGATTCCTTGCAGGAAGGTTGGTATGATAGTGTTGGATCTGTTGAAGAAATTCAAGCCAAGTAACTGAAACGGCAGGAGGCTTCTGCCAAGAGGGAGAGAGCCAAGGCATATGCGCTGACCCATCAAGTGAGTTGTTACAAATGATGGCTGAAAGAGTCTTTATGTCTATTTGATCATGCAACAACATAATGGAGGCAGTCAATCAATATAGATTGATCCGAAGTCCGATTCAAATCTAATATAGCACCTATGGGTACTTAAGAAATCTATCAAATTGATTCTTTTTAATGAATAGATCCGATCGCAACTTCGAATATGAAATTCAAAGGGATCAAATAGGAAATGATACTCTGAATCATATAACTATAATGAAATATATGATCAACCAACATTGATAGAATGTGAAAAAGAGTCGTTTTTTATGTGGCATTCCCTGGTGGCAATGTTGTTTCCAGGATGTGTACATGAGAGGCTAACAAAATGAATCTGATTATTGTAAGATTTAGGGTGTCGAAGTATAACCCACGTCCAAATTGAGCAAAGGAAAGATAAGAGAGAGAGTAGGAAAAGAGAAATGAGGAAGGGAGGTGAGATTTACATTCTCACACAACCCATTTATAGTGATCCTTCCACACAATTTACAAGAGGAGTTACATAAGGGGTCTCTAGTTCCCAAGAGACATGACTTTTCATCTTTCAACATACATGACTTTTCATCTCTCAAGAGACAT